>CM051021.1:16594398-16700583 GCA_027704905.1 Muraenolepis orangiensis | reverse complement strand
CACTTCCACTCCGGATAGCTTTAGTCTACGCGCACATAATAAAGATTCTGATCCGTCACAATGAATCCATCATTTATTTCGAAGATGCATAAAAAACAAAACTACATGCGGTGCGTTGCGTGCGTGCGGTAGAAAAACTGTTTGCTTCCGGTCCACACTTCCCACGCAGGCCACCACCCCTTATCAAGGTAAACCATACAGGTGAATAGCTCAGGTAGGTCTCTTAAAGGGAAAGTACACAAATCATAAGAATAGTTACAATAACCATAATCAGTGTAAATAATATCATGACTTGTCAATCAAGTTATCAGTTTTCATTTTCATATTTCGTAATATATAATTCAAATAATTGCATGATACAAACTCAAAGATTAAGTAACTGAAGAATGGCTCCTACATCCCGGCCCCTAATTGTCCATTATTCTAAAAAGGGACAATTATTCTATGCAAATATGTTAACAGGAGTCTGAACATGTCTTTATATAGTCCATGTAGGAATCAAAATATTCCAAAAAGGGGGTATGTTCCACGAAAAAGCGTATAATCCAAAAAATGGGTATGATCCACAAAAAAGGTGTAGTCCATCAGCGTATAAACAAAGGTTCGGGCATTGCCCTCGAAAAAGAAAAAACGAAAGTGCGTGAAGAAGTCAGTAGGGGCTAGTCAATGTCAGTCAATCTGCTTCTTTCAGCAAGCATAGTTTGCTGATGGGCCTTTCTAGGATATTGTACTTGGTCTTGACCTTTACCTTGCATACATGCCCTCTGCTGTCAGGCATTGTCTCTTCCACCTTGCCCATGAGCCAGGAATTTCTTGGTGATGACTCATCCACAATGAGGACCACGTCCCCTGGAGCTAAGTTCTTCCTTACTTGGTTCCATTTCTGACGTTCTTGAAGCAGAGGGATGTACTCCTTTTTCCATCGCCTCCAGAAGAGGTCGGCCATGTACTGGACCTGCCGCCATCTCCTTCTGCAGTACGAATCCTCCTTTGTAAACAAACCAGGTGGTAGAATGGGTTTTCCTTTCAACTGCAGTAGATGGTTCGGGGTCAGAGCCTCAAGATCGTTGGAGTCATCTGAGACGGTGGTAATAGGACGATCGTTGAGAATGGCCTCAGTTTCACATAGGGCGGTTTGGAGACTCTCGTCATCCAGAGTCTGCTGGCGGAGTACTGAGTACAGCACTTTCTTTATTGAACGTATTAGTCGCTCCCAAACGCCTCCGTGGTGGGAGCCAGTGGGTGGGTTGAATGTCCACTGGATTCCTTCATCGAGCAGTGCATGTTGGATCTTGCTGTGGTCCAGGTTGGAAAGCGCCTCCCGCAACTCCCGCTCAGCTCCGACAAAATTGGTTCCGTTGTCTGATACCATCTCTTTAACCTGACCTCTTCTGCAGATGAACCGCCGCAGTGCTGATATGCAGGAGTCAGTATCCAAGGAGTATGCCATTTCGAGATGAACGGCACGGCTCACCAGGCACGTAAAGAGTACACCGTACCTTTTGACCAGGCTCCTCCCTCTCTTCACCTCTATAGGCCCGAAATAATCTGTTCCCACATGCGTGAATGCTGGCAAGTCTGGAGAAATGCGATTCCTTGGTAGGTCGGCCATCTTCTGCTCTTTCACTGTGGCGTTAAATCGTCGACACAGAACGCAGTCATTGACGATCTTCCTGGCAGCAGAGTTGGCTCGCATTATCCAGTACTTCTGGCGAAGGCTTGAAAGCATGTGGTTTCTTCCAGAATGACCTACAACCATATGTATATGGCTCAGTAGAAGATGGGACAAATGGCTGGTTTTAGGAAGGATAGCCGGATGCTTGGATTCCTCTGGCATCGCCATTCTACTGACTCTTCCTCCAACTCTCAGCACGCCGTTCAGTAGCATTGGGTCCAGTCTGTAAAGGGTGCTCCTTTTATTTACAGTATTCTCTTTCTTCAGCGCAGATATTTCATCCTGGAAATGCTGCTGCTGTACGTAGCATACAAGTGTCTCCTCAGCATGTGCAAGATCTTCAACTGAGAGACTCTGAGCTCCTAGCTGAGCTCTTGTCTTGTTCATCTGGTCATCCAGATGGTCTTGTGGTTTCTGGTCTGGATTCTTTGTGCAGGTTGCAGCCTGCTGCTCCTTTCTTTTGAGGCTTAGATTCTGAAGTGTTTCTTTGAACTTCAAGATCCATGCTGTAGCCTTCTTCAACTTATCCCACGATGAGAAGTGCTTGATAAGCTTGGCAATGGGATCACTGTCATGATCCATCACGGCTGTACTGAACGTGGTAGTGCTCTTCTTAACTTCTGGGTCGTCCTCACAGAGGGGAGGCAGCTCCTCTGGGGACTTTGGCCAGTCTTTCTCAGGCCTCGGTAGGAAGTCTGGGCCGTTCAACCATCGACTGGATTTGAGGAAAGAATCCATGGTCAGGCCTCGTGACGCGTCGTCTGCAGGGTTGACTGCTGTATTTACATAGCGCCACTGTGATCGGTCGGACAGTTCTCGGATGGTCAAAATCCGGTTTGCAACGTATGTCTGGAATCGGCTGGTTGTGTTGTTGAGGTACTTGAGGACAGACGTGCTATCAGTCCAAAAGACAGATTCCAGAAGTTCCACTTCCAGTTCCTCTTTCAGCATTTTATCAATGCGGACTGCGACCACTGCTGCCGCCAGCTCCATTCTGGGTATGGTCATCTGCTTCAGTGGGGCTACCCGTGCTTTGCCCATGACAAAGACAATATGGACGTCACCTTCGAGGTTGGTCAGTCGCGGGTAGCTAGCTGTACCATACCCGTGTTCGCTGGCATCACTGTAGTGATGTAGTTGTGCAGTGTGTGGTTTTCCAAAATTACTGGGTTTAAGGCAACGGCTGATGTGGAGGTTTGACAGCTTGCTTAGATCCTCCAACCATCTCTGCCATGACCGAGCGTGGGCCTCTGGGATCTTGTCATCCCATCCACAATTCATCCTGCAAAGATCTTGCATGATCCTCTTCGCTGGGAGAACCAGTGGGGCGAGGAATCCCATGGGGTCGTAAACAGAATTCGTCACAGACAGAATACCCCTCCTGGTTAAGGGTTGTTGCTTTGTAGCAGTCTTGAAGGAGAAGGTGTCGGTTTCCACATGCCACTGGATTCCGAGGGCTCGTTCCACCGGTAGTTCTTCTCGGTCGAGATCGAGCTTCTTCACTTCCTTGGCTTTATCTTCGTCTGGAATGGCAGACAGAACAGCACGGCTGTTACTGATCCACTTCGTAAGTCTGAACCCACCAGTAGAACAGACGGCTCTGAGATCTTGAGTTAGGGAGATGGCTTGCTCGTCATTCGGAACCGACTTGAGGCAGTCGTCAACGTAGAAGTTCCGACGGATGGTGCGTAGGACGTCATCACTAGCCTTACCCTCATTGTCATCCGCTGTTCTCTTGAGTGCATAGTTCGCACAGCTGGGTGACGAGACCGCTCCAAATAGATGGACCGTCATCCTGTATTCAGCTAATGGCTGGCTGAAGTCGTTGTTGGGCCACCACAAGAAGCGCAGGAAATCAACGTCTTGCTTCGTTACTTGGACTTGATGGAACATGCCTTCAATGTCTGCCATGACGGCTACTGGTTCCTGGTGGAATCGAAGGATGACGCCCAGTAATGTGTTCGTGAGATCGGGACCTTGTAGCAACTCATTATTGAGAGATGTCCCATGGAATAATGCAGCGCAGTCGAATACCACGCGAATTTTCCCTTTTTTCTTGTGGTACACACCGTGGTGAGGTATGTACCACACCTTTCCATCTTCTCTGTGCAGCTGTCCTTCTGGCACCCGCTCGGCGTGCCCCTTATCCAGGATGTCACTCATGAACCCTTTATAATCAGCAAAGTATGCCTCGTCCCTCCTGAATCTCTTAATGAGGTTCGTGGCTCGCTGCTCTGCCATCCTTCTATTATTTGGCAGATTCACGTCCTCTTTGCGAAATGGCAATCGTAGTTGGTAGTGACCATCCTTCAACGTAATGGACTTAGCTGCAATGTCCAGGAATTGCTTGTCCTCTGCAGACGGCTCGGCCTTCTCATCGTAGCCTCGCTCTGGGAAGTCTTGGTTGTACTGTTTGATGAGAAGTTCTTCCAGGTTCACTATGGTGACTCGGTTTGACGTTGTAAGTGGTCGACCCTGCTTGTCAATGGGCAGGCTGCCGCTCAGGGGACCATTAACCACCCATCCGAGACAGGTTCTCACTGCATAGGGCCCGTTTCCTTTGCTGTTAATTATTTCCCATGGCTCCATGGCTTTGACAGCATTAATCCCGATCAACAGTCCAACTTCCTCCTCAATAGTAGTCAGAGGTACATCTTTCAGATATGGCCATTCTTTTAGACCCTCTTGTGTTGGTATGTTTTCTTGTGAGACTGGTATAGCGAGCTGTGTGTACACTTCAGGGAGAGCAAAGAAGTTATTGCTTTCCAAATCACTCACTTCCAGCCCATCCAATCTGTAACTGCTCACAGGCCGTTCCTGGCCCATTGTCCTGAGCAGTATCTCTGTTTTCTGGCCTCTGGCATCCAGCTTCTTCATCAGGTTCTCGGTACAGAAGGTAGCAGAGCTTCCATGATCCAGGAACGCATATGTTCTGATTACTTTGCTTCCTTTAGCCATCTTAACCTGGATAGGCAGAATGGCTAGAGCACATTCCTTTCCTCCGGCTCCGGTAAGCCCGCAAGCCTGCAGTGAGACCAGGGCGCTGGAAACTTCCTCACTTTTAGCTGTAGCTGTGGTGGTGCTCTCTTCCTTCCTGGGATTGTCTGTTCTATTTATGTGCAAGAGAGTTGGATGTTTAAGCTGACAAGAGCGACAAGTCAGGCGATTCCTACACAACTTGCTCATGTGTCCTCTGTTTAGACATGCAAAGCAGATTCCCTTTGTCCTGAGAAATTCAATCTTCTCCTTATGAGGCTTCAGCATCATCTTCTTACAGCACTCCATGGCGTGTTCTCCAGTACAAAATAAGCATGGCTTACAAAATGCATTTGAACTGACTTTGCAGTCCGACTTATTTTGCTTCTCCATTTCCACTGGTGTCACTGAAGTAGCAAAACTGCTTCTGCCTTTGCTTCCGGATGACTTGGATTGATGCTGGGGGTTACCCAGCCTTGCTTTAAGGCCTTGTACTTTTGGAGTAGACTCTTGAATATTCCCAAATACTGGGTCTAGAACAACTCTCACTTGCCGTTCCACAAAGTCAACCAGGTTTGTGAATCTTGCTCTCTCCAGGGTTCGTTCATAGTGGCTGCATGCTACAGATCTCCATGCATCTCTGAGCCTGTAGGGTAACTTAGAAATTACCGTTCTCATGTTGGATGGATTGTCCAGTTCATGCATGTACTGTAGGGCCTGCATAGCGTTGCAGCACACACGGAGGAATAATGAATACGCCTGTAATGCTGCCCCATCCTCAGGTTTGATAGCAGCCCAATCCAGTGCCTTCTGGATATAGGCGCTTGTGATTTTTATTTTATCACCGAAGTGCAGTTCCAGCAGTCGCCTTGCCTCAGCATATCCTCTTGCAGGATCCATGTGCTGGCAGCTGCGTACCAGCTCTCTTGGTTGGCCAGTGGTATATTGCTCCAGATAATATAATCTGTCCCTACTGATGTCCGTGTTGGAATCGATACCATGTTCAAAAGCACTTATGAACGATTGATATTCCATTGGGTCTCCTCCAAATGTTGTGATTTCCCTGGCGGGTAGCAATGACAGCTTTTGTTGGTGCACAAGAAGTTCTGTCATTTGACTCTGCCTGTGCATGACAGTAGCTAATGCATTCTGGTTACTTTGGTGATCGTGCCCTGATGGTGCACCTGGTTGAATACCTCTCCCTAGTGGACCAACTGGGACATGGGTAACATGTGATGGCCTGGGCAGATATGGACCTGCCTGTGACAGGGGTTGACTGTATTTAGTTTGCATGGAGTAGTCAGGTGGCATCCTTGACCTAGCTCCTAGCTGGGGGGCCTGTTGTGTGTCATCGTCAGGCGGGGGTTGATCTTGTCCTCTTTGCGTTTGGTCATAATACTCATTCATGGCATCTGTAGGAGTCTTTGCCTGGGATTCACATGATTTGACCTCAGCCTGGGATTCCTTTATTTTGTCGTATTTATCAAGGACTTTCAGTTTAGCATCAGATTCAGCAAATGCCATTTGCATTTCAAGTTGTTCCTTTTTTGCATGCAGATCCTTTGTCATCTTTTTCAGTCTTTCCTCTTCTTCCTCTAACTTCCACTTTTCCTTCATGGCTGCTGATTTTGCAGTGAGAGCAGCCCGCTCCGTTTCCAGTGTTATACGCAGAGCAGAGGTTCTTGATTTTGTGGTTTTAGATGTGCTGCTGATGCTGTCCTCAGGTCGGACATGATCCTGTTCTTTATAATCAGGTTTTATTCTGTTTCGAACATCATCCATAAATGAATTGAATTGATGAACTTTTGGTTTATACCAGTCGTGTTCATCACCCTCTTTTTCATCCTCATATAGTAGTGCTTGAACAGATTGGTGCATTTTCTCGAATTCATTCATTAAGACATCAAAGGCTTGCAATTGTTCATTCACCTTTTCCACGTTTACGTCATCAAGTCCGTCGAACAGCGCCTCCAACTCATTCTTGCGCCTAGTCAATACACCCAGTTTCGCCCTGCGAGAGCCAATCAATTTCACCAGCTCTCTCTCAGCCTCTTGGGCCTTTCCCGCTTCAGACATTATTTATAATTACAGTTGAAATATCACAATAATGTGTGACAGCGTCAGCGATGCAATTTCAACAATTCACGGAGCAGAATCCTCGCAATTGTCATCCACAGTCCACGCGTAAAAGACGCTCCTGAAATGACGTCCTAATGGATCCGAGTTTCATTCATTCAGGCTTATAATATCCCCGCGGGATTCACATGCAGTTCAGTGTTGCGCAATGCAACTACTACTCACGACCAAGTAGTCTTGTAGAATTAGGCTTGTTGGAATCCTGCCGCACTCTTTCTCTCTGGGTCCTGGGTGAAGCGAACGTGTCCTCTTCTTTCAGGCGAAAGACTTTAATTTCAGCATGAGTTTTTCTACTTAATATAGTGGCTATTTACAAATGATTTCGTATTTGCCACTTCCACTCCGGATAGCTTTAGTCTACGCGCACATAATAAAGATTCTGATCCGTCACAATGAATCCATCATTTATTTCGAAGATGCATAAAAAACAAAACTACATGCGGTGCGTTGCGTGCGTGCGGTAGAAAAACTGTTTGCTTCCGGTCCACACTTCCCACGCAGGCCACCACCCCTTATCAAGGTAAACCATACAGGTGAATAGCTCAGGTAGGTCTCTTAAAGGGAAAGTACACAAATCATAAGAATAGTTACAATAACCATAATCAGTGTAAATAATATCATGACTTGTCAATCAAGTTATCAGTTTTCATTTTCATATTTCGTAATATATAATTCAAATAATTGCATGATACAAACTCAAAGATTAAGTAACTGAAGAATGGCTCCTACAGTCCCAATACTGAGCCTTGAGGGACTCCGGTGTCCAGGGTGCAGGGTCTGGACAGGGAACCGTTCCATGTGACCTGATAAGTGCGATCTGCAAGGTAGGAGGTGAACCAGGATAACGCAGTTCCAGCGATTCCAAGCTTGGCGAGAGTGGAGAGGAGGATCTGGTGGTTCACTGTGTCGAACGCCGCAGACAAGAAGGAAATCTTATTTATGATAAATGATGTTATTATATATGTGGGTTATTATGGCTTGTTAGGAAGGAAATGCACTTATGACTTCTGATGACTAGTAGTTCTCTTGCCTACCTATTGAATGACCTTATTGTCATGTAATATATGATATATTATATATGTGTATGTGTATGAATATATTATATTATTATGGCTTGTTAGTAATGAAATGCAGTTATGAGTTCTGGTGACTAGTAGTGCTCTTGACTACCTTGACTAATTCTCTTGAATTACTTGCTGAATGACCCTTAATGTAATGTAATGTAATGTAATGTAATGTACCCATAATGGCCACAGGGTGGCACCATAGCCCACTGTTCAACGTGTATCATTATTCATGTGCCTCTGTTTACTCTGCCAGGTATTGTGTGTGTGTGTGTGTGTGTGTGTGTGTGTGTGTGTGTGTGTGTGTGTGTGTGTGTGTGTGTGTGTGTGTGTGTGTGTGTGTGTGTGTGTGTGTGTGTGTGTGTGTGTGTGTGTGTGTGTGTGTGTGTGTGGTGTGTGTGTGTGTGTGTGTGTGTGTGTGTGTGTGTGTGTGTGTGTGTGTGTGTGTGTGTGTGTGTGTGTGTGTGTGTGTGTTGCTGTACCTCAGGTACATCAATGTTCAGAGGAACGTCCACCAGGCTGTCGTTCTTCACGTATTCCATGCAGTGGTAGTCCAACACGAACCTTTTCAGCAGCAACACCAGAACCTCCGGATGTTTCCCTAACTTACACTTAAATGTTCGTATTGTCCAAAAATGTTCTTGACTTACCATAGTGGCGTCCGCTTTGTCATCGCAGTGGTCACAGTACAGCTGGTTGTCTCCGGTTAACCTCGACTGGCGGAAAAGCGCCTTCAAGCCATCCGTCTTGTGAAAAGTTTTTCAATTAGGTTAAAAAAGCCTTGTTGTTACTTATTTGCATTGAACCGTGTTTAGTTTGAATATAATCTGTATTCAGTATTGTAGCTTTAATACAGACAAACTGAATAAAATATAATATGTTATTCAGACAAATTCTGTATATCAGTAGAGGCTCGTCCATTGAGGAGGAGGACCATCCTCCCTAACATTTCTGAGAAAAATTTACTTACTCATTTAGAAAAATAAATATACATAAATGTAACAGATTTATCTCTAAAAATACTGATAATATTACTATTTGATCACTTTGAAGGCACAACAATCATCGCTCCCCATTGAAGTCCATTATAAAACTGCTGGACCCGAGTGGCCGGTGAGTCCTGGTGTTTAACATGAGTGTGTACAGCAGTAAGGGAGGACCATCCTCCCTGAGGGCGGGTCTAGCCAGAGGCTCTGTGAACCAATCAGCAGAGCTCACTGCGCTTGTAAATACCCAATCAGAGTTTTGGGGGGCGGGTTATTATCATGCAAGTATCTATCTTGTGTCATTCATTAATTCCGCGTTCCAGACCATTTGTGAGTCTTATATTTACTTTAAATTAATTTCCGATTTTAAACTTTCAAGTTCCGACCACAAAGTGTTCCAGGCGCATGACGCCAAATGTAAACAGAAAGCATGGCTGACCGTGACAAGGTAGTGTTTCTTTGGATTGCGATTATACAATTTACGTGATTAACGTGCATAACTGGTTTTACTATACGATAGTACATATACTTTACACAATAAAAGCTTCTTCCTCAAATCTCACTCAATTTCAATTCCATTAGGTTTGTTTGGTAGAAATAGCCACTGTGCATAGAATTTATATTCAGATTTTTGATTAAAGAAGTACGTGCTAAATAACTGTTTTTCATCAAAACAATGCTTCTTCCCCAGAAAAATGGATCGTTTTCAATTCAGTTTGGCTTGTCTGCTCAAATGACCTACTTATAGACTGTCAACATTGATAGCGAGGCAACTTCCTTCCTCCCCTACAATTACAACCACTAGCTGCCACTGCTGTTTGTATAAATGCGCAGCTGGTCCTGATGGCATCCCAGTCGAGTGCTCAGGAACTGCGCTGAGCAGCAGACTGAGGTCCTTACTGACATTTTCAACATGTCACTAGCTCAGGCAGTTGTCTCAGCGGACTTTAAAACAACCTCCATTGTGCCAGTGCCAAAACACTCCTCTGCAGCAAACCTCAACGACTTCCGCCCTGTTGCACTCACCCCATCATCATGAAGGGCTTCGAGAGGCTGGTCCTGGCTCACCTCAAATCTGGCCTCTCACCCTCACTGGATAAATACCAGTTTTCTACCGTGAGACCAGGAGCACGGAGGACGCCTATTCCTCAGCCCTTCTGCTCTCTCCCACCTGGATGAAAGCCACACCCACTTGAGAATGCTGTTCATGGACTTCAGCTCAGCATTTAACACAATCATCCCCTCCAAACTCATCTTCAACCTTAGTGACCTCATGAAAACCAAGAATCTTTACATGACCTCTGTTTGTAACTGGTTATTAGACTTCCTAACCAACAGACCCCAGTCTGTAAGATTACCCAATCTCATTTCCTCTTCCTGAGGAGCCTGAGGAAAGCCCACCTGTCCCCTCAGATTCTGGTGAACATTTTCCGGTGTGCCATTGACGGTATCCTCACCAACTGCATCACAGTGTGGTATGGCAACTGCACTTTTTCCGACCGGAAAGCACCGCAGAAGGTGGTGAAAACCCAACGCATCATTGGATTACCCCTCCCTGCAATAAACACTACCCACCACAAACGGTGTCTGAGGAAGGCACAACAAAAATTGTCAAAGACACCTCTCACCCCAACCATGGACTGTTTGCCCTCCTCCCCTCCCTTTGCTCAAAATATCCTATACCATATATCATTGATCATCATCAATGTCTTCGACCGCCTTGCACTTTAATCATAACTACCTACCTCTACCTATAGTTACTACATATTTACCAGTGGTGAAGCGTCAGGGCCTTCAAGGTATTCAGAGAAGACCCTGGAACTCTCAGATGAAACCAAAACAATCGAATTAATTGTATTAATAATGTAATACAATTTAATAAAATGTAATACAATTTAATAAAATGACTAAATGAGAATGGTATCTGTGTTGTTATCTGTTATATTACAGTTACATTGATTTGTTTGTCTTTCTCGGTCCATGCACGACGCATTTGAGTGGTTTTGTGTTGGAAAAACAATTCAACCAATCAGATATTTTTCTGGGTTGCTGGGAAGAATATCCTTCAACCAAAGTATTCCCGATGACTTTGGCCCTCAGACTGAATGAGAGCGTACGTTTGGATTGACAATTTGATCAACCAATCATATAGTGATTTGTAGCCAATGGGCGTATTCTTTCAGATTTCCCCACAGCTCAATAGGGAGCTAGAAGGTATACTGGCTGGAGCGAGAGTGGATCTAGCGTAGTGCTACGTTGTTTCTACGTAGGATTTTACGTCAAAATGGCAACAGGCGAAGATGATGTCGTTGCGGATTTATTGTCGGAACCATTTTCAAGACGACCATTCAATGTAAAGATGGACATTATTAAAAAAGGCCGTCCAACGCCTGACAATCTTCAGCTGAATCAAGTTGTTAAAGCAGGCTATGTTCGCCATTTTCAGGCTAGCAACTGGGAAAGGTACCCGTGGCTAACGGGCTCTACTAGCCACAAGAGGCTCTACTGCTGGGAGTGTTGCTATTTGGGACCGACAAGAGAGCAGGGAATTGGAACTTATTTAGGATCTGAAAAGCGATCATCTTTATGACCTGATGGTGGTCGAACCATCCAGAAGGACAGGAGAATGGATTTGGTCTTTAAGTGAACATCATTGGTGAGTGACACTCATTTGTCTTTGCTGGTTTTGTCTGTGTTGCGTCTCGTTGAGCTGGTTGGTGCATTTTGTTTCCACACACTTGTTGAATGATTCGTTAATGGCTGTCTTCAGTTTGTTAAGTATTGTTGTGCATTTGAATTGAGAGTTTTGACTTGATCTTTCTTTGCATCGCTTAACGTGAAAAGACTTAACGTAACTAAGAGTTACAAACCCGCGATCAATAATCACCTAATTTGCATATGCCATGTCATTAGCACTTTCACCTTTTCACTTTCATTTTGACAGGTGAAAGTGCTAATGACAAGACATATGCCAGAGACATTTGGTGATTATTGATCGCTATTTTGGAACTTAAAGTTACGTTCCCAAAGTGGGGGTATTATGTAAGTCTGTTTAATATGTAAGGGTGACGAATAAAGGAATTCTGATTCCGACAGATTCACGACTATCATGTTCCAGTCCCTCCGGTGATAGTGGGGGGGGGGGGGGGGGGGTGGGGTCTGTTATGTTGGGGGTCGTGGGCTGAAAAGTTGGGGAACCCCTGGTCTACAGAAGGTCCAGTTGTGATAGACACGCTTCGCCACTGATATTTACTGATAACATACCTGCGTGTACATTTTTATATTTTAATCTTCAACTGTTGATACAACTGCATATCCCTGCTCATTACCTGCTGTATATACATTGATATATATTTATCCAGTTTTTCATAATTCATAATTTATAATTTCCTGATCACTACCTGTTGAATACTTGTATACTTACCTGAATATATATACCTATTATTATGCACATATCTCATACATACGCTATAAGTTATTTAATAACTGTTTTTATACCTAGTAGACTCTCTTTTAACCACTCTAAACTAGGGCTGGGCGATATGGACCAAAAATCTTATCTCGGTATGTTTAGGCTGCATCGCGATATACGATATATATCGGTATTTTAAATGAATGTACTAAATTAACTCAATGTATGATGTCACAATCACTTTTGTTTTAAGACAACTCATATTCACAAGAATAACAGGCATTCCCTTTTAGAAAATATACAGCTGCACACTACATATTAACGCGTAAATGAAAAGATACATTGAAATAGTCAAAATCCATAAAATAAATAGCCTAAATAATAAAAAGCACGCAGCTTTTACAGATAACGTCGCTTTGCTCCTCATCTGAAAACTGAAATATCTCCAAATTATAGAACCGTTGTTTTTTTTCTTTGAGACTAGACACTTCCACATTACCGACCGGCACTATGTCCGTCTCCATGTTGCTGGAAAGTTGTGTGAGAACCTGCGTGCAGACGCAGAGAGGGGGCGGGGCTGGGGGCGGGGCTGAGCGTATGAGCAGAGAGAGAACAGCGCAGATAAACAACTGCCTACGTCATGGGTCGGCAACAGGCGGGCCAGTGCCGCGCAATAATATTTGGCCCGGAAGATTATTTTGAGAATAAAAATAAAACATTTTTCTTGAATTTGATTTATTTTACAATATCGGACCAACAGTCGCACATATAGGCTATGATGTCCGTATCGAGAATGCAGTGACATTTTCCGCCAGGGCCATCTGAAATACCGTGGGCCGACGTGCCTTTTGGGCTGACACAACCCCCCCCCCCCCCTGTCAACGTTCGCCGCTGATCGCGCAGCACCCCCTCCCCCCCAAGCACTCCGCGTTGCATCTCCTCAGTCTAAACCGGATTCTATAATTAATTTGAGTTAAAAACTCAAAAATAGTGTGCGTTAAAGTCTGGAGATTAATCACATGCGCTAACGCGTTAACTTTGACAGCCCTCGTTCTAATGCTTTGGTGTTCTGACTTTTCTTTTGAAACAATGCAACAATGCAACAGTGCAATGGAGTGGGTGAGTAATCCCCACTGCTACCTAGTCAACGAGAACACTACTTTACAAAACAAACTCTGTTAGTTGACTAGCGACAATTCCGACGTGCAACGCGGAAATGTATTAAAATGTTTCAAAAGAATAGTCAAAGCATTAGAACGTGTCACATGTTTTAACAATCAATTACTTCAATTTGCTTTTGATCATGTTCTGGCCATCTAGTCATCTAGTGGCTCAGAAAAAAAGAAGAAGAAGAGACAAGAAAAGGGAAGAAGAGACAATACTTTATCTGTACAAAATCTCTTGTATTGACAAGACAAGAGACAAGACAAGGGTACGCTAGTCAGCACCCACCCCCTGCTGCCGATAGGTACTAGACAAGAGGTTCTCTACATGGTTCTGGTCCATCCTACCCCATCTAATCATCAGCCTGATAGGTACTAGACTAGAGGTTCACTACATGGTTCTGGTCCACCCTACCCTTACCATCTTATCACCAGACTGATAGGTACTAGACTAAGGGTTCTGTACATGGTCCATGTAATCATCAGACTGATAGGTACTAGACTAAGGGTTCTCTACATGGTCCATGTAATCATCAGACTGATAGGTACTAGACTAAGGGTTCTCTACATGGTCCATGTAATCATCAGACTGATAGGTACTAGACTAAGGGTTCTCTACATGGTCCATGTAATCATCAGACTGATAGGTACTAGACTAAGGGTTCTCTACATGGTCCATGTAATCATCAGACTGATAGGTACTAGACTAGAGGTTCTCTACATCTGGTGATCCTGATCCTGATCCAGCCCACCTGACTACACAGCTTGCCCACCAGTCAGCCCCATGGACAACATGTATATCATATACTTGTTACTAATACTATGTATGTCACTTATGGCACCCATTGCACTCCTAAACCATCATTTAGGGAGTTTTTTTCCCTAGCCGCCCTAGGGCTAGGGATAGAGAGTTAGGGTTGGAGAGTTAGGGTTGAGGTGGTAAATATGTGGCCTGTGAAGCCGCTTTAAAACTGTAACTGTGATTGAGGGCTAGACTAATAAAGTTGACTTGACTACAGTGTGGATTGTGAGACAGACACACTGTACTCTTGGTGTATGTTCTCCTGGTGTATGTTCTCTTGATGTATGTTCTCCTGGTGTATGTTCTCTTGATGTATGTTCTCCTGGTGTATGTTCTCTTGATGTATGTATGTGTCAGGGTTCTCTGCGTACCGTTTTCTATCCCCAGTTCCTGGATGACGCCCAGCGTGGAGGGAGAACGTGTCTTTAGCCCCTCGAAGACAACTCTGAGCTCATCGTTCAGGGGCGTCTGTCCACAACTACTGCAGATACACATGGGTAGGGTTAGTGGATAGGTTAGGGGTAGAGAGTTAAGGATAGAGTTAGGGATGAAGTTGTTAGAGTTTGGGATATTGAGTAAGGGATAAAGTTAGGGATAGAGTTTGGGATGGAGAGTTAGGGATAGAGAGTTAAGGGTGGAAAGTTATGGATATAGTGTTAGGGGTGGAAGGGTTGGGTAAGAGGTAGAGAGTCATGGATTGAGGCGCTGAGTAAGAGCTAGAGAGTTAGGGATGGAGGGGTCCAGCTAGGGATAGAGAGTTAGAGATAGAGAGTTAGGAAAAGAGAATCATGGAAATTGAGTTAGGGATGGAGTGGTCAAGTTAGGGGTGGAGAAATTGGGATAGAGAGTTAGGGATGGAGGGGTCCAGCAAGGGATAGAAAGTTAAAGATAGAGAGTTAGGAAAAGAGATTTATGGAAATTCAGTTAAGGATGGAGTGGTCAAGTTAGGGATAGAGAGTTAGGAATAGAGATTAAGGGCTAGAGTTAGGGGTGGATAGTTGGGGGTGAAGGGGTTGAGATAGGGGTGGAGAGTTAGGAATAGAGGGGTAGGGATAAAATCTCCTACGTAAAAGCAAGACTAACCTTTGGACAGCTTGTCTGAATTGCGGGGTCATGAACAGCACTTGGAGCATGCTGTTCAGGTAGCACGTTGACCCCTGGTTCTTCAGGCCATAGTACCTCCTGGGCTCTGAGTCCTGGTACCTCCTGGGCTCTGAGTCCTGGTACCTCCTGGGCTCTGAGTCCTGGTACCTCCTGGGCTCTGAGTCCTGGGACCTCCTGGGCTCTGAGTCCTGGTACCTCCTGGGCTCTGAGTCCTGGTACCTCCTGGGCTCCAAGCTCTGGTTCCTCCTGGGCTCTGAGTCCTGGTACCTCCTGGGCTCTGAGTCCTGGTACCTCCTGGATTCTGCCCACAGAAACAGAAGAGACGCCACAGTTACCCGCCATGGACAGGATATACGCTTATTAATGCTTCCAACACGATACAGGACTATAGAGTAACGTCATTCTGAAGAACTTTAACTGTACCTCCTAGGGCGTAACGATGGCCCTGTTGGTGTCTATGATGTTTACTCATTTCGCTGAGTCATACGTATACAAACAAACTGAAAAAACAAACTACCTGCCTCTCTATAGTTTACATATTTATTACTAAGATACCTGTTTACTTTACCTCCTGCTTTCAATAATAGCATACCCCTGATCACTATCTGTTAAATGATCACTTACCTGTATATACATATACCTATTATTATGCTCATATCACATTTATACCTAGACTGTCTTTTAACCTGTACATATTAACTGTAAATTATATTATATTACATTGCACTTTACTGCAACATTTGCACTCTGGTTAGATGCTAATCTAATCTAATCTATACGCATACGTGGCATATAACAGAACATTTAACATGGGACATCTGGAGAATGTACGCATGTGTGTGTCTCCTTTATTTGAATGCCAAGTTAGCTTCTTAAATATAACCGGTTAGTCTTCCCCTGGCCGTGTGTGTGTGTGTGTGTGTGTGTGTGTGTGTGTGTGTGTGTGTGTGTGTGTGTGTGTGTGTGTGTGTGTGTGTGTGTGTGTGTGTGTGTGTGTGTGTGTGTGTGTGTGTGTGTGTGTGTGTGTGTGTGTGTGTGTGTGTGTGTGTGTGTGTGTGTGTGTGTGTGTGTGTGTGTGTGTGTGTGTGTGTGTGTGTGTGTGTGTGTGTGTGTGTGTGTGTGTGTGTTTTGGAGCTTTTCCAACAACGTGTGGGATTCTGTTCTACGTCACTCAACTACGTTGAATGTCCGTCTCTTTTATGTTATGGCTTTACAATTGTGAACAAAGTATACGAATCCACAAAAGATGTGTGACCACATGGATGAACAACAAACGTTTACGTTTAATCAATTGATTACATTACCACAATATGGGAAAATATTACCGTCTCCTTCCTTGAATTCCATGAAGTCTCTGCGTGTGTCCAATACACACCTCAGACCGAAATGAGAGGAAATGGCGTAGGCCAGATTGTTCCTGAGTATGAAGACATTCCAGCAGTCACCAGATCTGATCCTGTTCCTGATGACCTGCCTGTCCCCCACTACGTCTCTGCAGTGGCGTTGCGCAATAGTTCGGGGATCCCCCGCAGGTCGGACCATGGGGCCCCGCCCCCTAAATCAATAAGAGTGACATGGGATAGACATCGCGGCCACTTTTTTAAATGTTAATTTTTTCAGGCATCTTTTGTAAACAGTATAGGTCAGTAGGAACTCATGTGTACACTGTTGTACGGTGTTGTCGCGATCGTGAAGTCCAACGGGGGGGGGGGTGTTGTCATGATCGTGAAGGGGGGAGAGTGAAGTCCGATGGTAGGGTGGTGGTCCGGGCCGCCAGGTATGCCAGATGGCCAGTCCAGCCCTGGTGCCTAGCAACATAGCAGGGAGGGGGGGGGGGGGCCTGGGGGTGGGGGCCTCCTAAGCTCCGGGGCTCCCCCGCACCGCGGGGGGTGCGGGGGCCTCCGCTACGCCACTGCGTCTCTGCCGGTCCCTGTCTGGGTGGGAGATTGTAATAAACGTTACTATCTGCCCTTGGTGTCCGTGTGCTGCATTTGGGTCCAACCCTAATCCGTGACACCCATGACGTCTAAATGAGGAAATGGCGCACCTCTTTTTTGAGTCTGAAATGTTGTTGATGGTCCTGGTGCGGATGACTTTGTATCTCTATATCTAATATACTTTATAATAATGCACAATGCATGTTGTAACTGGACTGGAACTTTATTGATGGGTTATTTTCCCCTGGTTGGCCCAGGTCTTATTTCACAACGTTCCCCTGTCACTCACTCACACTACATATTGTAATATGTTTATATGATATGTAAACATGTGTTATGGCTTATGGTCATGATTAGACCTTAGTTCTTACCATGTCCCGCTGTGTGTGCATGTGAGGCGATTACTGTGACTTTATATTCTGATAGGCCTACGGCAAACACTGAGTCCGGTGTCTTGAAAGCATTTTATTTCATAACATATTTTTGTATTATTATTAAACAAACCCAACAGCATATTTTCCACACCTCAGGCACTCGGTCAAATGCAGTGACGTTGACAAGCGCTCACACAATGATGATCAGATAAAAGAGCGTTCCCGTCACGTCGGGTTATTATTATTATTATTATTATTATTATTATTATTATTATTATTATTATTATTAAAAAACAAATTGGGGACGGGGGCACGGGATGTGTCAGTGGTCTCGCGAGAACAGGACGCCGCCCGGGACCCTCATCGTGAGAACAGGGCCGCCCGGGACCCTCATCGCGAGAACAGGACGCCGCCCGGGACCCTCATCGCGAGAACAGGACGCCGCCCGGGACCCTCATCGCGAGAACAGGACGCCGCCCGGGACCCTCATCGCGAGAACAGGACGCCGCCCGGGACCCTCATCACCAGCTGGATGACGGACTGGTTCTGGATCCCAAACGAGACCAGCGTCGCCTCGTCGTTGTCCAGCTGCTTGTTGGTGAAGATGAGGCGCAGGTTCTCGCCACCTGGGGAACCCGGACGAGTGTGAAGTCACGTGTTACAATCTGAATCAGAAACTGATCCTATCGTCTTCATGGTCATTGTATAAAAGTACAACGGAATTGTCCAGCAATCCTCTTTCTCACAAGCAGCAATATACAAATATTAATTATATGTAAAATACATCTGTCTCTCTCCGTCTGTCTCTCTCTCTCACTCTGTCTCACTGTCTGTCTGTCTCTTTCTATCTGTCTATCCGAAACCGGCTCCAACCTGATCCATCTACTGAGGGCCCCTCTATAGTTGTGCAGTTGTTACAGTTGTTTTATTTATGGCAATAGGCCTACGCAAGGAAAAATAATAACAAATCAATAATCAATCATCGAATTTTAAAAAGGTGCCAATCGTACCTCCGGACCCTGGGAGACGCCCGACTATCTTCGTCCTGAGCTGCAGCACGGTCATGGCCTTCATCTGTTCCTCAGTGTTGCACAGGTCCACTGTCATCTTCTCTCCGTTTAACCCGTTCACGATGACCTGGTAGAGCTTCCCCATCCCGTCTCGAGTGGACCTGACCCGGTGTGCGACGCGTTTTGAAGCATGGACTATTGGTTTGAAGACTTTCAGTTTCACTTTGAAGTCACAGTTAAAGTCTATTTCACGTTGGCGTTACGCCCTCTTTTAATACATCCATGGTTACGACCCGACCAGTTGAATATGACGAATATGAGACTAACTTTCCTTCCGTTTCGTTGCTTCATCTCAGTGGTAAACAAACGAAGATCTACCACCTATTTTTGAAATGGCTCACATATATTCTAAGATCTAATAACAGGGCCTAATCATATGAACAATGATTGATGAACAATGATTACCGCATTGTTTATGACGTTATCATAAAGTACTATACTTTTAGCAACTTCAATTATTGGGCCACATATTTATATTTTTAATGCATTTAGGCTCTTACACTGCCGGGTCGTAGGTCAATGGCAGAGAGAGAAAGGGCCCCGAATAGACGATATATCGAAAGATACCATGAAGTCTCTGGGTGTGTCCAATTCACGCCATTTTCTCTTGTTTTTCAGTCTGAAATGTTGTGGATCGTCCTGGTGCGGATGACTTTGTATCTCTATATCTAATATACTTTATAATAATGCACAATGCATGTTTTAACTGGACTGGAACTTTATTGATGGGTTATTTTCCCCTGGTTGGCCCAGGTCTTATTTCACAACGTTCCCCTGTCACTCACTCACACTACTTATTGTAATATGTTTATATGATATGTAAACATGTGTTATAGCTTATGGTCATGATTAGACCATAGTTCTTACCATGTCCCGCTGTGTGTGCATGTGAGGCGATTACTGTGACTTTATATTCTGATAGGCCTACGGCAAACACTGAGTCCGGTGTCTTGAAAGCATTTTATTTCATAACATATTTTTGTATTATTATTAAACCAACCCAACAGCATATCTTCCACACCTCAGGCACTCGGTCAAATGCAGAGACGTTGACAAGCGCTCACACAATGATGATCAGATAAAAGAGAGTTCCGTCACGTCGGGTTATTATTATTATTATTATTATTATTATTATTATTATTATTATTATTATTAATATTATTATTATTAAAAAACGAATTGGGGACGGGGGCACGGGACGTGTCAGTGGTCTCGCGAGAACAGGACGCCGCCCGGGACCCTCATCGCGAGAACAGGACGCCGCCCGGGACCCTCATCGCGAGAACAGGACGCCGCCCGGGACCCTCATCGCGAGAACAGGACGCCGCCCGGGACCCTCATCGCGAGAACAGGACGCCGCCCGGGACCCTCATCGTGAGAACAGGACGCCGCCCGGGACCCTCATCACCAGCTGGATGACGGACTTGTTCTGGATCCCAAACGAGACCAGCGTCGCCTCGTCGTTGTCCAGCTGCTTGTTGGTGAAGATGAGGCGCAGGTTCTCGCCACCTGGGGAACCTGGACGAGTGTGAAGTCACGTGTTAGAATCAGAATCAGAAACTGATCCTATCGTCTTTACTGTCTGTCTCTTTCTTTCTGTCTCACTGTCTGTCTGTCTCTTTCTATATATCTCTCTGTCTGTGTTACGTCATACAGAACACTGTACGTAACAGTCTGTCTGTCTGTCTCTTTCTTTCTGTCTCACTGTCTGTCTGTCTGTCTGTCTGCCTCTTTATATATCTCTCTGACTGTCTGTCTCTTTCTTTCTGTCTGTCTGTCTGTCTGTCTGTCTGTCTGTCTGTCTGTCTGTCTGTCTGTCTGTCTGTCTCTTTCTATATCTCTCACTGTCTGTCTGTCGGTCTGTCTGTCTGCCTCTTTATATATCTCTCTCTGTCTGTCTGTCTGTCTCTTTCTGTCTGTCTGTCTGTCTGTCTGTCTGTCTGTCTGTATGTCTGTCTCACTCTCTGTCTGTCTGTCTGTGTCACTGTCTGTCTGTTAGCATAAGGAGCAGATTTTTGATCCGCAGATCTGGATCTGAAACCAGATCCAACCGGATCCATCTACTGAGGGCCCCTCTATAGTTTTGCAGTTGTTACAGTTGTTTTATTTATGGCAATAGGCCTACGCAAGGAAAAATAATAACAAATCAATAATCAATCATCTTAAAAAGGTGCCAATCGTACCTCCGGAGACGCTCGGCTATCTTCGTCTTGAGCTGCAGCACGGTCATGGCCTTCATCTGATCATCAGTGTTGCACAGGTCCACTGTCGTCTTCTCTCCGTTGAACCCGATCACGATGACCTGGTAGAGCTTCCCCATCCCGTCTCGAGTGGACCTGACTCGGTGTGCGACGCGTTTATTAGAAGGCTCACACACTCACAGTTTCACTTTTTCTGCAGTTGCAGTTGAAGTCGCTTTCACGTTGGCGGTTACGACCCGACCAGTTGGAGACGAATATGAGACAAACGTTCCTTCTGTTTTGTCTTGGCCTCCTCATCTCAGTGGTAAACAAACAAAGATCTACCACATTTTAAATGGCTGATGTCTATTATAAGATCTAATAAAAGGGCCTAATCATATGTATGATGATTGATGATGAACAATCATTTCTTCATTGTTTATGAGGTTATCATGAAGTAATATTATTTTCGCAACTTCATTTATTGAGCGACATATTTATGTTTTTAATGCATTTAGGCTCGTACACTGCCGGGTCATAGGTCAGAGGCAGAGAGAGAAAGGGCCCCGAATAGACGATATATCGAAAGATTACCGTCTCCTTCCTTGAATACCATGAAGTCTCTGGGTGTGTCCAATTCACGCCATTTCCTCTTGTTTTTCAGTATGAAATGTTGTAGATCGTCCTGGTGCGGATGACTTTGTATCTCTATATCTAATATACTTTATAATAATGCACAATGCATGTTCTAACTGGACTGGAACTTTATTGGTGGGTTGTTTTCCCCTGGTTGGCCCAGGTCTTATTTCACAACGTTCCCCTGTCACTCACTCACACTACATATTGTAATATGTTTATATGATATGTAAACATGTGTTATACCTTATGGTCATGATGATTAGACGTTAGTCCTTACCATGTCCCGCTGTGTGTGCATGTGAGTTTAGCATGCATAGTATAGGCTTAATAAAGTAGGCCTGTCCCTCCTTCTATATACCCTATAAGAGACAACAACACTAACATGTTACCAGACACGGAGACAGAGACGATGATCTATTTAGACATGATGACCTATTGAGACACAGCTGTGCCTGCAGGGCAGACCCGGGTTCGACCGCGGTGACACCCGGTTCGACCTTCGTGAGACAGGTTTGTTGGTGACGGTGTGTTATCATTCCTCTGGGAGTTTCCCCAGGATGACCTGCTTTATTCTAACACCTCCTCCTCCTCCTCCTCCTCCAGCCCTCTGAGCTCCGACACCACCTCCTCTGCCTCTCCCAGTCCTCTTGAGTTCCTGGTTCGCAGAGCAAAACCAAAAGCAAAACGAACAACGACGGAAGGTTCTCCTCTCCTCTCCTCTCCTCTCCTCTCCTCTCCTCTCCTCTCCTCTCCTCTCCTCTCCTCTCCTCTCCTCTCCTCTCCTCTCAGACCGGTGGATCACAGGAGACGAACAAGTCACCGTAATTAACACCGTACAACCACGATGAGCGATGAGAAGAAGAACGACCCGCTGGACGCCACGATGAGTGATGAGAAGAAGAACGACCCGCTGGACGCCACGATGAAGTATGTCAACAAGCCGGACGACATCGGCCCGCTTCGTAAGTAATCAATCAATCAATCAGTCAAACCCGTAGATCGATTTATTTCCTAGGAGGGGATGACAAACCGGTTATATATATATTTAGACACACACACGCACAGTTGCAGTAAAGTGCATAGTAATATAATATAATTTACAGTTAATATGTACATGTTAAAATACCTCTAGTCTAGGTGTAAATGTGATATGAGCATCATAATAGGCATATATACAGGTAAGTGAGTATTTAACAGGTAGTGATCAGGTAGTATGCTATTATTGAAAGCAGGATACAAATATAGAAATGTAAATGTATAAACAAGGGAGCATATATAAATGTATGGCATGTATAAATGTATATGTATATACAGGAGTAGGAGCAGTTCTATCAACAGATTTAAATATATATGTCAGGTACAGTAAAGGTATCTTAGTAATAAATATGTAAACTATAGAGAGGGAGGTAGTTGTGATATGAGTAAACATCATAGACACCAACAGGGCCATCGTTACGCCCTAGGAGGTACAGTTAAAGTTCTTCAGAATGACATTACTCTATAGTCCTGTATCGTGTTGGAAGCATTAATGGGCGTATATCCTGTCCATGGTGGGTAACTGTGGCGTCTCTTCTGTTTCTGTCGGCAGAATCCAGGAGGTCCCAGGACTCAGAGCCCAGGAGGTACCAGGACTCAGAGCCCAGGAGGAACCAGGACTCAGAGCCCAGGAGGTACCAGGACTCGGAGCCCAGGAGGTACCAGGATTCAGAGCCCAGGAGGTACCAGGACTCGGAGCCCAGGAGGTACCAGGACTTAGAGCCCAGGAGGTACCAGGACTCAGAGCCCAGGAGGTACCAGGACTCAGAGCCCATGAGGTACCAGGACTCGGAGCCCAGGAGGTACCAGGACTCAGAGCCCAGGAGGAACCAGGACTCAGAGCCCAGGAGGAACCAGGACTCGGAGCCCAGGAGGTACCAGGACTCGGAGCCCAGGAGGTACCAGGACTCGGAGCCCAGGAGGTACCAGGACTCAGAGCCCAGGAGGTACCAGGACTCAGAGCCCAGGAGGTACCAGGACTCAGAGCCCAGGAGGTACTATGGCCTGAAGAACCAGGGGTCAACGGACTACCTGAACTGCATGCTCCAAGTGCTGTTCATGACCCCGCAATTCAGACAAGCTGTCCAAAGGTTAGTCGTGTTTTTACATAGGAGATTTTATCCCTACCCCTCTATGTCCTTATCTCTCCACCCCTATCTCGACCCCTCCACCCCCCACTATCCACCCCTAACTCTATCCCTTAATCTCTATTCCTAACTCTCTATCCCTAACTTGACCACTCCATCCCTAACTGAATTTCCATGAATCTCTCTTCCTAACTCTCTATCTCTAACTTTCTATCCCTAGCTGGACCCCTCCATCCCTAACTCTCTATCGCAAGTTCTCCATCCCTAACTTGACCACTCCATCCCTAACTCAATTTCCATTATTTTCTTTTCCTAACTCTCTATCTCTAACTCTCTATCCCTAACTGGACCTCTCTATCCCTAGCTGGACCCCTCCATCCCTAACATCCTCTCTAGCTCTTACTCAACCATTCCATCCCTAACTCTATATCCCTAACTTTCCACCCTTAACTCTCTATCCCTAACTCTCCATCCCAAACTCTATCCCTAACTTTATCCCTTACTCCAGGGGTTCCCAACCTTTTTCACCCAGAGCCCCCCCAAATGACTCCTGTTGGAATTTGCGCACCCCCCCCCCCCCCCCGGACTTTGCCTTTGCTATTAAAAGTGCACATTCAAAAGAGGCCTCGGTGGCCTTCTGTACATCGCTGCCAGCCCTAACAAACTGTTGTTTCTTTATGAAAAAGTCCCGATCACGCCCAACCGTTTCTGGGTGCATGGTCTGTTGGTGTCTCTTCATTTAGCAGGGTTTCATGCTGTCGTTGGCTAGCTTCTCTCTGCATATCACACACTCTGGGCGGGTTTTGTCCGTTCCCTCCATGAAACCTAAGTTAAGATAGCTCTCTAGGTAGGTCCTCATTTTCTTTTTGATTGCAGATGAGCTGTCATCTCCTTTACATTTTTCAGACATTTTTAGACAAAATATTCACCTTATGAAGTTGGTCGCTAGCTAGCAAGCACAGCAAACTGTTACTACTACAGAAGCTGACACAGTAACGTCAATGTTGGCGCGAATCGGAGGAGTATCAGATTAATTTGTAGAATGTTTATTAAAATTAATTAATCAATAAATTTCTATATTTTATTATAATGTAGAGACAAGGCTTTTAGCGACAATCATGTATTGCGTTACAATTATATGTAAAAAAAATTAAAAAACTAAAAAAAATCAATACATTTTTTTTTATCGAAATATGATATTAGGCCTCAAATCATCTGAGGCCTGGCGCCCCCCCTGCGATCTTTGGCGCCCCCCCAAGGGGGGCGCGCCCCCCAGGTTGGGAACCACTGCCTTACTCGATATCCCAAACTCTAACAACTTCATCCCTAACTCTATCCTTAACTCTCTACCCCTAACCTATCCACTAACCCTACCCATGTGTATCTGCAGTAGTTGTGGACAGGCGCCCCTGAACGATGAGCTCAGAGTTGTCTTTGAGGAGCTAAAGACACGTTCTCCCTCCACGCTGGGCGTCATCAGAGAACTGGGGATTAAAAACGGTATGCAGAGAACCCTGACACATACATACATCAATAGAACATACACCAGGAGAACATACATCAAGAGAAAATACACCAGGAGAACATACATCAAGAGAACATACACCAGGAGAACATACACCAAGAGAACATACACTAAGATAACATACATCAAGAGAACATACACCAGGAGAACATACATCAAGAGAACATACACCAGGAGAACATATGCCAAGAGAACACGTGTGTCTGTCTCACAATCCACACTGTAGTCAAGTCAAGTCAACTTTATTAGTCTAGCCCTTAATCACATATATTTACCACCTCAACCCTATCTCTCTATCCCTAGCCCTAATGCAAACAACTCCCTAAATGATGAAGGAAGAAATTTTGAGAGGGAACCACAGCGAGGGATCCCTCCTTCCAGGGATGGTTTAGGAGTGCAATGGGTGCCATAAGTGACAAACATAGTATTTACGAAATACATGTTGTCCATGGGGCTGACTGGTGGGCAAGCTGGTAGTCTTCAGGTGGGCTGGATCAGGATCAGGATCACCGGATGTAGAGAACCTCTAGTCTGGTACCTATCAGTCTGATGATTACATGGTAGGGGTGGACCAGGACCATGTAGAGAACCTATTGTCTAGAACATATCAGTCTGGTGATTTGATGGACCATGTAGAGAACCTCTAGTCTAGTGCCTATCAGTCTGGTTATTTGATGGTACGGGTGGACCAGAACCCTGTAGAGAACCTCTAGTCTAGTACATCGGCAGCACGGGGTAGGCTAGTGCTGACTTGCTTACACTTGTCTTGTCTCTTCTTCATCTTGTCTCTTCTTCATCCTTCAGTCCTGGAGCAGAGGGACGCTGCAGAGTCCTTTGAGAAGATCCTTACCCTGGCCAGTCCTCAGGCCTCCAAGGTGAGGACCACACAGGACTGAACACACACCAAGTAACCTTATTATTGCGTGCAGTTGATATTCTGTGTGTATGTGCAGTTTTTCCGTGGAAGGTTAACCCACCGCACGACGTGCTCTCGCTGCCATCAAACTGTTGACACTGACGGTTCATTTTGGACTTTGAATCTGGCCATCGAGAACAACTCCAAAGGGGGATACAATGTGGTAAGAAACATATATATACAGTATATATACAGTATACAATATTTGTATATATATTTATAGTATACAATATATATATATATATATATAAATATATGTCTGAATTTTATATTTTATCATATATATGTTTGTATTATATATTATATGATATCTGTTTGTTTTATATATTATATTATATATGTATTTTATATACAGCAGTGGCGGCTGGTGGTTGTAAAAGTAGGGGAGGAAGTATACACTATACATTTTGACAGTGTATTAGTGGGTCATTTGATTAGACAAGCCAAACTGAATTGAAACTCAATTTCAACTCAAAAATCTATTTCTTCTGGGGAAGAAGCATTGTTTTGATGAAAAACAGCTATTTAGCGATTACTTCATTAATTATGAGAAGTTCTATGCACAGTGGTTATTTCTACCAAACAAACCTAACATAATTTAAATTTAGTGATTTGAGGGAGAAGCGTTTTTTGTTTTTTGTTATGTATTTAATAAAAACAACACGTACTATCGTATAGTAAAACCAGTTATGCACGTAAATCACATAAATTGTATAATCGCGATCCAAAGAAACACCACCTTGTCACGGTCAGCCATGCCTTCAAAATGTTAAAATAGTAATATTGTCAGTATTTTCACAGATAAATGTGTTACATTTATGTGTAATTATTCTTCTCAGAAATGTTCAGGAGGCTGGTCCTCCCTTTCCTCAATGGACGAGCCTCCACTGACATACAGTATATATTTGTCTGAGTTCTATATTATATTATATACAGTGTCTGTATTAAAGCTACATTACTGAATACTGATTATATTCAAACTGAACACGGTCCACTGAAATAAGTAACAACAAGGCTTTATTAACCTAATTGAACTGTGATTATACAAGAATATCAGTTACCGCCGGGTTAACCAATCAGGAGCTGCCAATCAAGGGCTTTATCCAATAGGAACATGACTACACACACACACACAACCACACACACACACACCCACACACGCCCCACAACCAATAAACAGCCGGTCTAAACGGCATGGCGCACAAGCTACTGCATGATTGACATCTTGTAGTTCATGTGCATGATTTTAGTCCTGTTTTATGCGGTGTATTTTGTCCGTCCCCTTTCACAAGACGGATGGCTTGAAGGCGTTTTTCCGCCAGTCGAGGTTAACCGGAGACAACCAGCTGTACTGTGACCACTGCGATGACAAAGCGGACGCCACTATGGTAAGTCATGAACATTTTTGGACAATAAGGAACAACCGTTCGTGGAGACAGGATTTTGACCCTTGTGTTTCAATTAGGAGTGTAAGTTAGGGGAACATCCGGAGGTTCTGGTGTTGCTGCTGAAAAGGTTCGTGTTTGACTACCACTGCATGGAATACGTGAAGAACGACAGCCTGGTGGACGTTCCTCTGAACATTGATGTACCTGAGGTACAGCAACACACACACACACACACACACACACACACACACAATACCTGGCAGAGTAAACAGAGACACATGAACAATGATACACGTTGAACAGTGGGCTATGGTGCCACCCTGTGGCCATTATGGGTACATTACATTACATTACATTACATTACATTACAGTCATTGAGCAAGTCTTTCCACAGGTAGGCAATAGAATATATTAGATTTCCTTCATAAAGAGCAGAACCAGTGCTCAGGTAAAAGTACGATAGTTATGTTATTTAAACTCTAGTTCCATTATAGGTGTAGCCGTCGAGGCTTTGCCTTATGAAACTTTCAGCAATGTACCAATCCACGGAATCATAAGCAGCCAACCAGCGTCATGCAACAAGGCTCCTCCTACATCCGCACTCAACGAGTGAGGCCGAGGAAGAAAAAGAGCCACATCGCCAGCGCTGAAAATATGCAACTAGTGTGACAAGCCGGCCGGCGACATAGTCACGAGAAGACTATTAGCCGACCAAGCACATAATATTGCACGCAACATGTCTATCAACACAACACTTACGAAAGATACATACATCAATAAAGAGTTGCCGGATTTTCCAACGCTGGTTACAAACCGTAACCAGAGTACGAATACCCGGTCACTGCAGAGTGACAAGAAGGAATAGGTTTTCCATGGAGCAACGTTACGCATTGTAACAGCTCTGAGCAAATAAAGGTATTCCTGTCCCTCGCTAGGAGCAGGGAGCATGGCCCCTGATTCCAACACAGTGACCGATAGAGCCTGTAGAAGCATGTTAAGGGTACAAAGGGGCCGGGGGAAGACCATGAAGCTGCCGCGCAAATGTCTTCTCCAGCAAGGATTGTAAGAAGCTCGGCACGTTTCTGATCTCACAGCGAGATGGGACTCAATTTTGATCGCACCACTTAGAGAAAGCACCCCACTTCGCTGCGTAAAGAGCAGATGTGGAGGCGCGCGAGCCCTAAATAGTATTGATTACTGCTGCAAACCTCTGTCCTGCAGAATCAACCTCTAAGGAGCCAATCCAACCATCGACCCCACAGATCAGGTGGGCGGTAAATAGTCCCATGCGCTTGCGACAGCACGTCTGGCCTGTTTGGCACCGGCTACGTGGAAAGCTCCAAAACATTTATGTGTGCTGGTTGTCGGCCACTCGTTTCCGACCAAGTAGGAGAGACACGTCCCTCCCTGACCTGTCAACGAAGCGTCCGTGAAGCGTCCGTGAAGACCACCAAGTATTACGTCCCCCTGCCAAGGGGAACCCTTCTAGAGGCGCTGGGGGCGCCGCCAATACAGCAGGTCGGGGGACACCGAGCGGGGCACGTGAGAACCTTAAGTTTGTGACGCCTGGGATCCAACCAAGCTGACGGCTGGGGAGTGGGAGCTATTTTACCAATTGATGTTGAAGCCCAGGAAGGACAGGTTTATAATACCATGGTGTCCTTCCTCGCCACTCCCTCTGGATGACTTCAAATCAACAGGTCATCGAGGTCAAAAATAACTCGGCCCAAGCGCTGCCTCCACGCACTTGGAGAAGGTGTGCTGGGCCAGCGAGTACCCGAATAGCAGGCACAGGTATTCGTAGGGCACGCCCAAAAAGGCAAAGCGAAGACCTTTCCTGCAAGGAGCATGGTCTCCACCAGGTCTATAAAAGGCAGGGGGACGATGTTTGAACTGAATGGGATGTCCCCATTTCAGTGTGCCATCCAACCCTTCGGGTAGGAGGCAGCGCTCTCGTCATGACGCATAGCGCTTCGCGAGAGGGCGAGCAGACAGCGGGGGAGTGCCGCTCAGTAAAGCTTAGTACTCCCTGGCCCCTACCGCGATCACGCCATGTGTGACCCAAGGGGGAGCCCCCTCAGAAGCGAGGGGAGGGAGGCAGGAGGCAGCGCTGTCGTCATTACGCATAGCGCTCTGAAAGAGGACGAGCAGACAGCTGGGGAGCGCTGTTCAGTAAAGCGCGGTACTCCCTGGCCCCTACAGCGATAATGTGCCGAATCATCAAGTGGAGAAACCACAGCATCCACTGTGGATTCTACTGCGATTTATCAGGGCGCCGCTCGTAGGTCGGTATCGATCCACGGCGGCACCGATTGCCCAGCCTTTACCCGACAGCCATCCAACTGAATGGAAGGGGATAGCAAGTTGGGGTGCAGGGGACTGGCACGCGGCGTCGCCGAAGCGAACGCATGGTGAGCCCCCAGCCCGCTCATAGAGCACACGGAGACCCCAGCTGTGCTACGCCGACTAGTCGTCGCCCTACAGCCATAGGCCTGAGGGGAGAAGAGTGGCGAGACACAACATTCACCTGGGATTGTTGGTCTAAAAGAATCGCAGCAAGACGACTCTTCATTCGGAGAGTTCGATCGCCATGCGGTTCCTCGACGACGGTGACAGTGTCTACATTGTCGCTCTCGTCTTCACTGGCACAAGATGATTCACCGGCGAGGATATCGACGGTGTCGTTTAAATCGACCGCCGGTGCGAAGAACCTCTCGAAGACTTCATCTTTGGTCATGGAACAGCACGGGAGACAACTCCTGGCATCCCTTACGGCGGCTATGGCGTGGCCTGCTCCCTGGCAACGAAAACACAAGGTGTGTTGGTCATCCAAGGGGAGCCTTGCTGGGCACTCCGTGCAGGTGTTCTTGGCCCTGGCGCCGCCGGGTTCTGAAAAGCACCGTGGACGGTTAACATCATTCATCTTTCATCATTAGTTACCTTCCACATTGCTGAAAGAAATGGGAGGGTGAGTGCCGCTCTGCGGGCCTTATATGCACGTTGCCGTGGGGAATGTGGGCGGGGCCCACGTGGATTGGTACATTGCTGAAATGTTCAGTGCACGCGATGCGTGCACGGGACAAGCCCATAAGGCGAGGCCTAGACGGCGTAGCCTATAAGAAATAGAACAATAAGTGTATTGTGTGAAGCCATGGATCCATGGCTTCACACCAAGGGGAGACGTCGTTGTGTATCTTGATTGCTGCAATCTTTTCCTTGTTGTCTGTGGCTAGTTGGCCGCTCAGGGCCTGAGCTATGAGCTGTATGCCACCGTGGACCACTACGGCAACCTGAGGGGTGGCCACTACACAGCCACCATCAGGCCTCCGGACAGTTCCCAAGGCCGCTGGTACAAGTTTGACAACTCCAGTGTCGAGGAACTGGTGGGTCTGCCGTTCCTTTCAACCGTAGTCGTCTTAAAGTCATCAATCTTTCTCAGTTCTTGTAACGTGGTCCCTTTCTGCCTTTCTACTTTCTTCAGGCGACCTTCACTCCTGAAAAGTATGTGTCACCTTCTTTCTAAACGTTTTAAGTTTCCGTGTCAGTGTGTGGCGTTTCTTGTGTTCATACGGAGGATAAAACATTGATGTGAACTCCTTCTTCACAGGAGCTCCAGTGCCTTCCTCCTCCTCTACAGGAGAAACCCACGTAGGTTTACCGAGAAGGCCGTCCACCATTCTCCCACGACACAAACCAGACAGCAATACACCTCGTCTTCTTCTGCTCTTCTTCTTCTTCTCCTTCTTCTTCTATTTCTTCTTCTGCAGTGAGTGATTCACTCCAGCAGGTGGACCACGGGTCGTCTGTGGAGCCGCCCAAGCTTGACGCCGTCCACAGGAGTGATGATGACGGGGCTGACGAAGACGATGAAGATCACAATGACAACAGTGACGAGGTCCACCACAAAGCGCAGCCACCCCGTCCTCGCCCCGGCGAGGTCCCCGGGTCGGGGGAGGGTGGCAAGAAGACAGGCGACACAGAGGTCTCCACCAACGAGACCAAGTCCCACAGCGAAGCGGCCCAGCGCACCTTCCCCCAGATGAACGTGCCGGAGGGTGGCGGTGCCCAGAGGAAGAGGAGCTACTCACTTGACGTCTTTGTCCAGGAGGAGGAGAGGAAGGGCGATGTTTTGGAAAAGAGGAAAAGTGCAAAAATAGCCGTCATAGTGAATAAAAAGGTAAAAAAAAAGGTTGGCTACTTTTGCTTCTGATTGGGTGAGGAAAACACCCTTAAAGGGAGACCAGAAGAAGACATGTACGTGTCCAAAAATGAAAAAGCCCAAAACATTTAAGGAAAAACAAACAAACTGTACGTGTGTTGCAGCACCCAGACCTCAGACACAGAATAAAAGGCAGAACTCTCTTTTAAACTCTTTTAAACATTTAGATCTTGCATTGATCAGCGTGATCCTCATTGGGACATTGTGGTGTGTGTGTGTGTGTGTTTGTGTGTGTGTGTGTGTGTAATAATAATAATAATACATATACATATATTTTACTGCAATAATCGTCTAAGAGTCAATCTTTCTCGGTTCTCCTAACGTGGTCACTTTCTGCCTTTCTACTTTCTTCAGGCGACCTTCACTCCTGAAAAGTATGTGTCACCTTCTTTCTAAACGTTTTAAGTTTCCGTGTCAGTGTGTGGGTTCCTTGTGTTCATACGGAGGATAAAACATTGATGTGAACTCCTTCTTCACAGGAGCTCCAGTGCCTACCCCCTCCTCTACAGGAGAAACCAACGTAGGATTACCAAGGAGGACGTCCACCATTCTCCCACGACACAAACTTCAGACAACAATACACCTCGTCTTCTTCTTCTTCTTCTTCTTCTTCTTCTTCTTCTTCCTCTTCTTCCTCCTCCTCCTCCTCCTCCTCCTCCTACTCCTTCTTCTTCTTCTGCAGTGGGTGATTCACTCCAGCAGGTGGACCACGGGTCGTCTGTGGAGCTTCACGCCATCCAGATGAGTGATGATGACAAGGCTGACGAAGACGATGAAGATCACGATGACAGCGGTGACGAGGTCCACCACAAAGCGCTGCTGACGAAGAGTCAGCAGCGCTTTGGGGAAGAGAAGGGAGGCCGGCCCACCCGTCCTCGCCCCGGCGAGGTCCCCGGGTCGGGGGAGGGTGGCAAGAAGACAGGCGACACAGAGGTCTCCACCAACGAGACCAAGTCCCACAGCGAGGCCGGCGGCTCCGCCCACAAGGCCGGCAGCTCCGCCCACAAGGCCGACGGCTCCGCCCACAAGGCCGGCGGCTCCGCCCACAAGGCCGGCGGCTCCGCCCACAAAGCCGACGGCTCCGCCCACAAGGCCGGCGGCTCCGCTCACAAGGCCGCCGGCTCCGCCCACAAGGCTGGCGGCTCCGCCCACAAGGCCGGCGGCTCCGTCCCCCAGGTGATCGTGCTGGAGGATGGCGGTGACCAGAGGAAGAGGGGCTACCCACTTGACGTCTTGTTCCAGGAGGAGGAGAGGATTTTGGGAGAGAGGAAAAGTACAAAAATGGCCGTCAAAAAGGTAAAAAAAAAGGTTGGCTGCTTTTGCTTCTGATTGGGTGAGGAAAAAACCCTTAAAGGGAGACCAGAAGAAGACATGTACGTGTCCAAAAATGAAAAAGCCCAAAACATTTAAGGAAAAACTAACAAACTGTAGGTGTGTTGCAGCACCCAGACCTCAGACACAGAATAAAGGCAGAACTCTCTTTTAAACATTTAGATCTTGCATTGATCAGCGTGATCATCATTGGGACATTGGTGTGTGTGTGTGTGTGTGTGTGTGTGTGTGTGTGTGTGTGTGTGTGTGTGTGTGTGTGTGTGTGTGTGTGTGTGTGTGTGTGTGTGTGTGTGTGTGTGTGTGTGTGTGTGTGTGTTTCCTGAAAATAAAGATGAATTGTAACTTGGTGAACGAAGCCTTCAGATATAAGGCTTTGTTAGTGATGATAATAATAATAATAATAATAATAATAATACATATACATATATTTTACTGCAATAATCGTCAAATAGCCATAAATCTTTCTGGGCTCTTGTAACGTGGTCTCTTTTTCTTCTTTCCCAAGGTGGGCGGCCCGGAGGGTGGCAGCAACCTGACCAAGAGGAGCCACCAAATGGACTCATCCATTTGGATAGAGAGGAAAAATACCATCCAAGAGAAACAAATTAAAACGTTTAAGAAAACAGTGAAGAATTTCTTCTGCGGCATATCCTGTGTGAAAAACCCACAACCAGAATGAGACATGTATGTACGTGTCCAAAAATTAAAAAGCTAAAATATGTAAAGGCAAAACCAAGAAGCGTTTCCTGTGTTGCAGCACGCAGACCTCAGACTAAAAGGCAGAACTCTCTTTTAAACTCTTTTAAACATTTTGATCTTGCATTGATCATCATTGGGACATTGTGGTGTGTGTGTGTGTGTGTGTGTGTGTGTGTGTGTGTGTGTGTGTGTGTGTGTGTGTGTGTGTGTGTGTGTGTGTGTGTGTGTGTGTGTGTGAGGAAGATGACGATGACGGTTGCTCTGTCACGTGATCACTGTTGTTGAGAATAACAATTCATAATACATCAATAAAGGAGCTATATGTCGTGTGGTGAATTATGTGGTCAATTATGAAATGGCGATATGTCATCAGATATTAATTCATATTGTTCGTATGATAGGAGACACAACATTGGAACACTTACATTGTCCAAGTGCGCCACCTAGAGGCGATGTGGAGACATGACGGGCTACTGTTTATGGTTATATCAGAGTTATTGTTTGTGTCTTGCCAACAAGAATATACGCAATACGTATAATATACATAAATATATATTTCAGATTTAATATTTATTTTACAATTGATTGTACCCCCTCTTAGGGTGGCTGTAATGAAGACAAGTGACCACTACACCAGCAGAGGGAAGAGGAAGATGACGGTGATGGTTGCTCTGTCACGTGATCACTGTTGTTGCCGGAAGTGTCTTCGAGCTTTACGTCTTTTCCCTCATTTGTCTGTAGCGATAAACTACACCGTATAAACAATCAAAGGCGTTATAGGTCATTGACATGTAGTTACAAGATACATGGGGTTTTATTGGCCATTTGCAACTAGTACAATGGAATGCTTAATGCTCCCCATTAGTTAGCTGTAAAACAGATAGTTCTAAAACATTCTTTAACAATTGATTAAAAATAATATACAGTTGGTTCAATAAAAACTGTAATACAATAGTTAGTTAAATCAGGGGTTCTCAAACTTTTTGTTTCTGCGGACCACTATTTATCATCAAGGATTTCCGCGGACCACCTCATATGCAAACCGTAAAAATAAGTACATATAAACGTAGTGTTAAAACGCAGATATTTTTTTTTGCTAATTATAGACAATCAAAAGTAAATTGAAGCCTATCTGATACTTTTGTTGCAGGTGTGACCGGTGTCTGTCTGCGTTGTGTCTGTTTCTCAAAGAGGACGGCGGACAACTTATTTTTTTCTTTTGGTCCTTGACCATATATTCAAATCTGCATCCACTCATAGAACACAACAGCTGCATCAGTGAACATGAACTGCAGCTTCAGCTCTTTCAACATCCGATTGTATCCGTGTACAATAAGGAAATAATAAATAAAATAACAGATTTTGTGCAATTATAGGCTAATTAAACTCAAAACAACCATGTTACACACGCACAGCAAGTCCAGTGGAAACAAATAATCTTATCAATCACACTGAATATAAAATAAATTAACATAAACGTGTGTAATAAGGAAATAATAAATAAAATAACTGATTTTGTGCAATTATAGGCTAATTAAACTCAAAACAACACACACGCACAGCAAGTCCAAGCTAACCTTATCACTCAGCTAATGAGATGGATGATGTTGCTTCGCAGTCAACATCTGGATGTCAGGTTCCAGCGATGACAGCTTCAATCTGAGATCTGGTTCAATGTTAAGTCTGTTCCGATATTTTGTCTTCAACGAGACCAGTGATGAAAATCCCGACTCACAGAGGTAAGTGGTAGGAAAGGGCATAAGAAACATCAAGGCCTTGTCGGACAGCTCTGGGTATTCTGAAGCAGCTTTTAGCCAAAAGGCAGGCAGGCATCTCTGAGAAAAATCCACTTTTAAAGCACTGTCACAGGACAGTTCAACAAGGCTGTCTTGCTCTCTGGACGTAAGGTTTGCGAGGATGTCATCGTCCAGGGTCGCAAATGGATTTCTGATCCAGTTCGCAGTTGTGTCAGGGATAGGGAAGTACATCCGTAGCTGTGTTTTCAAACTGTGCAAGTGCTCCCTGACATCATTTTTCACATTATTTGGAAGCTGCATTTCCGCGGTGTCCAAAAAATCTTCTTGATTGTAGCTTCAACTTTGTCTTGCACGTGAAAAAGTGTCACTGACTTCCCCTGAAGACTCCGATTGAGTCCATTCAAATGCTCAAAAATATCTGCCAGGTATGCCAACTTGGCAAGCCACGGGGCATCACTGAAGCGATCTGAAAGTTCAAATTGTGAGTCAAGTAAAAACATTCTCACTTCATCGCGCAACTCGTAGAGCGGCGGAAGCCCCTTTCCTCTCGATAGCCACCGGACCTCGGTGTGCAGAAGTAATTGCCGGTGATCACTGCCCATCTCATCGCATAAAACGGTAAACAACCGGGCATTCAGTGGACGGCCTTGATAAAATTGACCGTTCGTACTGCTTCATCCAGAACAGTTTTGAGATCAGGAGGCATTTTTTTGGCTGCGAGAGCCTCCCTGTGGATGCTGCAGTGGATTGATTTAGTTTGTGGAGCCACTGCTTGTACACGTTTAACAAGCCCACTGTGTCGGCCTAACATGGCTGCTGCCCCGTCTGTGCTAATGCCCACGCATTTTGACCAATCAATCCTATGTTCCGTTATGAAACTGTTCAACATGTCAAAAAGTGCCTCTGCAGTTGTGCGTGTTGGCAAACATTTACAAAAGACAAAGTCCTCCTCTATTTCTCCGTTGTGTTCATACCTTACGTATGAGAGCAGGTTGGCAAGGTTAGCTATGTCAGTTGATTCATCCAACTGTAGTGCAAAAAATCGACTGGCTTTTATCCGCGCTATTAGCTGGTCATTCACATTGCTGGCCATTTCCTCAATTCTGCGCTGTACGGTGCTGTCTGACAATGGAATCAAGTCCATTTGCTTGCATGCCTTTTCACCCAGCATAACACCCACCGCCACCTTAATTGATGGCAGCACCACCTCCTCACCGAGTGTATGCGCTTTCCCATTTTTTGCGATAATTCTTGACAATCTGCATGAGACATCCACTGCTTTAGCATTGTTGCTACCTGTAGATGTGGATTCCATGATGTTCTTGCTACTGTGAAATTCTTGGAGTTTGTTTTTAAAAAACTCAACTGGCTTGGAATTCAACTCTCCATGCTTTGCCTCAAGGTGACGGCGAAGATTAGCTGGTTTTAGGCTCTCGTTAGCCAGTGTCTCGTAGCACAGAACGCATAATGGCAAAGGCTCATCTTCGGTGCCTGTGTATGTAAATCCCAGTTCGAAGTATTTCACATTGCATTTTCGCTTAATCTTCACTTTCTTTGTTTTTTTTTGGCGGAATCTGGCTTGTAGATGCCTCCGACTCACTCTCATGATCTTCATTAACGTTAACATCTTTTCTCTTCAGACCACCTGGTGCTAGCCACCGATCCATGTGTGTGGTTTTGCACGCACACGTGGGAAGATGAGAGCTCTCACTTGCACTCTGCTCTTCCGCAGCGCAGCCCCCCCTCCCTCCGGCTGAAATTATGAATGTAAGGCCTATATTAATCATAAGTGACACGGCAGGGTCCGTGAGAGTTTGTTTTCAAATAAACAAAGTCATGGCTTTCAGAATATCAAACTTGTTTCGGCAAATTCAGATGACAAATACAACTTTGAAGCTTGTAACGGAATAATTACAAGCGGAAAACGGAGCAACTTAACGTCACAGGCAGCAGGCATAACAACAGCCGGTGTTTCTCGTGTGTTTTCCCCGGGAAACAAACACAATACACACAAACGCAAAAAATACACAAACGCACACACACAGTCATTATATACTCTCTCTCTCTCTCTCTCTCTCTCTCTCTCTCTCTCTCTCTCTCTCTCTCTCTCTCTCTCTCTCTCTCTCTCTCTCTCTCTCTCTCTCTCTCTCTCTCTCTCTCTCTCTCTCTCTCCACTTTCAAAATCTATTTAAAACTCATAACAAACTAACTAAATTCCCAAAGTTGTCCTGAAATGTACTTATTAAATAAACGAAACGAAAAATATAGCCTACTTATGCAAACAATATTCTGATTATACAAGCATGGCGAATAAACGGATCTTGTATGCACACCGCTTCGGCATTATTCCTGGCGCGCGCGCTCTCTCACTCTCTCTCTCACACACACACACACACACACACACACACACACACACACACACACACACACACACACACACACACACACACACACACACACACACACACACACACACACACACACACACACACACACACACACATGCTTCAAATCAAGTTGCATAAATGCTTGAGCTACGTCATTGCAAATAAGTAGACAGCGCTGCTTCTCTCCCTCACACACGGCGCTGCCCCTCACACACACACACACACACGGCGCTGCCCCTCACACACAGGCTGTTTTCGTAATTTTTACAACAAATACACACTTGCAACTGATAACACTGGCAATGATTTTATATGTATTACTATTCAAATATATTCGATGGAGCAAGTCACATATGAGGTGGTCTCCGAAAATCCTTGATAGTAAAAAGTGGATTTTATTCAGCTTTTTTCCACGGACCACCTGCAGTACCTCCGCGGACCACAGTTTGAGAACCGCTGCTCTACATGGTCCATGTAATCGTCAGACAGATAGGTACCAGACTAGAGGTTCTCTACATGGTCCATGTAATCGTCAGACAGATAGGTACCAGACTAGAGGTTCTCTACATCTGGTGATCCTGATCCAGCCCACCTGAAGACTCATCATGTATCTCACATACTTTCCTGTTTTTGTTTAAATACTATGTTTGTCACTTATGGCACCCATTGCACTCCTAAACCATCCCTGGAAGGAGGGATCCCTCGCTCTGGTTCCCTCAAAATTCTTCCTTCATCATTTAGGGAGGTTTTTTTTAGGGCTAGGGATAGAGAGTTAGGAGAACAGCCAGGAGTGTGCCAGGAGAACAGCCACGCCCTCAACGTCAAGAAGACCAAGGAGCTGATCGTGGTCTACAGGAAGCAGAGAGGAGAGCATGCCCCTATCTCCATCAACGGTGTTGCAGTAGAGAGGGTCAGCAGCTTCAAGTTCCTCGGTGTGCACATCTCCGAGGACCTCACATGGTCCACGCACACCACACACGTGGTGAAAAGGGCCCAACAACGCCTGTATTTCCTCAGAGGAAATTCAGCATGGGCCCCCGCATCCTGAGAACATTCTACACCGGGACAATCAAGAGTGTTCTTACAGGATGTATACTGCCTGGTACGGGAACTGCACCGCAGTCGAGCGCAGAGCGCTTCAAAGGGTGGTTCGGACGGCCCAGTATATCGTTGGAGGTGAGCTCCCCTCCCTCCTGGATATATACAACCAGCGGTGCGTGGCCAAGGCCAAACGCATCATAAAGACATTGCCCACCCCAGCCACGAACTGTACTCACTATTACCGTCAGGCAGGCGATACCGCAGTATCAAGTGCCGTACAAATAGACTCAGAGATAGCTTCCACAGTCAGGCCATCAGATTCAGATTCAGATTCAGAAAACTTTATTAATCCCGAGGGAAATTAAGGTGCAACAGTTGACACAGGGGGAATAAATGCACACACACAAGAATACTAATACCTAAGCTAAAAAACAAAACAACAAGTAACTAAAATAAAACTATTATAAACAAAAATAGTTAAAATAATTCTAAATGAAGTCTAAATGTATTGATAAATGAAGATAATTTACAGTATTATAACAGTAATACGTAGGTATATACAATACACAACAATACGTATAGTGCAAATTGGCAGTAATAATATATTAATAAATAACTAAAGTGACATGTGAAAAGTGAAAAAGTGAAAAGTGAATTCGGATTTGAAATAGAATTTACAGTGCAAAGTACAATGAGATGATTACAGTGCGTTGACCAAAAATTAAAAATAAAAATAAAAATAAGTACGTTGGCCTCAGGTCACTAAGTCACCACTGTCCCTCTCACGACCCGAGGTAGAGGAATTATAGAGTCTAATGGCCACAGGAAGAAAGGACTTCCTATGGCGTTCTGTGGTGCACCTGGGTGGAATGAGTCTGTTGCTAAAGGTGCTTCTATATGAGGTCAGCACCTGATGGAGAGGGTGAGAGTTGTTGTCAAGGATACTACGCAGCTTGCGCAGCATCCTTCTCTCAGACACCACCAACAAGGAGTCCAGCTGGACCCCCAGGACAGCGCCAGCCTTCCTGACAATCCTACTGATCTTGTTGGCGTCTGCTGATCTCAACCTGCTTCCCCAGCACACGACTCCGGAGAAGATGGCACTGGCTACCACCGACTGGTAGAACACATTCAGCATCTTGTTGCAAACGTTGAAGGACCGGAGCCTCCGCAGGAAGTAAAGACGGCTCTGGCCCTTCTTGTAAACCGCCTCAGAGTTCTTGGCCCAGACCAGATCAGATCAGACCAGATCAGGCTGCTGAACAAGGGCGTATAGCATATAACAATGTATATTTTATTACATTGATTTATATATACATATTGCTCTTTTTCTGTGCCGATATATTGCATTTTATAAATTTCATTTTTACTTTTATATATTTAACTTTATACAGTTTTTTTTACTTCTTTTATTCTATTCAGTTCTTATCTTATCTTATTTGTATAACTGCTGTCTGTCGTCGGGTATTGCACATAAGATTTTCACTCACTGCTTTATACTTGTGTAAACTGTGAAGTGACAATAAACTTGACTTGACTTGAATTAGGGTTGAGGTGGTAAATAAGTGGCCTGTGAAGCCGCTTTTAAACTGTAACTGTGATTGAGGGCTAGTTTAATAAAGTTGACTTGACTTGACTACAGTGTGGATTGTGAGACAGACACACGTGTTCTCTTGATGTGTGTTCACTTGGTGTATGTTCTCTTGGTGTATGTTCACTTGGTGTATGTTCTCTCTTGAGGTATGTTCTCTTGATGTATGTTCTCTTGGTGTATGTTCTCTTGATGTATGTTCTCCTGGTGTATGTTCTCTTGATGTATGTATGTGTCAGGGTTCTCTGCGTACCTTTTTTAATCCCCAGTTCCTGGATGACACGCAGCGTGGAGGAAGAACCTGTCTTTAGCTCCTCAAAGACAACTCTGAGCTCATCGTTCAGGGGCGTCTGTCCACTACTGCAGATACACATGGGTAGGGTTAGTGGATAGGTTAGGGGTAGAGAGTTATGGATAGAGTTAGGGATGAAGTTGTTAGAGTTTGGGATAACGAGTAAGGGATAAAGTTAGGGATAGAGTTTGGGATGGAGAGTTAGGGATAGAGAGTTAAGGGTGGAAAGTTAGGGATATAGAGTTAGGGATGGAAGGGTTGGGTTAGGGGTAGAGAGTTATGGATTGAGGGGTTGAGTTAGAGATAGAGAGTTAGGGATGGAGGGGTCCAGCTAGGGATAGAGAGTTAGAGATAGAGAGTTAGGAATAGAGATTAAGGGATAGAGTTAGGGGTGGATAGTTAGGGATGGAGTTGTCAAGTTAGGGATGGAGAAATAGGGATAGAGAGTTAGGGATGGAGGGGTCCAGCTAGGGATAGAGAGTTAGAGATAGAGAGTCAGGAGAAGAGATTCATGGAAATTCAGTTGGTTATGGAGTGGTCAAGTTAGGGATAGAGAGTTAGGAATAGAGATTAAGGGATAGAGTTAGGGGTGGATAGTTGGGGGTGGAGGGGTTGAGTTAGGGGTGGGGAGTTAGGGACAGAGAGGTCGGGATTTAATCTCCTACGTCAAAACACGACTAACCTTTGGACAGCTTGTCTGAATTGCGGGGTCATGAACAGCACTTTGAGCATGCTGTTCAGGTAGCACGTTGACCCCTGGTTCTTCAGGCCATAGTACCTCCTGGGCTCTGAGTCCTGGGACCTCCTGGGCTCTGAGTCCTGGGACCTCCTGGGCTCTGAGTCCTGGTACCTCCTGGGCTCTGAGTCCTGGGACCTCCTGGGCTCTGAGTCCTGGTACCTCCTGGGCTATGAGTCCTGGTACCTCCTGGGCTCTGAGTCCTGGTACCTCCTGGGCTATGAGTCCTGGTACCTCCTGGGCTCTGAGTCCTGGTACCTCCTGGGCTCTGAGTCCTGATACCTCCTGGGCTCTGAGTCCTGGTTCCTCCTGGGCTCTGAGTCCTGGTTCCTCCTGGGCTCTGAGTCCTGGGACCTCCTGGGCTCTGAGTCCTGGTACCTCCTGGGCTCTGAGTCCTGGTTCCTCCTGGGCTCTGAGTCCTGGTACCTCCTGGGCTCTGAGTCCTGGTTCCTCCTGGGCTCTGAGTCCTGGTTCCTCCTGGGCTCTGAGTCCTGGTACCTCCTGGGCTCTGAGTCCTGGTTCCTCCTGGACTCTGAGTCCTGGGACCTCCTGGATTCTGCCCACAGAAACAGAAGAGACGCCACAGTTACCCGCCATGGACAGGATATACGCACTTGCAAGTTTTGTACTATTTCTCAAATGGGGATCAACCAATAACCCCTATAACTACTATAAGTTATTCGATAGTATAAATATTAACTTTAATTAAAGCTATGTGAAGCCGGGGTTCTCGTCAACGACGAGCACTACGTCCTCCACTGATTACAATGAAATGTATCAACACACATAAAGAGGTGTAATTCACATGCACACATGAATGATGGGGAGTAAATTAACGCAATAAAACCACACCAAAAACAGAACATACGAAACTTAACATGAGACATCTGGAGAATGTACGCATGCGTGTGCGTGTGTGCGTGCTTGCGGGCGCGTGTGCGTGCGGGCGTGTGTGTGTGTGTGTGTGTGTGCGCATGTGTGTCAAAGCTTTTTCGGAGCTTTTCCAACAACGTGTGGGATTCTGTTCTACGTTAATCAACTACGTTGAATGTCCGTCTCTTTTATGTTATGGCTTTACAATTGTGAACAAAGTAACACAGTTAAGGTGTGGCAGGTGGCGGCAGCTCAGGAGGTAGAGCGGTCCGAAAAGGTCGCTGGTTCGATCCCCCGGCTCCTCCTAGCAAAAACTGTCCAGGTGTCCTTGAGCAAGACCCCCTAACCCTAAGTGCTCCTGACGTGCTGGCTGACTCCCCGTCGGTGTAGGAGTGGGTGATGTTAGGCATGACTTGTAAAGCGCTTTGGATAAAAGCGCTATATAAAAGCCGACATTATTAGTTCAATCTAAACACGTAAATGAGGGCAATCACCAAATATATACGAATCCACAAAAGATGTGTGACCACATGGATGAACAACAAACGTTTACGTTTAATTAATTGATTACATTACCACAATATGGGAAAATATTACCGTCTCCTTCCTTGAATTCCATGAAGTCTCTGCGTGTGTCCAATTCACACCTCAGACCGAAATGAGAGGAAATGGCGTAGGCCAGATTGTTCCTGAGTATGAAGACATTCCAGCAGTCACCAGATCTGATCCCCCCCCCTTCTTGTTTTTCAGTCTGAAATGAGGAAATGGCGCACCTCTTTTTTCAGTCTGAAATGTTGTGGATCGTCCTGGTGCGGATGACTTTGTATCTCTATATCTAATATACTTTATAATAATGCACAATGCATGTTGTAACTGGACTGGAACTTTATTGATGGGTTGTTTTCCCCTGGTTGGCCCACGTCTTATTTCACAACGTTCCCCTGTCACTCACTCACACTACATATTGTAATATGCTTATATGATATGTAAACATGTGTTATAGCTTATGGTCATGATTAGACCTTAGTTCTTACCATGTCCCGCTGTGTGTGCATGTGAGGCGATTACTGTGACTTTATATTCTGATAGGCCTACGGCAAACACTGAGTCCGGTGTCTTGAAAGCAATTTATTTCATAAAATACGACATGGGGACTCGGGGGCAAGGGACGTGTCAGTGGTCTCGCGAGAATTGGGGGTTCCGCCGCCCCGGAGCCTCTCTATCAGGTGGATGGTGGACTCCTTCTGGATCCCAAACGAGACCAGCGTCGCCTCGTCGTTGTCCAGTTGCTTGCCCCCGAAGATGAGGCGCAGGTCCTCCCAGGTACCTGGGGAACCCGGACGAGTGTGTCACGTGTTAGAATCAGAATCAGAAACTGATCGTATCATCTTTATTGTCATTGTATAAAAGTACAACGGAATTGTCCAGCAATCCTCACGGTCTTTCTCACAAGCAGCAATATACAAATATAAATGATATGTAAAAGACATCTAAGATTGACCAAGAGTTTGTCCGTCTCTCTCCGTCTGTCTCTCTCCATCTGAAACCAGATCCAACCGGATCCATCTACTGAGGGCCCCTCTATAGTTGTGCAGTTGTTACAGTTGTTTTATTTATGGCAATAGGCCTACGCAAGGAAACATAATAACAAATCAATAATCAATCAACGAATTTTAAAAAGGTGCCAATCGTACCTTCGATGTCCGGGAGACGCTCGGCTATCTTCGTCTTGAGCTGCAGCAGGGTCATGGTCTGCATCTGTTCCTCAGTGTCGCACAGGTCCACTGCCGTCATCTCTCCATCTAACTCTTTCACGATGACCCGGTAAAGACTCCCCATCCCGTCTCGAGTGGACCTGACCCGGTGTGGACGCGTTTGAAGCGTCGACGTATTGGTTTGAAGGATCACTGTTCCGTTTTCTCCCCACGGAAAGGGCAACCCGGTGTACAAAAGGATATTACTCAGTTTTCCATTTTTGTTTGTTTATTTTTCTAGAAGGGAATTTAGGGAATTAGGTAATAAACCTGAAAAGTAAGGAATGCAATGTTCATTTCTTGTGTACATAACACAAACATCACAACTCACTCACCACAATAGCCCAATAACAATAATCAATAACATATCCTATATATTATAATAATATTAATAACAACAATGGTAATTATTACCAATCTTTTATATATACGTTTCATATGTCAAACATACACCATATTCAACTACCAAAGCCTATGCACGTCTTTCTCCGCCATAGAAAACTACAGCTCCCATAATGCCCCGCGGCAAATAAGGAAGTACAGCACCCATGTCATCAGTAACTAAACTGCTTGGATTTACCGGAGCATAGCGTTATCGCGTTCTCTTTCACATACAACACAAGGGAGCGGACGTAAACACATACAGCATAGACAGCATAGCGATAGCAGACAAGAAACGATAAATTAAGAGAGCTTACCAAGTGGCTGCATACCGGGTTGACAGTCAGTACCAAAAGAAACGAATCTCGCGCTTCCTTTCAAGAGGTAAACGCCGGTCACGTGGTCCCACAGCACACCCCTCTCTTAAAGAGAGACTACACTATTGGGCTAATGAACCTCAAAGCGTTACTTAACTAGCTATTTGCAGCTCTGGTTCAACGTAAACATTCAATTGAAAATAAGAAGATTGTAAATAAGAAATAACAAAACTACACAAATGACATAACTTCACAGAAAACATAACACCTCCCACTTAAGTTCCTGATCGCTTGGCTTGATCAGAGACTTACTTCACATCAGAGCTTGACCCCTCTTAACGACACCCTTTTTGTACATTTTTTTGACAAGTGTGTGTAGACGAGCAAGCATAGTCCAAAGTCAGCCACGTCTCTTGGCAGGTGTGTGTGGTGCCAAGATCGATGGGGCACGGGGTATGAATGCTCTAAGTCTTCATGTATGTGCGGAGTGTGGGGCATGGTGGTAGCGCACGGCGTACACCAACCAGCCGAGAGGGGGGGGGGGGGTTAGGGGTGGTGACCGGATCCAGGGGCTTGGGCGATGAACTGGGCGAGGGGTGTGGGCAGGGAACTGCATCAGGGCGGCTCAGGCAGATGAGTTTGGTCCTCCACGGGGAGGAGGACCACCAATCTTCTTACGTCTCTCCTGATGACGGTCGTGGGCAGCGGAGAGCTCTTCTTCTTCTGTCCACCTGCAGGGGAGACGATGAGGCCGGCACATGTCTTGATATCAGCGTCCCTGACGATCCCTTTTCTGTCTGGGTAAACTGACAAGATTCTTCCCAGACGGAACTGGCCTCTCAGCGCATTCTGGTCGGCGATCCAGACAAGATCACCGACCTTGACGTTCCGCTCTGTCCGATGCCATTTGTTGCGGACAAACAGATTCGGGCCAGCTAGCTCACTCCACTTTGCCCAGAATCTGTCCACCCCGATTTGAATCGCTCTCAGTCGGCGCCAGGGATGGGTGCACAGGTCGAGTCCACTTGTATCACCTACAACGGAGGCACGGCCCAGGATGAGGGAGTTAGGCGTTAAATACTCGACTACATCCTCTTGGCCTTGGGCTCTAGCGTCAATAGGGCGTTGATTTGTCAGGTTGGCCGCCTGGTAGACCAGGGTTTGAAGTTCTACCCACGTGAGCGACTCTGTTGTGTCTGAGGTTGGTGAGCGCTCTTTTCAAAAGCTTCACTGCAGCCTCCGCTGCCCCATTCCGATGGGGAGCATCTGCAGGGTGGAACTCCCACTCCCATTCGGTCCCATTCTTGGCCGCCATGTCTTCCATGGATGCAGTCTCAAGGCAAGCCAAGTGTTTGTACAGTTCATGCAGGGCTGGCTTGGCGCCAATGAAGTTGGTTCCTCTATCCGACCATAGTTTCTTCGGATGCCCCCTCAGTGCCACAAAGCGGGAGTACGCTTGGAGGAAGCTTTCCGAAGATAGGTCATCAGTGAGATCTGCGTGAACAGCTCTCGAGGCCATGCAACAGTAGACAATGCCCCAGACCTTCTGCTTCGTCCGCTTCTTAACAGCGTCCCTCACTTCAAAGGGGCCGAACAGGTCCAGAGTTGTGTACTCAAATGGGTTGGCTCTTTGAGTGCGCTCATGAGGGAGGTCGGCCATCACTTGTCGGCACATCTTGGCCCTTCGCTTTCGACAGGCAAGGCAGTCGTTCAATACTTTCTTGACTACTCTTCGTCCCTGCATAATCCAAGCTTTTCTCCTCGTGTGTAGCAGAGTGGACGCGACACCTTCATGATTCTCTTCATGCGCTTCTCTGACCAGTAGGGCGGCCAGCCATGACTGAGATGGGACTAGCGGCACAGCTGCTCCGTCCTCAGTCCAGCACTGGACTCTTCCTCCGCAGAGTAGGAGCCCTGTGCTCTCCTCCTTCCGAACCACCAAGCGATCCAGGGTTGTGTCACAGAACTCAACACCGTCTTGGGCCGCAAGAGCCAAATCCTGGAAAGCTGCTGCTCTTTCTTTTGCAGATAACTTTGGGCCTGCCTCCCACTTTGCTGTTCCGGGAGCCTGGCCGTTGCCACCCAGCCAGGTTTCCACTGCTCGTCTGGTCCAGGCGACAATTCCGCACAACTTTGCGAGTGAACTGAACCTTTGGGGCTTCACAAGGCGCACAAGATCCACGCTCCATCGTCTTTGCTGTGGGACAGGGGGGCAGATCGCAGCTTGGCTGGCAGTGTTGCTCGGGCCCGACAGCTGTTTGGACTGGTCTCTGGTGACCGCTGCGGAGAACGCTTTCCTCTGGAGCCCTTTGATTTCATCAGCAACAGAGGTGGCTATCTCGCTGGCGGTCTTCATGGGCCAGTCTGATTCCGGCATCCTCAGAAATCCGGGGCCCTCCTGCCACACCGATCCTTCGGCGAGTTCTGCCGGGGTTGCTCCCCTTGTGAGGATGTCAGCAATGTTCTCTTTCCCCTCAACCCACTTCCAGCTTTCCACCGGCCCGGCCTTCTGGATTTCTCCGATTCGATTCGCAACGAAGGTCTGATAGCCGTAGCTGTCCCTTTGAATCGCTCCTAGGATGGTTTGGCTATCCACAAAGTGCGTCCAGCGTTCAACTTCGATGTGGCAGTGCTTCTCGACATACTTTTTCAGGCGAGAAGCAAAAACTGCTCCACACAGCTCCGCTTTAATGATGTCACCTTTCTGGTCGAGGGGGGTGAGCTTGGCTTTCGACTCGACCAGCCTTACCATGACCCCGTCTTGCTCCGTCTCCCACCGGAGATACAGTACGGCTCCGTAGGATGCCTCACTGCCATCGGAGAAGGTGATCCCCATTGGACGGCCTATGGCTCCCCGGGGTGTGAGGCTTCTTTCAAACTTGATTTGACCAAGCCTCACATACTCCTCGAAAACCTCAATCGCTGCTTCTCGCAGACGTGGGGAGAGTGGATCGTCCCAGGTGTCTTTGGATGGACGGTTTTTCCCTGCTTCCTGAAAGGATTCTCTCACCAGCATTACTCCTTTCTGTTTAGCAGGTGAGGCCAGGCCGATGGGATCATAGAAACCAGCGATCTGGCTCAACAGCATGCGCCGGGTGAGAGGGTCGGGTGTGCTGCTCCTGACCTCCTCCTCCCGTAGATCCAGCCCTGTTCTCATCTTCCCTCGCTTCTTTGAGAAGTTTATCGATGTCAGAACACGGAGTTTGTCTGTTTCGGGTTCGTATCCAACCCCCAGCGCCTTATTCTCCTCGTCCTGCATCTGGTTGGGAAGAATCAGGGTACTGGGCGAGGTTGAGCCGCTTCTATTGGGGTCAGTGGAGTCCTCACTCCTCCCACTTTGACCCGTCCAGACCCACGGTTTGAGGGAGAAACCGCCAGCTCTCAGGATCTTTTCCACTCCTTTGGTTGTCTCAATCAGAGTCTCAAGGTCGTTGTTTGACGTGAGAATGTCATCCACGTAGCAGTCTTCTGTTAAGACCCGGCGTTCTGTGACCATGGAAGCAAACTGAGGCAGGTTTGCCGTCTCCCGCATGGCAACCTGAGCAATGCATCCGGCCGGCTTGTCACCGATGTTGACCCGGACGACGGCGAAGGTTTCGATAGCATCCTCCGGGTTGTCTCTCCATAGGAAACGATGGAGGTGGACTTCATCGTCTTTCAGCCACACGGAATTATACATCTTCTTTACATCGCCCAAAGCAGCATACAATCCACTCCTGAATCTCACGAGGACCCCTCGGATTGGATTAAGGACATCAGGCCCTTTGTAAAGAAGGTTGTTTAGGCTCATTCCCTTGAATTCCTGGCTGCTGTTCCACACTATCCGCACCGGGGTCGTGGTCGAGTGCGGATTCGGAGCGACCAGATGGCTTATGTACCATATAGGCCCATGCCAGCTCTCGATCTCCTCTCTAGTGAGCTTCACAGCTGCTCCTCTGGAGATCATCTCGTGGATTTGTTCTCTGTACACCGCTTTCCACATCGGTTCCTTTCCCAGTCGAGCTTCGGTGTTCCGGAAGGTTGCTTCCACTGCACGACGGTTGTTTGGTAGACTCGCTGGGTCCCCTTTCCAAGGGTAGGCTGCATCCCAGTGAGGAGTGTTGCTGTGTTTGTCTGCCAGCACATAGGTGAGGCAGTCCTTTATTTTCTCGAGGTCCCTTTCTTCTCCAAGGGTCATCTCTTTGCCTCCTGGGGGACACTTGCTGCACTTGCAGCTCCCGCACTTCGGATCACAAGCCGCTCCGATGCTGTCCCACTTGAACCACTCAAACAACTCCTTGTTGGTGGCAGTGGTGTTGCTGAGGACCACGTCCTTTTTTGCTAGGTCTTCAGTCAGGCCTCTTGAGTCCACAAGGACCTCCTTGTACATCCTTGTATGTCCTCATGGATCTTGCGAAGTGAGTGTCGGACTGGTGCATGGTTAGGTCGACCATTTCAAAGAGGTCAGGGTGTGTTCCGCCGACAGTCTTCCCCAGTGGTCCATCCCAGAGGACTAGATCTCCCTGCATTTTGACTGGCTGTGGGACCAATCGACCTTCCCTGTGGCTAATCAGGAGGTCGATACTTTCAGGACGGACCAGGTCTTCCGTGGCGACGTCAGGAAAGATTTTCCGCAGCTGTTGCGGAGTGACAGACTGGCTTATCTCTGCGATGCTCTCCAGGCCGTAGCAGAGCAGTTTGTGTTCTGCCACGGTCCCCTTGGAGGTTTTCACCCTCAGCCGTAGGGTATACCGCTTGGTCGTCACCGTCTTTTCCATCCCTCCAATACCAATCAGCGACATGGACAATCAGCTTGATGTTTTCACCAGTCAGTCCAAGGCGCTGGGCAGCGTTGTTCGTTATATAGTTTGTGTCGGAGGCAAGGTCAATAAGAGTGCCGATCAGCTGGCCAGAGTTAGTGGTTACTTCCAGTAACATCAATACCACCGGGTACTCTTTTAGTCCACCTCCAGGTGAGGAAAGACTTGGTTCTGTCCAGCTGCGCATCGGCGGAGGAAATGTTCAGGCGCCTCGACAACCGCTTCGGGAACAAAGCGAAAATCGTCCTGAGGATATCCGAGGAGGTTCAGGGCCTACCCTCCGTAAAGGGAAACAACCCCAGGAAAGCAATTGAGCTGATCCAGGCCGTGGAGCGGGCCCTAAGCAACCTTGTGATCCTGGGAGAAGAGGATGTAATAAAGAACCGTTGGGTAGCGCAGTCCCTTGAAAGCAAGCTCCCAAGCTCTCTGAAGGAGAAATGGATTACACACAAGTTTGAGGCTGTGAATGGGTTTGCTCCACTTAACCACTTCGACTGCTTACTGCGCTTCCTGAAGAAGCAGGAGGCAATCCTGGAGGAGCTGGATCAGCTGGAGGCAAGCCCTGGAGAGGGGGGAGCTCCTCAGTGAAAGGCCCGGCAGAAAGGCCAGAGAGAGGAGTCAAAAAAGCGTTCTCCAAAGCCACCTCAGGCCAACGAGGGTCACAGTCAAAGCCACGCTTAAACTCATGTACTGCCTGTGCCGATGAGACACACGCTGGCAGGCTGTTTGCCTGCAAAACCTTCAGGGAGATGGATCTTCAGAGGAGAAAGGCCCATCTAAAGACCCATGGGATATGCAATCGGTGCCTTTGCTTCCACCCAAAGGATGGCCGTTGCAACCCAAAGTTCCTCTGCAGTAAAATCGACTGCCGCAAAGAAGAGTCTCACCACTATCTGCTCTGCCCCAAGTCCATCGCTCAAGAGAAAGACGCTGGCAGCGAGGAGCAATGTATTAAAAGGGTGGATAGAAAAGGCCTCGGGCTGACCAGCCCGCAAGAAGAGCTTCTGGCGAAAGTCACTCCGGAACTGAGGGCAGAACTTAGGAAGGCATTTTCCAACAAAGCCTCAACCGGTCTCGTGAACCTTTCCAAAGTCCACACCAAGTGCTCTGATCTCGTCGATAAGCGCCCTTTTTTCTAGGAGATCTATAGTGAGGGACAGCTTCTTGGCTCTCTTGCTGAAGAGGGTTTGTGCTGTTGAGCGCTTTCCTTTCAGGGCCGCTTATTCTGCCGAATCCATCTTCCTTTTCCCGCACTGACCAAAGTGCTGTCACACAGAGGGGTCTATTCGGCCTATTCCTCTTCCTTTGGTGCTCCTTCACTGGTCAACACTAATAGGGTAGTGGCAGACTTGGCTCTTGGCTTGACGCGCTCAAACCGTTGGTTTATTACTGTTCCGTTTTCTCCCCACGGAAAGGGCAACCCGGTGTACAAAAGGATATTACTCAGTTTTCCATTTTTGTTTGTTTATTTTTCTAGAAGGGAATTTAGGGAATTAGGTAATAAACCTGAAAAGTAAGGAATGCAATGTTCATTTCTTGTGTACATAACACAAACATCACAACTCACTCACCACAATAGCCCAATAACAATAATCAATAACATATCCTATATATTATAATAATATTAATAACAACAATGGTAATTATTACCAATCTTTTATATATACGTTTCATATGTCAAACATACACCATATTCAACTACCAAAGCCTATGCACGTCTTTCTCCGCCATAGAAAACTACAGCTCCCATAATGCCCCGCGGCAAATAAGGAAGTACAGCACCCATGTCATCAGTAACTAAACTGCTTGGATTTACCGGAGCATAGCGTTATCGCGTTCTCTTTCACATACAACACAAGGGAGCGGACGTAAACACATACAGCATAGACAGCATAGCGATAGCAGACAAGAAACGATAAATTAAGAGAGCTTACCAAGTGGCTGCATACCGGGTTGACAGTCAGTACCAAAAGAAACGAATCTCGCGCTTCCTTTCAAGAGGTAAACGCCGGTCACGTGGTCCCACAGCACACCCCTCTCTTAAAGAGAGACTGCACTATTGGGCTAATGAACCTCAAAGCGTTACTTAACTAGCTATTTGCAGCTCTGGTTCAACGTAAACATTCAATTGAAAATAAGAAGATTGTAAATAAGAAATAACAAAACTACACAAATGACATAACTTCACAGAAAACATAACAATCACTGTTTCTTCCGCCGCAGTTAAAGTCAATTTCAAGTTGGCGGTTACGACCTCTTTTAATACATCCATGGTTACGACCCGACCAGAATATGAGACCAACTTTCCTTCCGTTTCACGTCTATTATAAGATCTAATAAAAGGGCCTAATCATGTGTGATGATTGATGAACAATGATTACTGCATTGTTTATGAGGTTATCATAAAGTAATATACTTTTGTAACAGGTAGAAGAAAGAGGTAGTCTTTTATTGTGAAATGCCTGCTAAAGTATGTATCCGTAGTTTGTCCTGCAATGAGTGGTTAGTTAGCGCCATCTGCTGGTAGCCGGAATGTCTATAAATGTGCCCGGATATGACGACCATGGCAGTTGGACTTGCAGTCTGCTAATGAGTCAGAACCAGTGGATGAGCTAACCACATGTTATGTGCTTTGAACCAACCCATTGCAGCTCCCTCACTAAAGTACCACGTCATCCAACCCAGTGCCTCTGTGTGTGTTCTTGGCGGGACGGGTACACAACGGTTACATTGGTGCCATGACCCGTGACTTCTCGTCGGACCGGTGACTGCCCTGCCTACCACGTCACTTCATGAGGCCATCAGTACACAGTATGTGTGGGTTCACAGTTTACACAGTAGCATTGCAGTGAAGCTCGTTACTGTACACAGTACGTGTCACAGTGACGCAGATAATTTTGTGTGCCACACCAGTAACGTGTCACACAACCTGCAGAATTGTTTTAGTCATTTTTGATTTATTTGCTATTTTCCTATTGATGATTTTACATATCAGGGTGGACTATACTGTTTTGTGAAATATGTCTACTCAGAGTAATCGCTTTTCGCCTCGATTTAGCACGCCCATTAGTGCTGGCAGAGGCAGAGCAATGCATGCTCCTATACCTTTCTCAGTCGATGGTCCGACTCCAGGTGTTGGTATTCCCTCATTAGAGGAAGGTCTTAGTGCCAGGGTCCGTAACGTAGCTTACCATCACACCAGCCCACCTAAGCCACAGGTCACATCTACACCAAATCCTACTAGTGTGTATAGCTGACCAGATGAGGACTGTCATTCAGGAGATAGGACATCAGTTTGTGTCACGCATACAGTCACACAGCACAGTAGCTCCCAGTTCTACTGCCACACAACATGTAAGGAGCACACTGAGTCAGTCCAGTCATGTGACAGATGTATCCCAGGTCCATTTGGTTACACAGAGGAAGGTTAAGGAACCACCATCTTTTGTAGGGGGTGGCTCAGACTAGGGTTGGGACTCGTTAGGATTTTAACGGTTCCGATTCCTTACCGATTCCCTCTTAGCGATTCCGGTTCCTAACGATTCCGATTCCCGATTCCTAATATGTTTTTTTTCCCTGTTTTTTTCTGACATCCATTATACTTATAATATACAAGTACATAATAAACACAAATTCAATCATACAAATGCAGCTTTATTGTAATGATTGCACATTACAATTATGAGGTAGGCAGTTTGTTTGCAAGTAAAGAACACTTGCTCTGTTAGGTTGCACATTTAGGCTGTCTGAGAGCATGAGTCCTAATGACTTCTAACAGTTATTTTGCAAGAAAATGAGCATATCTGCTTTTTCTGGACCAATCCTACACCTCTCCTGGCTAATAGTGTCTCCGCTCTCTCTGATGGGGTTGATGATGCTTGTATGTACACACAAATATGTGGCAGACAAATCATACATGGGGACAGAGTGCCTATTCTTCCACCACCAAGCAACAGGGTCTGTGATCATGGGCACAGGGGCCAGGTTCCTGTAGTGATTTATTTCTAGTCTGCTTTCTGGAGGTGGGACGATCGATCGGCTTCCGATCATTATCGGCCGATTTTGAAGAACAATGCGCAATCGGAGAATGCCGATCTTGCTTTAATGTTGCGGATTTCATAGCCGATCCTGCGCGTGAGAAACACGTGAGCTCATCTCTTTACCAGCGAGTAAAACACGTGGGGCCTCTTTTCTAAACAGAGTGATACTCGCCCTGCCGCAACATGTCAGCGGTGTCTGCAGTGTGGAGTTTCTTCAAAGTGTGTGATACAGATGTAACATTTGCCATCTGTAATGTGTGCAAAGAGAAAATATCTCGTGGAGGAAGCAAGGTAAAAAATTTCAACAAGACAAATTGAATAAGACCCCTGAAAACCCATCACCCAGCGCAGCATGGCGAGTTTGTTATACTGACCGTGGAGAACGAGAACCCCAGGAATGCATGATGGATGAAACTGTTCTATAATACAGGGGTTCCCACCCTTTTTTGTGCCACGGACCGGCAGATACATGAAAAAAATCTCGCGGACCGGTTGTCAATTTTCGCGGACCGGTTGTCAAAGTGTGTGTCAACACACACACCCCTAACAAAACGGCAGGGCTCGATTTCAGTATAAACGCGCATGTACGCGCAGCGCCCGTAACAAACCCCGACAGGCAGCTGCAGGTCCCTGTCGACGCAGCCGGGGTTTTCGCAGCGGTCCACCCGGGGCGCGGGCCCCTTCCACGGCTTCAGACACTGCCAGCAGAACTGATGGCTGGGCCTGTTGCTCTCCTTGCAGATGGGGCAGCTGAAGCAGAGGTTGTCCTCGGTCTTTCTCTCCACGTACGTCCCGCATCCGGGGCACTGCGTGGGAATAACCAGACCGGATAACATTCAACGTTAGGCTGTGGTCGGTCCCTTTCTCTCCACAGACAAACTTCATCAGGACACGCACCTCTTTGATTTGGAACATGGCGTGGACGGTCAGATGCGCCAGCCTCTCCTCAAACTGTTGCATCTCGTCGACCGTCAGCGCGGCCACACGCCGGACCTCCCGGTAGGACAGCTCCACGCCGCACACCTTCCCGTCCGGCTTAAGGGCGGGGCACGTGAATTTGAACCGACTCTGTGGTGGCAGAGAACATCATTAACATACAGCACACAGGACCACATTAACTATTCTATATAGTTTAGGACTAACTCAATGACTTAAACATTACCTCAGAGGCTATGTTTTCACCTCTGTTAGTCAGTTTGTCTGTTAGAAAGATAACTCAAAAAGTTATGAATTGGATATTATTATATATATGTAGGTAAGAAGTGTGTAATATTTCACAAAGTTACTCAGACATTTGCATAACACTTGGTGAGGGTTTAGGTGGAAAGCCAATTACAATTTAAGAACATTTAGGGAAACATCTGGATACGAATCATTTAGCATTTAGCAAAGTTGACTATTTGGTATTGCGGAGGTATACGCCCTACTAAGGGCCCTCTATTATCACTATAATAAGTCACCGTTGTTGAGCGGGGCGTTTCCAGGGGTTCGAGGGGCCCCTGGTGTATAAAGTCCCTACCTGTTTGAGCAGACTGCGACACCATCCGGTCAGGGAGCCCGGGGTTGTGGAGTGGCCACAGGACATCTCCACGACCAGGTCCTCGTCGTCCTCTATGGGTGAGGAAGACAGGGAGGGAGAGAGAGAGAGGGAGGGAGGGAGACAGGGGGGGGAGACAGGGAGAGAGAGAGGGTGACAGGGAGTGAGAGAGGGTGACAGGGAGTGAGAGAGGGAGACGATGAGGGAGGTAGACAGGGCGGGAGGGAGGGAGGGAGGTAGACAGGGAGGGAAGAAAACAGAGGGAGGGTGACAGGGAGTGAGAGAGGGAGACGGTGAGGGAGGGAGGGAGGGAGGGAGGGAGGGAGGGAGGGAGGGAGGGAGGGAGGGAGGGAGGGAGGGAGACCGGGAGACCGGGAGGGAGGTAGACAGGGAGACCGGGAGGGAGGGAGGGAGACCGTGAGGGAGTGAGAGAGGGAGGGAGGGTGACAGGGAGTGAGCGAGGGAGACGGTGAGGGAGGTAGACAGGGAGGGAGGGAGGGAGGGAGGGAGGGAGGGAGGGAGGGAGGGAGGGAGGGAGGGAGGGAGGGTGGGAGGTAGACAGGGTGGGAGGGAGGGAGATACATATTTAACCACCAATAAATCAGAAAACAATTCTTAACTTTGAAATACCTTCCTGTGTCTCCTTTCTTTCAAAGCTGTTTTAGCTTTTATATATATTTATTTATTTATGTATATATATATATATATATATATATATACACATAAATAAATAAATATATATAAAAGCTAAAATAGCTTTGTAAGAAAGGAGATATATATATATATATATATATATATATATATATATATATATATATATATATATATATATATATATGCGTGTGTGTCTAAATATATATATAACCGGTTTGACATCCCCTCCTCGGAAATTAATCGATCTACGCTTTTGACTGATTGACTGATTACTTACGAAGCGGGCCGATGTCGTCCGGCTTGTTGACATACTTCATCGTGGCGTCCAGCGGGTCGTTCTTCTTCTCATCGCTCATCGTGGCGTCCAGCGGGTCGTTCTTCTTCTCATCGCTCATCGTGGTTGTACGGTGTTAATTAGGGTGACTTGTTCGTCTCCGGTGATCCCCCGGTCTGAGAGGAGAGGAGAGGAGAGGAGAGGAGAGGAGAGGAGAGGAGAGGAGAGGAGAGGAGAGGAGAGGAGAGGAGAGGAGAGGAGAGGAGAGGAGAGGAGAGGAGAGGAGAGGAGAGGAGAACCTTCCGTCGTTGTTCGTTGGTTTTGGTTTTGCTTTGCGAACCAGGAACTCAAGAGGACTGGGAGAGGTAGAGGAGGTGGTGTCAGAGCTCAGAGGGCTGGAGGAGGAGGAGGAGGAGGAGGTGTTAGAATAAAGCAGGTCATCCTGGGGAAACTCCCAGAGGAATGATAACACACCGTCACCAACAAACCTGTCTCACGAAGGTCGAACCGGGACTCACCGCGGTCAAACCGGGTCTCACCGCGGTCAAACCGGGTCTCACCGCGGTCGAACCGGGTGTCACCGCGGTGGAACCGGGTGTCACCGCGGTGGAACCGGGTCTCACCGCGGTCGAACCGGGTCTCACCGCGGTCGAACCGGGTCTCACCGCGGTGGAACCGGGTGTCACCGCGGTGGAACCGGGTCTCACCGCGGTCGAACCGGGTCTCACCGCGGTGGAACCGGGTGTCACCGCGGTGGAACCGGGTCCGCCCTGCAGGCACAGGTGTGTCTCAATAGATCATCGTCTCTGGGTGTGTCTCTGTGTCTGGTAACATGTTAGTGTTGTTGTCTCTGGGTGTGTCTCTGTGTCTGGTAACATGTTAGTGTTGTTGTCTCTGGGTGTGTCTCTGTGTCTGGTAACATGTTAGTGTTGTTGTCTCTGGGTGTGTCTCTGTGTCTGGTAACATGTTAGTGTTGTTGTCTCTGGGTGTGTCTCCGTGTCTGGTAACATGTTAGTGTTGTTGTCTCTGGGTGTGTCTCCGTGTCTGGTAACATGTTAGTGTTGTTGTCTCTGGGTGTGTCTCTGTGTCTGGTAACATGTTAGTGTTGTTGTCTCTTATAGGGTATATAGAAGGAGGGACAGGCCTACTTTATTAAGCCTATACTTTATTGATCCCGAGGGAAAAAAGGATCGGCAGCCAGTACCTCAATACAACACACAATTACATACACAACCCTTACAATATCTTAGAATACAAAATCCCGTAGGCCTACATGTTACATAATGTTGGTATAAATAACTTTATGTGTCTCTGAGAAAACACGTGACCAGACCGCCTCGTCAACATTCCTCCGTCACGCCACTTCATTTGAGATTGATTTATTCTGATGTTCCACGGAAGGTTTTATGTTTTGCCTTTTGTCCTTCTTGTAGGCTAAACTCACATGCACACACAGCGGGACATGGTAAGGACTAACGTCTAATCATGACCATAAGCTATAACACATGTTTACATATCATATAAACATATTAAATTATGTAGTGTGAGTGAGTGACAGGGGAACGTTGTGAAATAAGACGTGGGCCTACCTCCGGCGAGACACGGTGTCCGAGGAAGTCAATGGATGGCACACCGAACTGGCACTTTACTGGGTTAACGATGAGCCCATGTGCGCTGAGCCACTCAAACAGCTGCCGGAGGTGTGTCAGGTGCTCTTTCGCACAGGCGCTGACTACGAGAATGTTGTCTAAATAAACAAACAACAATGGCATTTCTCGCAGCACAGAGTCCATAAGCCACTGGAATGTTTGCGCCGCCCCCTTGAGGCCGAAAGGCATCCGCAGCAACTCAAAGAGTCCAAAACAAACCGGTATATCAGTACAACAACATAGAAACATGTATTTAATCTTGACAGATATAACATTTCTATTATAAACATGTTCACAGTCAACGTGACTGTTGAAGAGGGTAAAGGTTACCTACCGTATAGTGAGACATAACCTTTACAACCATTACATAACGCTGGCTTGTTTTGTTGGTTTGTCCCCTTTTTGATACTTGCTGTGAATGTACCTTTTGTTTACTCTGCATCATTAAAACTTCACGTTGTGGTCATGGGTGATTATTTGTGCTTGTGTGTTGTTTACCTTGCTGGATAGCTGAAAAGGAAAATTCTAGTGCAGCAGGCTACACCTGACAAGGCAGAATGAAATCCAGTCAATCAAAGTGGATTCCTATTATTCACTGCATTAATTGGTGGGTACATGTCATACAGGATCCCACTGGTTTGAGCGTAACACCATCCAGAGATGGGTATCCCCGAGGGTAAGAATGTCTGTGTGCTGTTTAAAGTCCATCCATCCATTCATCTTCTCCTGCTTATCCGTAATCGGGTCGCGGAGGTAGCAGCTTCAGCAGGGGACTCCAAACTTCCCTCTCCCTGGACACATCGACTAGCTCTGACTGGGGGATCCCGAGGCGTTCCCAGGCCAGTGTGGAGATGTAATCACCCCACTTGTACCTTGGTCTGCCCCATGGTCTCCTCCCACCTGTACCTTGGTCTGCCCCGTGGTCTCTTCCCAGTTGGATGTGCCTGGAAAACCTCCCTCGGGAGGCGACCAGGAAGCATCCTCACTAGATTCCCGAACCACCTCAACTGGCTCCTTTCTACGCGAAGGAGCAGCGGCTCTACTCCGAGTCTCTCACGAGTGACTGAGCTTCTCACCCTATCCCTCAGGGAGATACCAGCCACCCTCCTGAGGAAACTCATTTTGGCCGCTTGTATTCGCGATCTCGTCCTTTCGGTCATTACCAATTGTTCATGACCAGAGGTGAGGGTAGGAACGAAGACTGATTGGTAGAGCTTTGCCTTCTGGCTCAGCTCTCTTTTGGTTACAACGGTGCGCTAAAGTGCACCCAATACCGCTCCTACTGCACCTATTCTCCGGTCAATCTCACGCTCCATCCTCCCCTCACTCGAGAACAAGACCCCAAGATACTTTAACTCCTTCACTTGGGATAAGGACTCCCTCCCTACTTGGAGTAGACAATCCACCAGTTTCCTGCTAAGAACCATGGCCTCAGATTTGGAGGTGCTGATCCTCATCCCAGCCACTTCACGCTGCAAACCGATCCAGTGAGTGCTGAAGGTCACATACTGATGACGCAAACAGGACCACATCATCTGCAAACAGCAGCGATTCAATCCTGAGCCCACCATACTGAGAACAAGCCCCGACTTACTACCGAGAATCCGGACACCGCTCTTGCTTTGGGAGTACAGAGATTGGATGGCCCTCAATAGTGATCCCCTCACCCCATACTCCCGCAGCACCCCCCACAGTATTTCCCGAGAGACCCGATCATATGCCATACTCCAAATCCGCAAAACACATGTAGACCGGATGGGCATACTCCCAAGCCCTGTTGTTTAAAGTATTCCTGTAAAACAAAGTGAGCCATCTGACCCAGCAGCAGCACCACTGTGATACCTGGGAGATCTTTGAAGCAATGGGTCCGCAGATATATATATATATATATATATATATACCTTGGTATTACCAAAAATACCAAGGTAACAAGCCTCAATGATTATCGTCCAGTGGCTTTAACACCAATAGCCATGAAGAGCCTGGAGAAATTTGTCATGTCGCATATGAACCTTTCCATCGCTGAGTCCCTAGACCCACTCATACAGACCAAACAGGTCTGTAGACGACGCTATCTCCCTGGCACTACACACGGCCCTGGAGCACCTAGACAGGAGGGACACCTAGGTCAGACTGCTGTTCATTGACTACAGCTCGTCGTTCAACACCATCGTTCCCTCCAAGCTGATCCTGAAACTGAGGGAACTAGGTCTGGGCGGCCCCATCTGTAACTGGATTATGGACTGCCACTATCATAACATTGTTATTAACATTACACTGTCTTCCTTTGCTGGACATTCTGGACTCACATTCAATACTCATTACAGTTATTGCATTGTTCTGCACCGTACTGCACTGTATTCATAATACTGCTGCACTACTGGCACTTTTTGCACAATATAACACATGTACATATCACCCATCAATCACTTTATTGTTATTTTTTATGTTCATTTAAAAAATGTTATTGTGTATAGTATTTTTATAGTATTGTTCTAGAATGTCTTACTCCGAGAGGGAATGGGGAGTAAGCATTCCACTGTACTTGTGTAGGTCCACTGTATGGCAAATACAATTCTTGAATCGCACTTTTATTTTTTAAACCGATAATTCATTTTTGAAAAGTGTTTCTTCCCTCAGGCCACCAAGTCCCACACACCGCCCATCTCTCTCTCACTCACTCACACACACACACACACTCTTATATTACCATATATTTGTTTCTAGTTAAGGGACCATATACTTGTATATATCCAGCTTAATTGTAAATACTGTTGCATTGACTTTAAAATATATATATTTATATATACGGTACTTAGTTTATACATAGTTTATTGGAGTTTTTAATTTTTTCTATATTTTTGCACAATTTCTGTAAAGGCACTTTAGTTTCACTGCTCATCCTGCATGTGTATGTGACAAATAAACAGTTTTTGAAACTTGAATAAACAACTTTATTTTTTCACTTCTCGATGACTTATTGTACCATTTAAAATGGAAATATAATGTATTCATGTGTAGTAGACAGTAGCCTGCAGCAATAGACCACAAAAGGTCTGCACATTTAGATTTGAATGGGAGACACTCTGAACATATCATTAGCTATTTCTTCCATTTGGGAATGGAGGTCTGCCGCGGGGCGATGCCACTGCTGCACGCCACGAAGTAGGAGCTGGTCTGCAGGCACTGCTGCGTCACCTTCAGACACACGAAGCAGAACTCCACCGTGCAGCGGCGACAGATGATATTTTTGCAGCCGACGCCGGTGTGCTCCACCTTCATGCCGCAGGTGGGGCAGGCCCGGATGGAGGGGCAGGGCCCCACGCCTCGCACCTCGGGCAACTCCATGACAGGGCAGCTCTTCAGCAGCTGCAGGTCTATGTCGACGCAGCCGGGGTTTTTGCAGCGGTCCACCCGGGGCGCGGGCCCCTTCCACGGCCTCAGACACTGCCAGCAGAACTGATGGCTGGGCCTGTTGCTCTCCTTGCAGATGGGGCAGCTGAAGCAGAGGTTGTCCTCGGTCTTTCTCTCCACGCACGTCCCGCATCCGGGGCACTGCGTGGGAATAACCAGACCGGATAACATTCAACGTTAGGCTGTGGTCGGTCCCTTTCTCTCCACAGACACACTTCATCAGGACACTCACCGCTTTGATTTTGCACGTGGCATTGATGGTCATTTGCGCCAGCCTCTCCTCAAACTGTTGCATCTCGTCGACCGTCAGCGCGGCCACACGCCGGACCTCCCGGTAGGACAGCTCCACGCCGCACACCTTCCCGTCCGGCTTATGGGCGGGGCACGTGAATTTGCACTGACCCTGCGGTGGCAGAGAACACATCATTAACATACAGCACACAGGACCACATTAACTATTCTATATAGTTTAGGACTAACTCAATGACTAAAACATTACCTCAGAGGCTATGTTTTCACCTCTGTTAGTCAGTTTGTCTGTTAGAAATATAACTCAAAAGTTATGAATTGGATATTATTATATATATGTAGGTAAGATTACTTATGGGCCAAGGAACGATTGATGATTGATGTTGGCCTAGATCAAAGTGTGTAATATTTCACAAAGTTACTCAAACATTTGCATAACACTTGGTGAGGGTTTAGGTGGAAAGCTAATTAGGATTTAAGAACATTTAGGGAAACATCTGGATACGAATCCAGATCTTTTTGGTATTGCAGAGGAATACGCCCTACTAAGGGCCCTCTATTATCACTATAATAAGTCACTGTTGTTGAGCGGGGCGTGTCCAGGGTTAATAAGTGTGGAGGGGCCCCTGGTGTGTCCCTACCTCTTCGAGCAGACTGCGACACCATCCAGTCAGGGAGCCCGGGGTTGTGGAGTGGCCACAGGACATCTCCACGACCAGGTCCTCGTCCTCCTCTATGGGTGAGGAAGACAGGGAGGGAGAGAGAGAGAGGGAGGGAGGGTGACCGGGAGGGAGGTAGACAGGTGGGAGGGAGGGAGACCGGGAGACAGGGAGAGAGAGAGGGAGGGAGGGTGACCGGGAGGGAGGTAGACAGGTGGGAGGGAGGTAGACAGGTGGGAGGGAGGGAGACAGGAAGACAGGGAGAGAGAGAGAGAGAGAGAGGGAGGGTGACAGTGAAATAGAGAGAGAGAGAGAGAGAGAGGGAGGGAGGGTGACAGGGGGGGGAGATCGGGAGACAGGGAGAGAGGGAGAGAGCGAGAGGGAGGGAGGTAGAGAGAGAGGGTGACAGGGAGTGAGAGAGGGAGACGGTGAGGGAGGGAGGGAGGGAGGGAGGGAGGGAGGGAGGGAGGGAGGGAGGGAGGGAGGGAGACTAGGAGGGAGGTAGACAGGGAGGAGGGAGGGAGATACATCACAAAACAATTCTTATCTTTGAAATACCTTCCTGTGTCTCCTTTCTTTCAAAGCTATTTTAGCTTTTATATATATATATATATATATATATATATATATATATATATATATATATATATATATGTGTGTGTGTGTGTGTGTGTGTGTGTGTAAATATATATATAACCGGTTTGACATCCCCTCCTCGGAAATAAATCGATCTACGGTTTTGACTGATTGATTGATTACTTACGAAGCGGGTCGATGTCGTCCGGCTTCTTGACATACTTCATCGTGGCGTCCAGCGGGTCGTTCTTCTTCTCATCGCTCATCGTGGTTTTACGGTGTTAATTACGGTGACTTGTTCGTCTCCGGTGATCCCCCAGTCTGAGAGGAGAGGAGAGGAGAGGAGAGGAGAGGAGAGGAGAACCTTCCGTCGTTGTTCGTTGGTTTTGGTTTTGCTTTGCGAACCAGGAACTCAAGAGGACTGGGAGAGGTAGAGGAGGTGGTGTCAGAGCTCAGAGGACTGGAGGAGGAGGAGGAAGTGTTCAAATAAAGCAGGTCATCCTGGGGAAACTCCCAGAAGAATGATAACCGTCACCAACAAACCTGTCATACCGGTGTCTCACGAAGGTCAAACCGGGACTCACCGCGGTCGAACCGGGTCCGCCCTGCAGGCACAGCTGTGTCTCAATAGGTCATCATGTCTAAATAGATCATCGTCTCTGGGTGTGTCTCCGTGTCTGTTAACATGTTAGTGTTGTTGTCTCTTATAGGGTATATAGAAGGAGGGACAGGCCTACTTTATTAAGCCTATACTTTATTGATCCCGAGGGAAAAAAGGATCGGCAGCCAGTACCTCAATACAACACACAATTACATACACAACCCTTACAATATCTTAGAATACAAAATCCCGTAGGCCTACATGTTACATAATGTTGGTATAAATAACTTTATGTGTCTCTGAGAAAACACGTGACCAGACCGCCTCGTCAACATTCCTCCGTCACGACACTTCATTTGAGATTGATTTATGCTGATGTTCCACGGAAGGTTTTATGTTTTACCTTTTGTCCTTCTTGTAGGCTAAACTCACATGCACACACAGCGGGACATGGTAAGGACGTCTAATCATGACCATAAGCTATAACACATGTTTACATATCATATAAACATATTAAATTATGTAGTGTGAGTGAGTGACAGGGGAACGTTGTGAAATAAGACGTGGGCCTACCTCCGGCGAGACACGGTGTCCGAGGAAGTCAATGGATGGCACACCGAACTGGCACTTTACTGGGTTAACGATGAGCCCATGTGCGCTGAGCCACTCAAACAGCTGCCGGAGGTGTGTCAGGTGCTCTTTCGCACAGGCGCTGACTACGAGAATGTTGTCTAAATAAACAAACAAGAACGGCATTTCTCGCAGCACAGAGTCCATAAGCCACTGGAATGTTTGCGCCGCCCCCTTGAGGCCGAAAGGCATCCGCAGCAACTCAGAGTCCAAAAAAAACCGGTATATCAGTACAACAACATAGAAACATGTATTTAATCTTGACAGATATAACATTTATATTATAAACATGTTCACAGTCAACGTGACTGTTGAAGAGGGTAAAGGTTACCTACCGTATAGTGAGACATAACCTTTACAACCATTACATAACGCTGGCTTGTTTTGTTGGTTTGTCCCCTTTTTGATACTTGCTGTGAATGTACCTTTTGTTTACTCTGCATCATTAAAACTTCACGTTGTGGTCATGGGTGATTATTTGTGCTTGTGTGTTGTTTACCTTGCTGGATAGCTGAAAAGGAAAATTCTAGTGCAGCAGGCTACACCTGACAAGGCAGAATGAAATCCAGTCAATCAAAGTGGATTCCTATTATTCACTGCATTCATTGGTGGGTACATGTCATACAGGATCCCACTGGTTTGAGCGTAACACCATCCAGAGATGGGTATCTCCGAGGGTAAGAATGTCTGTGTGCTGTTTAAAGTCCATCCATCCATTCATCTTCTCCTGCTTATCCGTAATCGGGTCGCGGAGGTAGCAGCTTCAGCAGGGGACTCCAAACTTCACTCTCCCTGGACACATCGACTAGCTCTGACTGGGGGATCCCGAGGCGTTCCCAGGCCAGTGTGGAGATGTAATCACCCCACTTGTACCTTGGTCTGCCCCATGGTCTCCTCCCACCTGTACCTTGGTCTGCCCCGTGGTCTCTTCCCAGTTGGATGTGCCTGGAAAACCTCCCTCGGGAGGCGACCAGGAAGCATCCTCACTAGATTCCCGAACCACCTCAACTGGCTCCTTTCTACGCGAAGGAGCAGCGGCTCTACTCCGAGTCTCTCACGAGTGACTGAGCTTCTCACCCTATCCCTCAGGGAGATACCAGCCACCCTCCTGAGGAAACTCATTTTGGCCGCTTGTATTCGCGATCTCGTCCTTTCGGTCATTACCAATTGTTCATGACCAGAGGTGAGGGTAGGAACAAAGACTGATTGGTAGAGCTTTGCCTTCTGGCTCAGCTCTCTTTTGGTTACAACGGTGCGCCAAAGTGCACCCAATACCGCTCCTACTGCACCTACTCTCCGGTCAATCTCACGCTCCATCCTCCCCTCACTCGAGAACAAGACCCCGAGATACTTTAACTCCTTCACTTGGGATAAGGACTCCCTCCCTACTTGGAGTAGACAATCCACCAGTTTCCTGCTAAGAACCATGGCCTCAGATTTGGAGGTGCTGATCCTCATCCCAGCCACTTCATGCTGCAAACCGATCCAGTGAGTGCTGAAGGTCACATACTGATGACGCAAACAGGACCACATCATCTGCAAACAGCAGCGATTCAATCCTGAGCCCACCATACTGAGAACAAGCCCCGACTTACTACCGAGAATCTGGACACAGCTCTTGCTTTGGGAGTACAGAGATTGGATGGCCCTCAATAGTGACCCCCTCACCCCATACTCCTGCAGCACCCCCCACAGTATTTCCAGAGGGACCCGATCATATGCCATACTCCAAATCTGCAAAACACATGTAGACCGGATGGGCATACTCCCAAGCCCTGTTGTTTAAAGTATTCCTGTAAAACAAAGTGAGCCATCTGACCCAGCAGCAGCACCACTGTGAGACCTGGGAGATCTTTGAAGCAATGGGTCCGCATATATATATATTTGTATATACTGTATATATTACCAAAAAAAAAAATATATATATATATATACTATATACAAGCCTCAATGATTATCGGCCAGTGGCTTTAACACCAATAGCCATGAAGAGCCTGGAGAAATGTGTCATGTCGCATATGAACCTTTCCATCGCTGAGTCCCTAGACCCACTCCAGTTTGCATACAGACCAAACAGGTCTGTAGACGACGCCATCTCCCTGGCACTACACACGGCCCTGGAGCACCTAGACAGGAGGAACACCTAGGTCAGACTGCTGTTCATTGACTACAGCTCGTCATTCAACACCATCGTTCCCTCCAAGCTGATCCTGAAACTGAGGGAACTAGGTCTGGGCGGCCCCATCTGTAACTGGACGATGGACTGCCACTATCATAACATTGTTATTAACATTACACTGTCTTCCTTTGCTGGACATTCTGGACTCACATTCAATACTCATTGCAGTTATTGCATTGTTCTGCACCGTACTGCACTGTATTCATAATACTGCTGCACTACTGGCACTTTTTGCACAATATAACACATGTACATATCACCCATCAATCACTTTATTGTTATTTTTTATGTTCATTTTAAAAATGTTATTGTGTATAGTATTTTTATAGTATTGTTCTAGAATGTCTTACTGCGGGAGGGAATGGGGAGTAAGCATTCCATTGTACTTATTGCAAATGGCAAATATAATTCTTGAATCGCACTTTTTTTTTTAAAGCGATAATTCCTTTTTGAATAGTGTTTCTTCCCTCAGGCCACCAAGTCCCACACACCGCCCATCTCTCTCTCACACACACACACACACACACACACACACACACACACACACACACACACACACAATATAGCATACACACATTTTTATATTACCATATATTTGTTTCTAGTTAAGGGACCATATACTTGTATATATCCAGCTTAATTGTAAATACTGTTGCATTGACTTTAAAATATATATATTTAATATATTTATATATACAGTACTTCGTTTATACATAGTTTATTGAATTTTGAATTTTTTCTATATTTTTGCACAATTTCTGTAAAGGCACTGCCACTTTAGTTTCACTGCTCATCCTGCATGTGTATGTGACAAATAAACCGTTTTTGAAACTTGAATAAACAACTTAATTTTTTCACTTCTCGATGACTTATTGTACCATTTAAAATGGAAATATAAAGTATTCACGTGTAGTAGACTGTAGCCTGCAGCAATAGACCGCAAAAGGTCTGCACATTTAGACTTTGAATGGGAGACACCCTGGACATATCATTAGCTATTTCTTCCATTTGGGAATGGAGGTCTGCCGCGGGGCGATGCCACTGCTGCATGGCGTATAGGGGGAGCTGGTCTGCATGCACTGCTGCTTCAGCTCCAGACACACAAAGCAGAGCTCTACCCTGCAGCGGCCACAGATGATATATTTGCAGCGGGTGCCGGCGTGCTCCACCTTCATGCCGCAGGTGGGGCACGCCCGGCACGTCAGACAACACCATGAGACGGCAGCGCTGCAGCACCTGCAGGTCCATGTCGACGCAGCCGGGGTTTTCGCAGTGGTCCACCCGGGGCGCGGGCCCCTTCCACGGCTGCAGACACTGCCAGCAGAACTCATGGCTGGGCCTGTTGCTCTTCTTGCAGATGGGGCAGCTGAAGCAGAGGTTGCCCTTGGTCTGTCTCTCCACGTACGTCCTGCATCCGGGGCACTGCGTGGGAATAACCAGACCGGATAACATTCAGCGTTAGGCTGTGGTCGGTCCCTTTCTCTCCACAGACAAACTTCATCAGGACACTCACCTTTTTGATTTTGCACGTGGCGCAGATGGTCAAATGCGCCAGCCTCTCCTCAAACAGTTTCATCTCGTCGACCGTCAGCGCGGCCACACGCCGGACCTCCCGGTAGGACAGCTCCACGCCGCACACCTTCCCGTCCGGCTTAAGGGCGGGGCACGTGAATTTGCACTGACCCTGCGGTGGCAGAGAACACATCATTAACATACAACACACAGGACCACATTAACTATTCTGTATAGTTTAGGACTAACTCAATGACTAAAATATTACGTCAGAGGCTATATTTTCACCTCTGTCAGTTAGAAAGATAACTCAAAAGGTTATGAATTAGATATTATTATATATGTAGGTAAGATTACTTATGGGCCAAGGAACGATTGATGTTGGCCCAGATCCAAATCTGAATCCAGGATTCTTTAGCATTGGAACAAAATCTCAAAGTAATATTTCACAAAGTTACTCACACATTTGCATAACACTTGGTGAGGGTTTAGGTGGAAAGCTAATTACAATTTAAGAACATTTAGGGAAACATCTGGATCCAAATCCTTTAGCATTTAGCAAAGGGGACTATTTGGTATTGCAGAGGTATACGCCCTACTAAGGGCCCTCTATTATCACTATAATAAGTCACCGTTGTTGAGCGGGGCGTGTCCAGGGGCCCCTGAGTGTTTCTAGTGACGCTTAATAAGTGTGGAGGGGCCCCTGGTGTATAAAGTCCCTACCTGTTTGAGCAGACTGCGACACCATCCGGTCAGGGAGCCCGGGGTTGTGGAGTGGCCACAGGACATCTCCACGACCAGGTCCTCGTCCTCCTCTATGGGTGAGGAACACAGGGAGGGTGAGAGAGAGAGAGAGGGAGAGAGAGAGAGGGAGGGAGGGTGACAAGGGGGAGAGACAGGGAGGGAGGGTGACCGGGAGGGAGGTAGACAGGGTGGGAGGGAGGAAGATACATATTTAACAACCACCAATAAACAATTCTTAGCTTTGAAATGTCTCCTTTCTTTCAAAGCTATTTTAGTTGATATATATATATATATATATATATATATATATATAGGTGTGTGTGAGAGCGTTTCACATATGTGTGTGAGAGCGTTTCACATGTATATGTGAATAACTTTGGATTTCTTATGTGTGTGTTAGAGCGTTTCATATGTGTATATGAGAGATGTTTGAGATGTTTGTAAATTATTTTGGTTTCAGTTGTGTGTGTGAGTGTTTCACATGTGTATGTGAAGGGTTTTTCTGAATAATGTCCCTAACGGCCCCTCATAGTACTGTTCTGTATTCATAATACTGCTGCACCACTGGCACTTTAAAATGCTTTAAATGCTTTTTTCACAATAAAACACATGTACATCAATCACTTTATTGTTATTTTTTATGTTCATTTTAAAAATGTTATTGTGTATAGTATTTTTATAGTATTGTTCTTGAATGTCTTACTGCGGGAGGGAATGGGGAGTAAGCATTCCACTGTACTTGTTGCATATGGCAAATACAATTCTTGAATCTTGAATATATATATTTTTTAAGCGATAATTCATTTTTTGAACAGTTTCTTACCACAGGCCATCAGGGCTGTGAGCACAGATCTCACCCACCAAGTCCACAGATCTCACCCACCAAGTCCACAGATCTCACCCCCCAAGTCCACAGATCTCACCCCCAAGTCCACAGATCTCACCCACCAAGTCCACAGATCTCACCCACCAAGTCCACAGATCTCACCCACCAAGTCCACAGATCTCACCCACCAAGTCCACAGATCTCACCCACCAAGTCCACAGATCTCACCCACCAAGTCCCACACACTGCTCATCTCATGCACACACACAGACACACAGACACATATTTATATCTGACCATATATTATATATATGGTCAGGTAACCATATATTGTTTTCTAGTTTAGGGACCGTATAGTTATCCAACTAAATTGTAAATACTGTTGCATTGACTTTTAAAAATATTTATTTTATATATTTGTATATACTTAGTGTGTACATAGTTTATTGAAGTTTTTTATATTTTATATTGTTTTTGCTGAATTTCTGTTTAGGCACTGCCTGTCTCACTGTATGTGACAAATAAAGTTCTTGAATCTTGAATAAAGTACTTCTCGATGACTTATCGTACCATTTAAAATGGAAATATAATGTATTCACGTGTAGTAGACAGTAGCCTGCAGCAATAGACCACAAAAGGTCTGCACATTTAGACTTTGAATGGGAGACACCCTGAACATATCATCAGCTATTTCTTCCATTTAGGAATGGAGGTCTGCCGCTGGGCGATGCCACTGCTGCATGCCCTGTAGTAGGAGCTGGTCTGCAGGCACTGCTGCTTCACCTTCAGACACACGAAGCAGAACTCCACCCTGCAGCGGCGACAGATGATATATTTGCAGCAGGTGCCGGTGTGCTCCACCTTCATGCCGCAGGTGGGGCAGGCCCGGATGGAGGGGCAGGACTCCACGCCCGACACATCGGACAACTTCATGGTATGGCAGGTCTGCAGCAGCTGCAGGTCGCTGTCGACACAGCCGGGGTTTTCGCAGCGGTCCACCCGGGGCGCGGGCCCCTTCCACGGCTTCAGACACTGCCAGCAGAACTCATGGCTGGGCCTGTTGCTCTCCTCGCAGATGGGGCAGCTGAAGCAGAGGTTGTCCTCGGTCTTTCTCTCCACGTACGTCCCGCATCCGGGGCACTGCGTGGGAATAACCAGACCGGATAACATTCAACGTTAGGCTGTGGTCGGTCCCTTTCTCTCCACAGACAAACTTCATCAGGACACTCACCTCTTTGATTTTGCACGTGGCGTTGATGGTCAGATGCACCAGCCTCTCCTCAAACTGTTGCATCTCGTCGACCGTCAGCGCGGCCACACGCCGGACCTCCCGGTAGGACAGCACTCCGCCGCACCGCTTCCCGTCCGGCTTAAGGGCGGGGCACGTGAATTTGCACTGACCCTGGGTCAGAGAACACATCATTAACATACAGCACACAGGACCACATTAACTATTGTATATAGTTTAGGACTAACTCAATGACTTAAATATTACGTCAGAGGCTATATTTTCACCTCTGTCAGTTAGAAAGTTAACTCAAAAGGTTATGAATTACATATTATTATATATGTAGGTAAGGATACTTATGGGCCAAGGAACGATTGATGTTGGCCCAGATCCAAATGTGAATCCAGGATTCTTTAGCATTGGAACAAAATCTCAAAGTATGTAATATTTCACAAAGTTACTCAAACATTTGCATAACACTTGGTGAGGGTTTAGGAGGAAAGCCAATTAGGATAAAAACATTAAGGGAAATATCTGGATACGAATCCTTTAGCATTTAGCAAAGGGGACTATTTGGTATTGCGGAGGTATACGCCCTACGAAGGGCCCTCTATTATCACTATAATAAGTCACCGTTGTTGAGCGGGGCGTGTCCAGGGTTAATAAGTGTGGAGGGGCCCCTGGTGTATAAAGTCCCTACCTGTTTGAGCACACTGAGACACCATCCGGTCAGGGAGCCCGGGGTTGTGGAGTGGCCACAGGACATCACCACGACCAGGTCCTCGTCCTCCTCTATGGGTGAGGAAGACAGGGAGGGAGAGAGAGAGAGGGAGGGAGGGTGACCGGGAGGGAGGTAAACAGGTGGGAGAGAGGGAGACCGGGAGACAGGGAGAGAGAGAGGGTGACAGGGAGTGAGAGAGGGTGACAGGGAGTGAGAGAGGGAGACGATGAGGGAGGTAGACAGGGCGGGAGGGAGGGAGGGAGGTAGACAGGGAGGGAAGAAAACAGAGGGAGGGTGACAGGGAGTGAGAGAGGGAGACGGTGAGGGAGGGAGGGAGGGAGGGAGACCGGGAGGGAGGTAGACAGGGAGACCGGGAGGGAGGGAGGGAGACGGTGAGGGAGTGAGAGAGGGAGATGGTGAGGGAGGTAGACAGGGAGGGAGGAAGACAGGGAGAGAGAGAGGGAGGGAGGGTGACAGGGAGTGAGCGAGGGAGACGGTGAGGGAGGTAGACAGGGAGAGAGGTAGACAGGGAGGGAGGGAGGGCGGGAGGGAGGCCGGGAGGGTTAGAGGGAGGGAGACCGGGAGGGAGGTAGACGGGGAGGGAGACCGGGAGGGAGACCGGGAGGGAGACCGGGAGGGAGACCGGGAGGGAGGTAGACGGGGAGGGAGACCGGGAGGGAGGTAGACGGGGAGGGAGACCGGGAGGTAGACAGGGTGGGAGGTAGACAGGGAGGTAGACAGGGTGGGAAGGAGGGAGGTAGACAGGGTGGGAGGGAGGGAGATACATATTTAACCACCAATAAATCAGAAAACAATTCTTAACTTTGAAATACCTTCCTGTGTCTCCTTTCTTTCAAAGCTGTTTTAGATTTTATATATATTTATTTATTTATGTATATATATATATATATATATATATATATATATATATATATATATATATATATATACACATAAATAAATAAATATATATAAAAGCTAAAATAGCTTTGTAAGAAAGGAGATATATATATATATATATATATATATGCGTGTGTGTCTAAATATATATATAACCGGTTTGACATCCCCTCCTCGGAAATAAATCGATCTACGGGTTTGACTGATTGATTGATTACTTACGAAGCGGGTCGATGTCGTCCGGCTTGTTGACATACTTCATCGTGGCGTCCAGCGGGTCGTTCTTCTTCTCATCACTCATCGTGGTTTTACGGTGTTAATTACGGTGACTTGTTCGTCTCCGGTGATCCCCCGGTCTGAGAGGAGAGGAGAGGAGAGGAGAACCTTCCGTCGTTGTTCGTTGGTTTTGGTTTTGCTTTGCGAACCAGGAACTCAAGAGGACTGGGAGAGGTAGAGGAGGTGGTGTCAGAGCTCAGAGGACTGGAGGAGGAGGAGGAAGTGTTCAAATAAAGCAGGTCATCCTGGGGAAACTCCCAGAGGAATGATAACACACCGTCACCAACAAACCTGTCTCACGAAGGTCAAACCGGGTCTCACCGCGGTCGAACCGGGTCCGCCCTGCAGGCACAGCTGTGTCTCAATAGGTCATCATGTCAAAATAGATCATCGTCTCTGGGTGTGTCTCTGTGTCTGGTAACATGTTAGTGTTGTTGTCTCTTATAGGGTATATAGAAGGAGGGACAGGCCTACTTTATTAAGCCTATACTTTATTGAGGGAAAAAAGGATCGGCAGCCAGTACCTCAATACAACACACAATTACATACACAACCCTTACAATATCTTAGAATACAAAATCCCGTAGGCCTACATGTTACATAATGTTGGTATAAATAACTTTATGTGTCTCTGAGAAAACACGTGACCAGACCGCCTCGTCAACATTCCTCCGTCACGCCACTTCATTTGAGATTGATTTATTCTGATGTTCCACGTAAGGTTTGATGTTTTGCCTTTTGTCCTTCTTGTAGGCTAAACTCACATGCACACACAGCGGGACATGGTAAGGACTAACGTCTAATCATGACCATAAGCTATAACACATGTTTACATATAATATAAACATATTAAATTATGTAGTGTGAGTGAGTGACAGGGGAACGTTGTGAAATAAGACCTGGGCCAACCAGGGCCAACCCATCAATAAAGTTCCAGTCCAGTTAGAACATGCATTGTGCATTATTATAAAGTATATTAGATATAGAGATACAAAGTCATCCGCACCAGGACCATCAACAACATTTCATACTGAAAAACAAGAGGAAATGGCGTGAATTGGACACACCCAGAGACTTCATGGTAATGAAGTCATGGAATGGAAATGATTGTTCATCATCAATCATCATACATATGATTAGGCCCTTCAGTAGATCTGATAATAGACATGAGCCATTTCAAAAAAATGTGGTAGATCTTCATTGCCACCTGTTTGTTTACCACTGAGATGAGGAGGCCAAGACGAAACAGAAGGAAAGTTTGTCTCATATTCGTCTCTAACTGGTCGGGTCGTAACCATGGATGTATTAAAAGAGGGCGTAACCGCCAACGTGAAAGTGACTTCAACTGCAACTGCAGAAAAAGTGAAACTAAATGTGTGAGTCTTCTAATAAACGCATCGCACACCGGGTCAGGTCCACTCGAGACGGGATGGGGAAGCTCTACCAGGTCATCGTGATCGGGTTCAACGGAGAGAAGACGACAGTGGACCTGTGCAACACTGATGATCAGATGAAGGCCATGACCGTGCTGCAGCTCAAGACGAAGATAGCCGGGCGTCTCCCGGACATCGAAGGTACGATTGGCACCTTTTTCTTCTTCTTCGATGATTGATTATTGATTTGTTATTTTTTTCCTTGCGTAGGCATATTGCTATAAATAAAACAACTGTAACAACTGCAAAACTAGAGGGGCCCTCAGTAGATGGATCCGGACATATAGAAAGAGACAGACAGACAGACAGACAGACAGTGAGACAGACAGTGAGACAGACAGTGAGACAGACAGACACACAAGGCGTAAAAACCTCTCGGTCAATCTTCGATGTCATTTACATTTAATTTATATTTGTATATTGCTGCTTGTGAGAAAGAGGATTGCTGGACAATTCCGTTGTACTTTTATACAATGACAATAAAGATGATAGGATCAGTTTCTGATTCAGATTCTGACACGTGACTTCACACTCGTCCGGGTTCCCCAGGTACCGGGGAGAACCTGCGCCTCATCTTCACCGACAAGCAGCTGGACAACGACGAGGCGACGCTGGCCTCGTTTGGGATCCAGCACCTGTCCATCATCCAGCTGGTGATGAGGGTCCAGGGCGGCGTCCTGTTCTCGCGATGAGGGTCCCGGGCGGCGGTGGTTATCGCGAGACCACTGACACATCCCGTGTCCCCGTCCCCAATTTGTTTTTTAATAATAATAATAATAATAATAACAATAATAATAATAATAACCCGACGTGACGGGAAAGCTCTTTTATCTGATCATCATTGTGTGAGCGCTTGTCAACGTCACTGCATTTGACCGAGTGCCTGAGGTGTGGAAAATATGCTGTTGGGTTGGTTTAATAATAATACAAAAATATGTTATGAAATAAAATGCTTTCAAGACACCGGACTCAGTGTTTGCCGTAGGCCTATCAGAATATAAAGTCACAGTAATCGCCTCACATGCACACACAGCGGGACATGGTAAGAACTAAGGTCTAATCATGACCATAAGCTATAACACATGTTTACATATCATATAAGCATATTACAATATGTAGCGTGAGATATGAAGAGAAATAAGACCTGGGCCAACCAGGGGAAAACAACCCATCAATAAAGTTCCAGTCCAGTTAGAACATGCATTGTGCATTATTATAAAGTATATTAGATATAGAGATACAAAGTCATCCGCACCAGGACGATCTACAACATTTCAGACTGAAAAACAAGAGAAAATGGCGTGAATTGGACACACCCAGAGACTTCATGGTATTCAAGGAAGGAGACGGTAATCTTTTGATATATCATCTATTCGGGGCCCTTTCTCTCTCTGCCATTGACCTACGACCCGGCAGTGTAAGAGCCTAAATGCATTAACATAAATATGTGGCCCAATAATTGAAGTCGCTAAAAGTATATTACTTTATAAATGCCTCACAAACAATACAGTAATCATTGTTCATCAATCATCAATCATCAATCATCAAACATGTGAAAAAATGTGAGTAATAACGAGGAAAAAATGTGAGTAATAACGAGGAGACGGAGACAGGTTGTCGGGTGGAAACGTTTACTCCCAACAATGAACAGTGACAACAGCGGCAGAAGTCAGGCTGGCAACAGCAACAGTCAAGACATGCGAACTAATCAGAACCGGTACATTCAAATCTCCCGCTCTAAACATTACCCAGAAAGCTTCTGTGTTGAATTGAGCTCTAACTCCATCTCACAGTGTCCAGTGAATGTCTGTGAATGCCCCAAGTGGGTCACCACAGGACTATATTATAGGGTTGTGGCCATCTTTCAGTTAGGTTGGTGTTTGTGATTTAAATGTTTGAGGATGAGTGACGTTAATTCAGTCATGTAGCATGCTCTTTATACGTGTATATTCCTCAGTCCCATATTGTGACGTATGTTAAACGTGTGTTTGTTGTTCATCCATGTGGTCACACATCTTTTGTGGATTCGTATATATTTGGTGTTTGCCCTTATTTACGTGTTTAGATTGAACTGTGTTACTTTGTTCACAATTGTAAAGCCATAACATAAAATAGACGGACATTCAACATAGATGAATAACGTATATTTATTTAAGCAATTACAAAGTTTGTAAGGAGAACAGAATCCCACACGTTGTTGGAAAAGCTCCAAAAAAGCTTTGACACACACGCACGCACACACACACACACACACGCACACACACGCACACACACGGTCAGGGGAAGACTAACCAGTTATATTTAAGAAGCTAACTTAGCATTAAAAGAAAGGAGACACACACACACACACACACACACACACGCACGCACACACATACATTCTCCAGATGTCTCATGTTAAGTTTCGTATGTTCTGTTTTTGGTGTGGTTTTATTGCGTTAATTTACTCCCCATCATTCATGTGTGCATGTGAATTACACCTCTTTATGTGTGTTGATACATTTCATTGTAATCAGTGGAGGACATAGTGCTCGTCGTTGACGAGAACCCCGGCTTCACATAGCTTTAATTAAAGTTAATCGTTATACTATCGAATAACTTATAGTAGTTATAGGGGTTATTGGTTGAGAAATAGTACAAAACTTAAGCCGCGCTGCAAGTGCGCATGCGATCCTCCGATGGATATGTGATAAAACACGCATGTCGTCACCGAGGCTTCAGCGTCGAAAGCGAAAGAAAGTGATCAGTCTCAACTTCATATCGAAGAGAGACACACGCACCATCGCAGAGCCAGGCTTCAGGTAAGCACGACGACCAACTCTCTATCCCTAACTCTCTATCCCTTACTCTCTATCCCTAACTCTCTATCCCCAACTCAAGACAGGCTTCAGGGAAGCACGACGACCGGCTTATTGGGGTGACTAATGGAAGGGAAACAGACACTTTTCCTCTCTATTGTCTTTACAAGACACACGATTTGTATTTGCCATTTGCAACAAGTACAATGGAATGCTTACTCCCCATTCCCTCCCGCAGTAGGAATTTCTAAAACAATACTATAAAAATACTATATACGTTAAAAATGAACATAAAAATAACAATAAAGTGACTGATGGATGATATGTTCATGTGTTGAATTGTGCAAAAGATTTAAAAGCATTTAAAGTGCCAGTAGTGCAGCAGCATCATAAATGTATGTAATATGGTTTTTTTTGTAATATGTTTTTATGCTAATGTTTTTATGAGTCATATCATTCATGTCAAATTCTACATTTCTTCCAGTGGGCTCTGCCTGCATGCATGAATTAATAAAGTCAAAGTCAAAGTTAATGAAGCCATTAGCTGTGTTTCCTCATTCCACTAATTCCTATTTACAATGTCACTTTCTCTTCATTCATAGGGACCCAGTGAAATGAGTAAACATAATGGGGCCCATCCTTACGATCGAGGAGGTACAGTTAAAGTTCTTCAGAATGACATTACTCTATAGTCCTGTATCGTGTTGGAAGCATTAATGGGCGTAGATCCTGTCCATGGCGGGTAACTGTGGCGTCTCTTCTGTTTCTGTGGGCAGAATCCAGGAGGTCCCAGGACTCAGAGCCCAGGAGGTCCCAGGACTCAGAGCCCAGGAGGTACCAGGACTCAGAGCCCAGGAGGTACCAGGACTCAGAGCCCAGGAGGTCCCAGGACTCAGAGCCCAGGAGGTCCCAGGACTCAGAGCCCAGGAGGTACCAGGACTCAGAGCCCAGGAGGTCCCAGGACTCAGAGCCCAGGAGGTCCCAGGACTCAGAGCCCATGAGGTACTATGGCCTGAAGAACCAGGGGTCAACGTGCTACCTGAACAGCATGCTCCAAGTGCTGTTCATGACCCCGCAATTCAGACAAGCTGTCCAAAGGTTAGTCGTGTTTTGACGTAGGAGATTAAATCCCGACCTCTCTGTCCCTAACTCTCCACCCCTAACTCAACCCCTCCACCCCCAACTATCCACCCCTAACTCTAGCCCTTAATCTCTATTCCTAACTCTCTATCCCTAACTTGACCACTCCATAACCAACTGAATTTCCATGAATCTCTTCTCCTGACTCTCTATCTCTAACTCTCTATCCCTAGCTGGACCCCTCCATCCCTAACTCTCTATCCCTATTTCTCCATCCCTAACTTGACAACTCCATCCCTAACTATCTACCCCTAACTCTATCCCTTAATCTCTATTCCTAACTCTCTATCTCTAACTCTCAATCCCTAGCTGGACCCATCCATATAACTCTCTATCTCTAACTCAACCCCTCAATCCATAACTCTCTACCCCTAACCCAACCCTTCCATCCCTAACTCTATATCCCTAACCTTCCACCCTTAACTCTCTATCCCTAACTCTCCATCCCAAACTCTATCCCTAACTTTATCCCTTACTCGTTATCCCAAACTCTAACAACTTCATCCCTAACTCTATCCATAACTCTCTACCCCTAACCGATCCACTAACCCTACCCATGTGTATCTGCAGTAGTTGTGGACAGACGCCCCTGAACGATGAGCTCAGAGTTGTCTTTGAGGAGCTAAAGACACGTTCTCCCTCCACGCTGGGCGTCATCCAGGAACTGGGGATTAAAAAAGGTACGCAGAGAACCCTGACACATACATACATCAAGAGAACATACACCAGGAGAACATACACCAGGAGAACATACATCAAGAGAACATACATCAAGAGAACATACACCAGGAGAACATACACCAGGAGAACATACATCAAGAGAACATACACCAGGAGAACATACATCAAGAGAACATATGTAACAGAGTTGGGAATGCATTTTTGGTAATTAGTATTTCCAACCTGTGTATGATTCTGTTGAGTGTGTGAATTTTATTTAAAGGAGTTGTTTTTATTTTGTTGTATTTTATCAATGTTTCCTGTGGAAACGCCTTCTGTGTATTTCCCGATTGGTTGTACCTCCTGGGTTTCCGTAGCTCCTCCCCCTTCCCCTGGCATTGCGGTTTTGCATTGCTACGGGTAAGTCGTGGGGAAATATGTCTTGGGGGTGTTTGAGTGTGTTCGTGATTGTGTTAACTTTAATGTTGTTGTTTTTGATACAAATTGTTCATTGTGATTGTTCATGTGTTGTTCATGCTGTTTTGCATTGTTTTGGGGTTTAGTCACTGTTTTAGTTCAATGCTTTTTGGCGCGAATTGTGTAATGGCGCTTCGCTGTTTTCCCTGTGGTCTAGCGTGGCGCCAGGGACAATTAAACATTGTGTTGCCCTTTTTGCTTGCAGATGCAGAAGTTAAATGGGAAACTATGTATTGTCTTCTGCAGGAAAATAAAGTTTGAGAACCAGTCTATCGTCGTCCCCGATCACGTACTTTCCAAGACCGTTACACATACACCAGGAGAACATACATCAAGAGAACATACACCAAGAGAACATACATCAAGAGAACATACACCAAGAGAACACACATCAAGAGAACACACACCAAGAGAACATACATCAAGAGAACATACACCAAGAGAACACACATCAAGAGAACACACACCAAGAGAACATACATCAAGAGAACATACAACAAGAGAACATACACCAAGTGAACACGTGTGTCTGTCTCACAATCCACACTGTAGTCAAGTCAAGTCAACTTTATTAAACTAGCCCTCAATCACAGTTACAGTTTAAAAGCGGCTTCACAGGCCACATATTTACCACCTCAACCCTAATTCAAGTCAAGTCAACTTTATTGTCACTTCACAATTTACACGTAGTATAAGTATAAAGTATATAAAGTACAAGTATAAAGCAGTGAGTGAAAATCTTATGTGCAATACCCGACAACAGACAGCAGTTATACAAATAAGATAAGATAAAAACTGAATAGAATAAAAGTTTAAAAAAAGTACAAAACTGTATAAAGTTAAATATATAAAAGTAAAAATGAAATTTATAAAATGCAATATATCGGCACAGAAAAAGAGCAATATGTATATATAAATCAATGTAATAAAATATACATTGTTATATGCTATACGCCCTTGTTCAGCAGCCTGATGGCCTGACTGTGGAAGCTATCTCTGAGTCTATTTGTACGGCACTTGATACTGCGGTATCGCCTGCCTGACAGTACAGTTGGTGGCTGGGGTGGGCAATGTCTTTATGATGCATTTGGCCTTGGCCACGCACCGCTGGTTGTATATATCCAGGAGGGAGGGGAGCTCACCTCCAACGATATACTGGGCCGTCCGCACCACCCTTTGAAGCGCTCTGCACTCGAGGGCGGTGCAGTTCCCGTACCAGGCGGTGATACACCCTGTAAGAACACTCTTGATTGTCCCGGTGTAGAATGTTCTCAGGGTGCGGGGGCCCATGCTGAATTTCCTCAGACGCTTGAGGAAATACAGGCGTTGTTGGGCCCTTTTCACCACGTGTGTGGTGTGCGTGGACCATGTGAGGTCCTCGGAGATGTGCACACCGAGGAACTTGAAGCTGCTGACCCTCTCTACTGCAACACCGTTGATGGAGATAGGGGCATGCTCTCCTCTCTGCTTCCTGTAGACCACGATCAGCTCCTTGGTCTTCTTGACGTTGAGGGCGTGGCTGTTCTCCTGGCACACTCCTGGCTGTTCTCCTAACTCTCTATCCCTAGCCCTAAAAAAAACCTCCCTAAATGATGAAGGAAGAATTTTGAGGGAACCAGAGCGAGGGATCCCTCCTTCCAGGGATGGTTTAGGAGTGCAATGGGTGCCATAAGTGACAAACATAGTATTTAAACAAAAACAGGAAAGTATGTGAGATACATGATGAGTCTTCAGGTGGGCTGGATCAGGATCACCAGATGTAGAGAACCTCTAGTCTAGTACCTATCTGTCTGACGATTACGTGGACCATGTAGAGAACCTCTAGTCTGGTACCTATCTGTCTGACGATTACATGGACCATGTAGAGCAGCGGTTCTCAAACTGTGGTCCGCGGAGGTACTGCAGGTGGTCCGTGGAAAAAAGCTGAATAAAATCCACTTTTTACTATCAAGGATTTTCGGAGACCACCTCATATGTGACTAGCTCCATCGAATATATTTGAATAGTAATACATATAAAATCATTGCCAGTGTTATCAGTTGCAAGTGTGTATTTGTTGTAAAAATGACGAAAACAGCCTGTGTGTGAGGGGCAGCGCCGTGTGTGTGTGTGTGTGTGTGTGTGTGTGTGTGTGTGTGTGTGTGTGTGTGTGTGTGTGTGTGTGTGTGTGTGTGTGTGTGTGTGTGTGTGTGTGTGTGTGTGTGAGGGGCAGCGCCGTGTGTGAGGGAGAGAAGCAGCGCTGTCTACTTATTTGCAATGACGTAGCTCAAGCATTTATGCAACTTGATTTGAAGCCTGTGTGTGTGTGTGTGTGTGTGTGTGTGTGTGTGTGTGTGTGTGTGTGTGTGTGTGTGTGTGTGTGTGTGTGTGTGTGTGTGTGTGTGTGTGTGTGTGTGTGTGAGAGAGAGAGAGTGAGAGAGCGCGCGCGCCAGGAATAATGCCGAAGCGGTGTGCATACAAGATCCGTTTATTTGCCATGCTTGTATAATAATATTGTTTGTGTAGCCGGTCTGGTCCTACTTCTCAGCAGACCCTTGCTACGACTCTGCGTTGTGTACGTGTTTGATGGACAAGGAGATTCGGTTGTTGTCTTTAGCCGAAACTGTGGCGTATTTATTCCTCTGCTGCTTGAAATAAACACAATAATGCAGCAGCATTAATACACGTGGACGTCTGCAACACACCAGTCTCAGTCTGCCATGCAAACGACTCCGAGACTAGTACTTATAAAACATTCAGATATCAAATCTGTCACAATAGTTCACAATACACTGTACAGTTACACTGGAAATGTATGCACCACCGGCTAATTAGTATTTTTAGACATGTAAATAAAACAATAAAATAAACACATAGTACAAAACACAATAGACCAAAAACATGGGAGCAACAAACATACCTGCATGAAATAAACACAATAATGCAGCAGCATTAATACACGTGGACGTCTGCAACACACCAGTCTGTGGTGGGGAAAAGACGCCATTAAACATGCTGCGGGTGCTGTGTGTGAGTCCTCGCACGTGCTGCTAAACAGTACACTTAACTAAAAGTTCGCTAAATCACTCAAACTTCTGCAAAACAACTACACAGCAACACATTAGCACCATGGAATGATATTATAACCTTGTTTCACAGTTTAAGATTATATAAACACTGTAAACATAATTTAGAACAGAAATCTACAAAGAGCACATGACAAACTCTCCTCACCTCAGTCTGCCATGCAAACGACTGAGTGAGAGAGCGTGCAACGCAGGTAGATGACGTCACTGCCGGGAGTGAAGACTTCAAAATAAAAGCATTAGCTCCCAAAACGGTCTTTTGTAGTAAACATACCAAAATAAAAGTGACAATAAATAATATTGGAACAATAAAATAAAACGTGAGGGATTATTGGTGGAATGCATTCCTGTATATTTATATACCTGCTACATTCACCCCTCCTGAATTCCACCAAAATCCTGAGCGGCTGACAGGACATAACACTGACAGGGACATTAACACTGCGTTAAAACTGGCACGGGTTCACATAAAGATACCATCTTCACAATCAGCTAGAAGCTACCTGGTAAACAGGTTCAGAGAAATCAAAAGGGTGATCAACCCTTAGTCCCCTCTTAGAATTGCTTGGTGCCGTGTACACCAAACTACCCGGCCTACTTGAGTCCCAAACCGTACTCGTGAGCACATACAGTAAACAGTACATCACTTACAGTGACACATTGCAAAACGTAAAAAAAACAAGGCAACGATAAAAAAAGAAACATCTCAATAAAAGAAAACAAACAAGAAGAAATAATACAGCCCCTTTAGAACAGGGTAAGAAGAGACTGGGATCTCTTACTGAAAGAGTTTGCGAACCCCCTCATGCTGGTCGGCCTCTGAGCCATTGTCTCTACAAAACGGCTGACTCTCTTAACAATCCTGCCAGCACGTGTCCTGACCACACCCTGCGTGTCTGCTTGAGTGGGTGCTTGGCTGTCTCGGCCCTGTTCTGCAACTGTTGGTAAAGTGTCAGAAATAACGGTCGGGACATGGCCTGTGTCAACCATCGACACTGAGTCTGATGTGTCAACTGCTGACGCTGTAACCGGTCTGAATGACTGGACACTGCTTGCGTCGATCACTGATGCTGTATCTGGTACACTTGACTGATCTAGCTCTGCATCAGACTGATCTTCGTCTGTATCAGCTTCGTCACAGGACCGGTGACTGGCAGTGTCTTCCGCCCCACTCAGTGCCCATGCGCTTGTCCTATCCTCCGAACCCTCTTCCTCTTCCAAAGAGTTGACGAGATCCTCCATCCGAGACCCCTCTGAATCATCAAGACTGTCCTCAGTCTCCGGCATGTCTCCTTGAGCAGACTCTATGGGCAGGAAACTGATATCCAGGATAAGGTTGCGATGCACTACCTTTGTTTTACCCTTGTCATCTTCCAACATGTAGACATGAGTCTGTGGGTTGCTGTCCACGACAGTATAGACTGTTGGTTCCCACTTGTCCGCAAGTTTCTTCTTTCCCCGCTCGCCTTTGTTGGCGAGAAGTACTCTGTCTCCCACGTTCAGGCAAGTCCCCTTGATCTTTCGATTGTAACCTCTGGCTTGCTTGTCTTGCTCTTTGATGGCATGCTTTCGAGCAATGTCTGCTGCTTCATGGAGGTGGGACATAAGCGTTGTTACATAGCTGCCATAGTCAACAACCACTGGGTCGTGTAGGACCTGTTTGAACATCACATCAACGGGGAGCCTTGGAACCCGACCAAACATTAGGTGGAAGGGTGCGTACCCAGTCGTCTCATGCACTGTCGCATTGTATGCAAATGTCAGGGTCTGGATTTGCTGGGGCCACTTGGCCTTCTCTCTCAATGGCAGTGAACGGAGCATACCCCCCAGAGTCCTGTTAAATCTCTCAGTCCCTCCGTTCCCCATGGGGTGGTAGGCTGTAGTGTGTGACTTGGAGACACCCGATAGTCTAAGCAGTTCTGCGATGAGCTCACTCTCAAAGTTGGCTCCTTGATCTGTATGTATGCGCCCCGCAAACCCATACACACAGAAGACGTTATCCCACAACTTCTTAGCAACTTGTTTCGCTTGTTGGTTTGTGCAGGGAAAGGCATGGGCCAACTTTGTGAAGTGATCTGTCAGGACAAGAACATCTACTGAACGCTGCTTGCTATCTTCCGCACTCCAGAAATCCAAACACACTAGTTCCATAGGAGCGGTAGTCCTGATACTTTCAAGCGGAGCTCTGGCAGAAGGATCCGGTGTCTTGGCCAGGATGCACCTCTGGCAGCACTTCACATAGTCCTTAATTTGGTGCTCCATTCTAGGCCAGAAGAAGCGTTGTCTTGTCAGGTAAATCGTTCTTGCCTGCCCTTGATGTCCGGCCAAGTCATGTACACCACGCAAGGCCTTGTCTACCAGACTTTGGGGCAAGACAAACTGACGCCTCTTCTGTTTGCTCAAGGGATCCTTGGTGACTCTATAGAGCACTCCATCAATGACATTAAGTCTCTCCCACTGCTTGATGAGTACCAGAGCACTTGTGTCCAGACCGTCTCTCTCCCGCCTTGAGGGTCTTCTCTGTCGACTCAGAAAAGGCATGACTCTAGAGATGCCAGGGTCAAGCTCTTGGCTTTTTCGGAGCTCTTCCAGGGAGAAGGCAGGTAGCAGATCCTGCCCTGGTGGAACAAGGTGTTGAACGGACTGGATCAACTCTGTCGCCCTGGACTCTGCAGCTGCATCCCAGTGGTCATGAGAATCAAGGACAGCTTTCACAATGTTGTTACACAGGGGCGGAGAACAATGGGACTGAGTCACAGCACCTTGTTTTGACCTCTTCGTCCGCTGACACTGGACCTTTAAGCGAAAGACATCCTGAACTCCATTTTCTCCAACTTCATCAGATTCGGCAAGCAGATTGCCATAGGACTCTGTAACAAGTCTACGCCCAACTGTCTTGGCAAACGGGTCCCGACTGAGAGCATCAGCCACTACGTTCTTGGTTCCTGCAATGTGCTTCAGACTGAAAGTATAAGGAGCGAGCTTTGCGACCCATCGTTGTTCGCAGGCGTCGAGTTTGGGCTTAGTCATTATGTATGTGAGTGGATTATTGTCCGTCCATACTGTGAAGGAATTGCCCTTCAGCCAATGGCTGAATTTGTCACACACACTCCACTTCAACGCCAAAAACTCAAGCCGGTGAGCTGGATAATTCTTCTGAGAGCTGCTCAGTGTCTTACTTGCGAAAGCTATGGGACGGGCTTTACTTTCACCAGCTGCTACTTGTGACAACACTGCGCCAAGCCCGTCCAAGGAAGCATCAGTTGACAGAATCAGGGGACGTGAGAAATCAGGATGTGCAAGGACCACACAGTTCAGCAGACTTTCTTTAAGACTGTCAAAGGCGATGTCACACTCTGGAGTCCAGTCATCAGGTTTCAGTTTCCTGAATGTTCCTGCCTTCACATTCACTTTCACTTTCATCCTTCCTCTTCTCTTTTGTCCAGCAGTCAGAGCAAAGAGTGGCTTGGCAATGGAAGAGCAACTAGGGATGAAGTGCTGGTAGAAGAACACCATGCCCAAATAGGATTTGATCCTCCTTACTGAGGGTGTACATCCGTCATCTTCCATGAGATCAGACTTCGACATCGTGGATATGACTTCCACCTTTGCGGGATCCACAGCTACTCCGCCGCCATCTATGATATGACCCAGAAACTTGACAGACGATCGCATCAGGTGACACTTCTTAGGACTCAACTTGAGGTTGTTGTCTCGCAGGCGCTGGAAGACGACCTCCAGTCTCTGTAGGGCCTCCTCTTCAGTTGATGCGAAAACAAGCAAGTCATCCAAATAACATAATAAGCTGCTGAAGTTCATGTCCCCAAATATACTCAGCATCATGCGCATAAATGAGGCAGGACTATTGCACAGTCCCTGCGGCATCCTGTTATACTCATGCAAGCCTAGCGGTGTGGTGAAGGCTGTGTATTTTTTGTCCTCTTCAGCCATGGGGACGTTGTAGAAGCCGGACGTTAAGTCCATCGTGCTGAAGAAGGTGTTCCCTCCCAAGGCAGCCAAGCAGTCTGACTGATGTGGAAGAGGATGGGCGTCCTTGAGTGTTCTCGCATTCAACCACCGGAAATCGGTGCAGATCCTCAAGTTTCCGTCCTTCTTCCATACCATCACCAGTGGTGAGGCATACTCACTCATAGATTTCCGAATGATCCCTTGCTCCTCCATGTCTGTCAAGACTTGACGTAGTTTCTGGTAGTGAGCAGGGGGTACTCTCCGGTAAGGAAGGCGGAATGGGCGATCATCGGTAAGTCGAATGCGGTGGACAAAGCCCTTCGTCTCACCGCAGTCCATTTCATGCTTGGAGAAGACATCGTTGTAACACTCGAGCAGTTGGACTAACTTCTCCTTCCCTGTGTGGCTAGTATGACAAGGTTGTATGTCAAGTTTGTCAAGGCCAACATCTCGCAGCCTCTGTTCGAGATCTGAAGGACTGGTTGGTGTATGGTGCTTGCCTGGGACAGCCTTGTCAATCTGACTAGAGCCTTGGAGGAGCTCAAAATCTTCTACAGCTAAGCAGGGGGACACATCTGCCAGTTTACAGTTCCTCTTCAGCGTAACTGGTCTATCAGACAGATTGGTGACCTTCATGGGGACCCACCTATCACCCCACAGAGGTGTCACGATCCGGCCAACCATGATGTTACGTGGCATGGACTTGGATGAGGTCGGCTCAACTATCACAGTGCTTCCCGGTGACATGGGAGTATCGTTAGGTAGCTTACCCCAAACGAGGTGTTCTTGCATTGCTAGGAGAGTGACTGACTGCTTCAGCTTGACTGTGCCAATTTTGTCTGGTAGCTCCTCACCCCTCCAACGGGATGTGTTCGCCATGAGGTCCAAGAACTGTTCACACTCTGGGGATGAGGAAAGACTGCAAACGGAGATAAGCCGCCAGTAATCATCACTGTTCTTCAACTTGCGCATGAGAAACTTGATCACATTTGTGCCAATGATGAGATCATCTCGCTGGCCTGGCACCACAAGAACTGGAACGATGCAGCTCTCCCCATACACCTTCAGTTCAACTTCGTACATGCACTTCGGTTTAGTGAGTTTTCCTCCACACCCAACTAAAACCACTTCCTGAGTCATCGGTCTTGGTTCTGACAATACTTTTTCACTCAGCATCTTTTCCACTGCTTCTTCACTGAAAGTACAGGCCATGGAACCTGAATCAAGCATTCCCTGCATCTGGAACATATTATTCACATTGACTGGAGCATAGAATAGCTCATCATATGGCTCAACTCTATGCGTGTTCTGTGCTATTATCGTCACACCAGCCGGTGCTGCACCGCACAACTTCACATAACACTGTTCATATTCACTGTCACTTCTGAGGGTTTGTTTGTCCTCACCCACACGTCCCCTCTCCAAATGCGGGCCAGTCAGTTTAAAGGCTGCTGCTCTCGAGGTGAATGTGCGGCCTGGTCCTCCCGTCCGGGAGTGTAACTCTGACAGTCTTTCTTGATATGGCCAGGCTTAAAACAAGACAAGCACAGGCGCTCCCGCCAGCAGTGTGCTAGAGTGGAGTGTTCCATAGACTTGCATACCTTGCAGTGTTTTCTCTGGTCAGACGGGTGCTGCCTATACATTGGCTGGTTGTTTTGAGCCATCGGCTGGCCGTTCTGAGCCATCGCCTGGCTGTTCTGAGCTAGTGTGCGGTCAAGCAGGCCAATCAAAGTCTTTAGGCAATTACCATCAAACTGAGGAGCAGATGTGACATTCGCTTCAGCCTGGACTGGGGGCAACACTGGAAGGCTAGGCATAGACACCTCCTCAGGCACCTCAGGTGTTTGAACATGAGCTGCCACATGTCTTGCTGCGCTGGGGCGGTTTGGTCTGGTGTTCAGCTGTTCTCTCCTTTCGATTTGATAACGGTCAACATGCTCCTGTATTTCACCAGCTGTCCACTTCTCTGGCGCTTTGAACCGCAACACTGCAGCCAGGGAGGGATCTGGACAATACTTGACAAACATCATGGTTACTTCTCGACGGGGATCATCAATATGTCTCCCATGTCTGCTCAAGCCCTCCTCAGCTGCATCAACAGCTTTGTTAAGGCGGATCCAGTACTCGACAGGGTCCTCTCCTGCTACAGGCACAGTGCTGTAGAAGTCTGCAAGGGGCATACTCGAACATGACACACCACTAAAATGCTGTTTCAATATGTCAGTTATAACTTTTGGGTTCTCGTGAGGCTTCAATAACAGATTGCTACGGAGCGTTATCTTCACAATGTCTCTGGCTTTGCCCATCAATCTAGTCAACATCTCCTGATGCTGCTCACCCAGCTGTATGCTCCTCTTCCTCAAGTACGTGTCCATGAGCTCCTCCCACTCATGCACTGAGAGCTTGTCAGACCCATCTCCTCTGTACACAGGAGGCTCTCTCACATCGGACTGCATGACTAACTTCACACCAGTCAGGTTAAGTGTGGAGTCAACGCGCGACTGGCCTGCACCCGAGTTCTGAACCCGTGCTTGACTGCCTTCATTCGCTTGACTCTCTTCCTTTAACTGAGCTGATATAGACTGTCCCACTTGCTGGGCGATGTGTGCGATGAGATCACTCAAAGCTGGGTCACTCCTGTCTGGGATGGCCGAAAGTGAAAAGGTAGGTCTGTCGGTAAGGGACGGGTGGCTAGGTAGACGGGTGGAGGTGAGAACTGGGGAACCTCCATTGTCTGGAACAATAACTGGGCGGGTGTAGCTGGGCGCTGGCGACATCATGTCGCCTGGACTTGCAACTGAAGAGTTAAACAGCGGTGCACCCCTCCCCAAACCAGCAACTGGAGAGTTAAATAATTCCAAACCAGGAAGTTGCGCCCCCCTCCCAAAACCAGAAACATTTTGAACAGCTTTCCCCATTACATTGAAATACATCTTTTTTGTTTAAAAAAAACTTAGTTAATGTCAACAAAAACAGAAAATACTGATTCACAATAAACAATGGACATTTTTTTCAATGTCTTTTCCTTTCACTTGACACACATTTTTTCAGAAAGAACACAATGTCCTTGTAACTGTGACAAAGCCACTTCAATATAACCTTCATAAGGGAACCTCTTTTTTGTTGTTGTTTTGACGTCGGACAACCTCCGGTGACCAAGCTGGTGTTGATCCACGATGTGATCCGGGTCACGGCACCAATGTAGCCGGTCTGGTCCTACTTCTCAGCAGACCCTTGCTACGACTCTGCGTTGTGTACGTGTTTGATGGACAAGGAGATTCGGTTGTTGTCTTTAGCCGAAACTGTGGCGTATTTATTCCTCTGCTGCTTGAAATAAACACAATAATGCAGCAGCATTAATACACGTGGACGTCTGCAACACACCAGTCTCAGTCTGCCATGCAAACGACTCGAGGACTAGTACTTATAAAACATTCAGATATCAAATCTGTCACAATAGTTCACAATACACTGTACAGTTACACTGGAAATGTATGCACCACCGGCTAATTAGTATTTTTAGACATGTAAATAAAACAATAAAATAAACACATAGTACAAAACACAATAGACCAAAAACATGGGAGCAACAAACATACCTGCATGAAATAAACACAATAATGCAGCAGCATTAATACACGTGGACGTCTGCAACACACCAGTCTGTGGTGGGGAAAAGACGCCATTAAACATGCTGCGGGTGCTGTGTGTGAGTCCTCGCACGTGCTGCTAAACAGTACACTTAACTAAAAGTTTGCTAAAACACTCAAACTTCTGCAAAACAACTACACAGCAACACATTAGCACCATGGAATGATATTATAACCTTGTTTCACAGTTTAAGATTATATAAACACTGTAAACATAATTTAGAACAGAAATCTACAAAGAGCACATGACAAACTCTCCTCACCTCAGTCTGCCATGCAAACGACTGAGTGAGAGAGCGTGCAACGCAGGTAGATGACGTCACTGCCGGGAGTGAAGACTTCAAAATAAAAGCATTAGCTCCCAAAACGGTCTTTTGTAGTAAACATACCAAAATAAAAGTGACAATAAATAATATTGGAACAATAAAATAAAACGTGAGGGATTATTGGTGGAATGCATTCCTGTATATTTATATACCTGCTACATTTGCATAAGTAGGCTATATTTTTCGTTTCGTTTATTTAATAAGTACATTTCAGGACAACTTTGGGAATTTAGTTAGTTTGTTATGAGTTTTAAATAGATTTTGAAAGTGGAGAGAGAGAGAGAGAGAGAGAGAGAGAGAGAGAGAGAGAGAGAGAGAGAGAGAGAGAGAGAGAGAGAGAGAGAGAGAGAGAGAGAGAGAGAGAGAGAGAGAGAGAGAGAGAGAGAGAGAGAGAGAGAGAGAGTCACATTATATAATGACTGTGTGTGTGCGTTTGTGTATTTTTTTGCGTTTGTGTGTATTGTGTTTGTTTCCCGGGGAAAACACACACGAGAAACACCGGCTGTTGTTATGCCTGCTGCCTGTGACGTTAAGTTGCTCCGTTTTCCGCTTGTAATTATTCCGTTACAAGCTTCAAAGTTGTATTTGTCATCTGAATTTGCCGAAACAAGTTTAATATTCTGAAAGCCATGACTTTGTTTATTTGAAATCAGATGAAAACAAACTCTCACGGACCCTGCCGTGTCACTTATGATTAATATAGGCCTTACATTCATAATTTCAGCCGGAGGGAGGGGGGGCTGCGCTGCGGAAGAGCAGAGTGCAAGTGAGAGCTCTCATCTTCCCACGTGTGCGTGCAAAACCACAAACATGGATCGGTGGCTAGCGTCAGGTGGTCTGAAGAGAAAAGATGTTAACGTTAATGAAGATCATGAGAGTGAGTCGGAGGCATCTACAAGCCAGATTCCGACAAAAGAAACAAAGAAAGTGAAGATTAAGCGAAAATACAATGTGAAATACTTAGAACTGGGATTTACATACACAGGCACCGAAGATGAGCCTTTGCCATTATGCGTTCTGTGCTACGAGACACTGCATGGAGAGTTGAATTCCAAGCCAGTTGAGTTGTTTAAAAACAAGCTCCAAGAATTTCACAGTAGCAAAAACATCATGGAATCCACATCTACAGGTAGCAACAATGCTAAAGCAGTGGAAGTCTCATACAGATTGTCAAGAATTATCGCAAAAAATGGGAAAGCACATACACTCGTGAGGAGGTGGTGCTGCCATCAATTAAGGTGGCGGTGGGTGTTATGCTGGGTGAAAAGGCATGCAAGCAAATGGACTTGATTCCATTGTCAGACAGCACCGTACAGTGCAGAATTGAGGAAATGGCCAGCAATGTGAATGACCAGCTAATAGCGCGGATAAAAGCCAGTCGATTTTTTGCACTACAGTTGGATGAATCAACTGACATAGCTAACCTTGCCAACCTGCTCTCATACGTAAGGTATGAACACAACGGAGAAATAGAGGAGGACTTTCTCTTTTGTAAATGTTTGCCAACACGCACAACTGCAGAGGCACTTTTTGACATGTTGAACAGTTTCATAACGGAACATAGGATTGATTGGTCAAAATGCGTGGGCATTAGCACAGACGGGGCAGCAGCCATGTTAGGCCGACACAGTGGGCTTGTTAAACGTGTACAAGCAGTGGCTCCACAAACTAAATCAATCCACTGCAGCATCCACAGGGAGGCTCTCGCAGCCAAAAAAATGCCTCCTGATCTCAAAACTGTTCTGGATGAAGCAGTACGAACGGTCAATTTTATCAAGGCCCGTCCACTGAATGCCCGGTTGTTTGCCGTTTTATGCGATGAGATGGGCAGTGATCACCGGCAATTACTTCTGCACACCGAGGTCCGGTGGCTATCGAGAGGAAAGGGGCTCGCGCGGCTCTACGAGTTGCGCGATGAAGTGACAATGTTTTTACTTGACTCAAAATTTGAACTTTCAGATCGCTTCAGTGATGCCCCGTGGCTTGCCAAGTTGGCATACCTGGCAGATATTTTTGAGCATTTGAATGGACTCAATCGGAGTCTTCAGGGGAAGTCAGTGACACTTTTTCACGTGCAAGACAAAGTTGAAGCTACAATCAAGACGATGTTTTGGACACCGCAGAAATGCAGCTTCCAAATAATGTGAAAAATGATGTCAGGGAGCACTTGCACAGTTTGAAAACACAGCTACGAATGTACTTCCCTATCCCTGACACAACTGCGAACTGGATCAGAAATCCATTTGCGACCCTGGACGATGACATCCTCGCAAACCTTACGTCCAGAGAGCAAGACAGCCTTGTTGAACTGTCCTGTGACAGTGCTTTAAAAGTGGATTTTTCTCAGAGATGCCTGCCTGCCTTTTGGCTAAAAGCTGCTTCAGAATACCCAGAGCTGTCCGACAAGGCCTTGATGTTTCTTATGCCCTTTCCTACCACTTACCTCTGTGAGTCGGGATTTTCATCACTGGTCTCGTTGAAGACAAAATATCGGAACAGACTTAACATTGAACCAGATCTCAGATTGAAGCTGTCATCGCTGGAACCTGACATCCAGATGTTGACTGCGAAGCAACATCATCCATCTCATTAGCTGAGTGATAAGGTTAGCTTGGACTTGCTGTGCGTGTGTTGTTTTGAGTTTAATTAGCCTATAATTGCACGAAATCAGTTATTTTATTTATTATTTCCTTATTGTACACGGATACAATCGGATGTTGAAAGAGCTGAAGCTGCAGTTCATGTTCACTGATGCAGCTGTTGTGTTCTATGAGTGGATGCAGATTTGAATATATGGTCAAGGACCAAAAGAAAAAAAGAAGTTGTCCGCCGTCCTCTTTGAGAAACACAACGCAGACAGACAAACGTCACAGTCACACGTGCAACAAAAGTATCAGATAGGCTTCAATTTACTTTTGATTGTCTATAATTAACTATAAAAAAATATCTGCGTTTTAACACTACGTTTATATGTACTTATTTTTACGGTTTGCATGTGAGGTGGTCCGCGAAAATCCTTGATGATAAATAGTGGTCCGCAGAAACAAAAAGTTTGAGAACCCCTGATTTAACTAACGTATTGTATTAAAGTTTTTATTGAACCAACTGTATATTATTTTTAATCAATTGTTAAAGAATGTTTTAGAACTATCTGTTTACAGCTAACTAATGGGGAGCATTAAGCATTCCATTGCACTTGTTGCAAATGGCCAATAAAACCCCATGTATCTTGTAACTACATGTCAATGACCTATAACGCCTTTGATTGTTTATACGGTGTAGTTGATCGCTACAGACAAATGAGGGAAAAGACGTAAAGCTCGAAGACACTAAGATGGGGTCAAATTAATTGGCTCCTGCAGATCCGGCAGGCCCCGACGACATCCCGGGCCGTGTCCTCAGAGCATGGGCAGACCAGTTGGCAGGAGTCTTTGCAGACATCTTCAACCTCTCCCTGTCCCAGGCTGTTGTTCCCGCGGTCTTCAAGATGTCTACCATCGTGCCTGTCCCTAAACAACTCAAAGTAACCTGCCTGAACGACTTTAGACCTGTAGCCCTCACCTCGATTGTCAGCAAATGCTTCGAGAGGTTGGTCAAGGACTTTAATTGCTCTGTGTTACCTGCCACGCTGGACCCATGGCAATTTGCATATCGTCAAAACAGATCCACGGATGACGCAATTGCCATGGCCCTCCACACTGCCCTTTCCCACCTGGAGGGAAATAACTGTTATGTGCGAATGCTGTTTGTGGACTACAGCTCAGTGTTCAAAACGATAGTTCCTACCAAGCTCGACACCAAGCTTAGAGGTCTAGGCGTGCCCCCATCCACGTGCAGCTGGATACTGGACCTCCTGTCGGACCGCCACCAGGTGGTGAGGATGGGCAGCACCACCTCAGAGCCACTGACCCTCAACACGGGAGCCCACCAGGGATGCGTGCTAAGCCCTCTCCTCTACTCCCTCTACACCCACGACTGCATGGCTATGCACAGCTCCAACGTCATCGTCAAGTTTGCTGACGACACGACAGTGATGGGCCTGATCGCTGGCGACGACGAGACAGCCTACAGGGAGGAGGTTGGATCGCTGGAGCAGTGGTGCCTCGCCCTCAACGTCAAGAAGACCAAGGAGCTGATCGCGGACTACAGGAAGCAGAGAGGAGAGCACAGTCCTATCTCCATCAACGGTGTTGCAGTAGAGAGGGTCAGCAGCTTCAAGTTCCTCGGCGTGCACATCTCCGAGGACCTCACATGGTCCACGCACACCACACATGTGGTGAAAAGTGCCCAACAACGCCTGTATTTCCTCAGGATGGGCCCCCGCATCTTGAGAACATTCTATACCGGCACCATCGAGAGTGTTGTTACAGGGTGTATCACCGCCTGGTATGGGAACTGCACCGCACTCGAGCGCTTCAAAGGGTGGTGCGGACGGCCCAGTATATCGTTGGAGGTGAGCTCCCCTCCCTCCTGGATATATACAACCAGCGGTGTGTGGCCAAGGCCAAACGCATCATAAAAGACATTGCCCACCCCAGCCACCAACTGTATTCACTGTTACAGTCAGGCAGGCGATACCACAGTATCAAGTGGTGTACAAATACTCAGAGATAGCATCCACAGTCAGGCCATCAGGCTGCTGAACAAGGGTGTATAGCATATAACAATGTATATTTTATTACATTGAATTACATATACATATTGCTCTTTTTCTGTGCCGATATATTGCATTTTATAAATTGTATTTTTATTTTATATAATTAACTTTATACACTTTTTTTTTAACTTCTTTTATTCTATTCTGTTTTTATTCTATTTGATCTTATTTTTATAACTGCTGTCTGTCGTCGGGTATTGCACATAAGATTAAGACATACGATTTTCACTCACTGCTTTATACTTGTGTAAACTGTGAAGGGACAATAAACAATAGACTTGACTTGACTTGACACACACACACACACCACAATGTCCCAATGATGATCAATGCAAGATCAAAATGTTTAAAAGAGTTTAAAAGAGAGTTCTGCCTTTTAGTCTGAGGTCTGCGTGCTGCAACACAGGAAACGCTTCTTGGTTTTGCCTTTACATGCCTTTTTTTTTTTTTTTTTTACGGCACGCCCACCTGGAGGGCGGAGCCGCCGGGCTTGTGGGCGGAGCCGCCGGCCTCGCTGTGGGACTTGGTCTCGTTGGTGGAGACCTCTGTGTCGCCTGTCTTCTTGCCACCCTCCCCCGACCCGGGGACCTCGCCGGGGTGAGGACGGGTGGGCCGGCCTCCCTTACCTTCCTCAAAGCACTGCGGACTCTTCGTCAGCAGCGCTTTGTGGTGGACCTCGTCACCGCTGTCATCGTGATCTTCACCATCTTCGTCAGCCTGATTGGTAGAGCTTTGCCTTCTGGCTCAGCTCTCTTTTGGTTACAACGGTGCGCTAAAGTGCACCCAATACCGCTCCTACTGCACCTATTCTCCGGTCAATCTCACGCTCCATCCTCCCCTCACTCGAGAACAAGACCCCGAGATACTTTAACTCCTTCACTTGGGATAAGGACTCCCTCCCTACTTGGAGTAGACAATCCACCAGTTTCCTGCTAAGAACCATGGCCTCAGATTTGGAGGTGCTGATCCTCATCCCAGCCACTTCACGCGGCAAACCGATCCAGTGAGTGCTGAAGGTCACATACTGATGACGCAAACAGGACCACATCATCTGCAAACAGCAGCGATTCAATCCTGAGCCCACCATACTGAGAACAAGCCCCGACTTACTACCGAGAATCCGGACACAGCTCTTGCTTTGGGAGTACAGAGATTGGATGGCCCTCAATAGTGATCCCCTCACCCCATACTCCCGCAGCACCCCCCACAGTATTTCCCGAGGGACCCGATCATATGCCATACTCCAAATCCGCAAAACACATGTAGACCGGATGGGCATACTCCCAAGCCCTGTTGTTTAAAGTATTCCTGTAAAACAAAGTGAGCCATCTGACCCAGCAGCAGCACCACTGTGAGACCTGGGAGATCTTTGAAGCAATGGGTCCGCAGATATATATATATATATATATATATATATATATATACCTTGGTATTACCAAAAATACCAAGGTAACAAGCCTCAATGATTATCGTCCAGTGGCTTTAACACCAATAGCCATGAAGAGCCTGGAGAAATGTGTCATGTCGCATATGAACCTTTCCATCGCTGAGTCCCTAGACCCACTCATACAGACCAAACAGGTCTGTAGACGACGCTATCTCCCTGGCACTACACACGGCCCTGGAGCACCTAGACAGGAGGAACACCTAGGTCAGACTGCTGTTCATTGACTACAGCTCGTCGTTCAACACCATCGTTCCCTCCAAGCTGATCCTGAAACTGAGGGATCTAGGTCTGGGCGCCCCCATCTGTAACTGGATTATGGACTGCCACTATCATAACATTGTTATTAACATTACACTGTCTTCCTTTGCTGGACATTCTGGACTCACATTCAATACTCACTGTAAAACCGAATAAGTTAGCAGAACTCAAAATTTTTGAGGCAATGACTTGCCTCAAAATTTTTGAGTTTATCAACTCAAAAAACTCAAGTTCTAAGTACTCAAAAGTTTTGAGTTCTGAGAACTCAAGTTTTGAGTTCTGAGAACTCAAAAGTTTTGAGTTCTGAGAACTCAAAAGTTTTGAGTTCACAGAACTCAAATGTTTTGAGTTCTCAGAACTCAAAACTTTTGATTAGGTGCTACTTAACTAATTTAAGTTACTATGACTTAAAGTTGTCAGTTTTCAGAACTCAAAAGTTTTGATTAGGTGCTACTTAACTAATTTAAGTTACTATGACTTAAAGTTGTCAGTTTTCAGAACTCAAAAGTTTTGATTGGGTGCTACTTGATTATATTCAGTTACTACGACTTAAAGTTTTCTGTTTTCTATCCGTGGGAATAAGTTAACAGAACTTAAAAAAATAAGTACACAACCACATTATTTGAACTTAATAAAAAATAGTTTTATGTACACAAGTCAAACATAAATACAATATAATCACTATAATTAAACAACTTTACAACAGTTAAATATGGCAAATAAAATAAAAACAAATAGAAAAATAGACAATAGAAAAAATGAACAGTGCACATTGTGTAGTAGGCCTATTGATAAATGTGTAGAAAGAAGGATACCTCAGTGAGGTATTATTGAAGGCCTTCTGAATCAAAGTTCTTTGCTTACTTCTTAAGGCATTATTGTGACAAAGGGAAAGAACTTTGATTCACAATAATAATACCTCACCCCACATCCTTTCTACACATTTATCATCAAGTCATTCTTGAGTGTCTGCAACCTGGGCGACAGTTTACCAGCTTCTAGACCAAGTACAATCTTCTGAACAAATTCAAAAGTGTTGGTCAGCGCTTTAGGATAGCTGAGGTGTAGTGCATAAATCAGTCCAAACATGACCAGGAAGGCATCACCAAATCTGGGGAGGCTGATCACGATGTCACTTTCGAGGACGACCGAGATTTTCACAGGCTGGTAGTGAACTGGACTTGTGTCATGGTCACTGATGACAGTAAGGAGGGCCACAGCAACATCGTCAAGCTCTGGCTCATCAGGCTCCTGAATGAATGAAAGAGACATACTAATCACAAACTAATCCATGGTTTCTACTAATATAAGAGTTAAATAGAATTATTTTTTCCACAAAATAGTACTTAATTTATTTTATAACGTTTTTTTTGGTTATTGTTGTTGACAAATCATCTCTCCTTATCATTTAAGTACTGCTGGTGCAGCACAAAGCTAAGTATATGGAGTTATGTTTGTAAGTTGTAAGTAAAAACAGAAGATGCGTGTTCTGGACACAGGAATCAGCCAAGTTACCAGAGAATCTAAGTGGCGGGAGATAGACTGATACTAAGCTCAAGAACACATACAGGAAAATGTTTTACTAAACTTCTTGTCGCTTTGAACAAAACACCAAGCCAGTTCATTTGTAGTAGGGTGAAATAAAACAGACCATACCTCTCCAAATCACACAAACTGTATGGATAGACTAAACAAGGGTAAGTCCTAAAACATGTTAGTATTTTGATTAACTGTTCACTTAATATACAGTGGTACTGTTCATTATTTAAGGAGACTCACTGTGCAGGTTCTGAAAAATCCAGAGACTTCCTCGTTCAGATACACAGGAAGTGCATGGAGAACAGTGGTGCGCCTGGTGTGGATGTCATGGATTTCCTATTAAGATAAAAAACAGAAGTGTATATACTGAAAAGTTTACTGAACAATGTTGATTTTAAACAGTCCAATCAGAACATATGTCCACAAATAACCTCTACACATCTTTAATGCAATCAGACAAATAGCAAACACAAAGTGGACTAATTGTAAAATGTAAAAGCTCATTTGAATCATTGAAGCTGTCCAATGTTAGAGGTTCAACCTACGACATGTATAATAATCTATTCACCTGTTCATCGTGGATTCGTAAAATGTCTGCCAACGCAACTGCTGTGGTCCCAGTTTTAGTCGCCTTCTGTCGAAATAACATCATCAGTCTACGAATATGGCGGTCAAGCTCTGCGTAGAAGGTGTTGGGCAGGTTCAAAGTTCATTACTATTAGCTTACAAAAACATGACCATGGAATACAGAATACACAACACTGCTGTGCGGTCGGAAACCTAGGCTGTAAAAGCCAGCTGGCTAGCTAATGACCAGCTAGCCATAAGTTATCCCTTACACGTGTTCTAACCACCATGAATGGAAGGAAACCACGTGCTCGAAATATTAACACCGTTTTGGGCTTCGGTTTGGTTTAGATAGTAAAAGTTAGTAACCAGAGTTAGCTCTTAAAAACAAGATTCATTTTCCCATAACCTGAATACATTTACATTACATTTAGGGCATTTGTCAGATGCTTTTATCCAAAGCGACTTACAAAGAGTACAATTGTTGAAGACAGCAATATATCTCCGTGGTGCATAAAGATAAGAAAAAGAGTAGGTTTCAAGCATTCCTGCTGAATAGTGCAACGTTATATGAGCCTCATGTGCTCTGCACTACACCAACATGCGAGACTAGCGAGAACAATTGAGCGAAATTATATTTTTAAGTCAGGTAGATTAAATGAGCAGAAATAACTAACTATAATTGGTATAATGTATGTGATGTATCTATTAATTAATACTTTAAGTAACTTACCATGCACTTTGGACAAGATCTTGGAGTTCTTCAACGCGGTTGGGGGGAGGAGAGCAAATGATCGCGGTGGAGTGGTGTGGAGTGGGGGAGGGGGGTGGAGCGAATCAAATGGGGGTGGGGGGTGGGTTGAAACCGCCCGTCAAGGGGAGAGGGGGGAGGGGCGTGTTGCTGAAACAGTTCATGGAGGGGGGAGGGGCGTGTTGCTGAAACAGTTCATGGAGGGGGGAGGGGCGTGTTGCTGAAACAGTTCATGGAGGGGGGAGGGGCGTGTTGCTGAAACATCGTCTGACCCTCAAGGGTGGCGACTAGACCAATGTGTGCGTTCATGCAGCGTTTCCGCTGGTAAGGTTTCCACGGCTAAAACCTTGCCGCCACACCATACATTTGATAATAAAGAATAGGGCTGTCAAGGTTAATGCGTTACTAACGCGTCGCCGTTAACGCCCCCCCCGTTCGGACCTGAAGTCCCGCCGCCACCCTCCCCCCCCTCCCCACCCCCACCGCTGGCCATCGCGACCTGAATCCCCCCCCCGTCTGACACCCATGAGATCAATTCCACAGGAATCACTGCTTCCATGAGTATATACCACACACCCAACCCCAGATAAATGCCAGAAGAACCCATGCCATGTGGATTAAAGACCAAAGATCGTACCTCTTGTCTTGTGTTCTGACCGACGCGAGTGCGAGTGCGCGCGATATACAGAGTCATCATATACAGTCCTTTAAAGTCCTCCCCAATACCCACTATGATGTTACTGACATCAGACACATGCAGTAATGTTGAAACAATAGAAATCAGTGGAATTTATCATTTTGAATATGTAATTACTTAATTATTTAAATTATTTTATTTATTATTATTATATTATTATATTATTATAATTATGATTTAATTATTTAATTATCGTGCTTAAGTTATGCTTTTAAGTTATGCTTACTTAATACACAAATAGTTCAAGTCAATCAAGTTAATCAATCAAGTTAAGTTGCAGTTACTCAAAAAAGGACGACAAGTCACACGAACTCAACATTTTTGAGTTCGCTAGAACTTTTTTGAAACTTTGAGTACACACTACTTAATCTATTTGATTACTTTGAACATTCGGGTTTACAGTGCTCATTGCAGTTATTGCATTGTTCTGCACCGTACTGCACTGTATTCATAATACTGCTGCACTACTGGCACTTTTTGCACAATATAACACATGTACATATCACCCATCAATCACTTTATTGTTATTTTTTATGTTCATTTAAAAAATGTTATTGTGTATAGTATTTTTATAGTATTGTTCTATAATGTCTTACTGCGGGAGGGAATGGGGAGTAAGCATTCCATTGTACTTATTGCAAATGGCAAATATAATTCTTGAATCGCACTTTGTTTTTAAAGTGATAATTCATTTTTGAATAGTGTTTCTTCCCTCAGGCCACCAAGTCCCACACACCGCCCATCTCTCTCTCACACACACACACACACACACACACACACACACACACACACACACACACATTTTTATATTACCATATATTTGTTTCTAGTTAAGGGACCATATACTTGTATATATCCAGCTTAATTGTAAATACTGTTGCATTGACTTTAAAATATATATATTTAATATATTTATATTTACAGTACTTAGTTTATACATAGTTTATTGGAGTTTTTAATTGTTTCTATATTTTTGCACAATTTCTGTAAAGGCACTTTAGTTTCACTGCTCATCCTGCATGTGTATGTGACAAATAAACAGTTTTTGAAACTTGAATAAACAACTTAATTTTTTCACTTCTCGATGACTTATTGTACCATTTAAAATGGAAATATAATGTATTCATGTGTAGTAGACAGTAGCCTGCAGCAATAGACCACAAAAGGTCTGCACATTTAGACTTTGAATGGGAGACACCCTGAACATATCATTAGCTATTTGTTCCATTTGGGAATGGAGGTCTGCCGCGGGGCGATGCCACTGCTGCATGCCCTGTAGTAGGAGCTGGTCTGCAGGCACTGCTGCTTCACCTTCAGACACACGAAGCAGAACTCCACCTCGCAGCGGTGACAGATGATATATTTGCAGCAGGTGCCGGTGTGCTCCACCTTCATGCCGCAGGTGGGGCAGGCCCGGATGGAGGGGCAGGGCTCCACGCCCGACACATCGGACAACACCATGAGATGGCAGGTCTGCAGCAGCTGCAGGTCGCTGTCGACACAGCCGGGGTTTTCGCAGCGGTCCACCCGGGGCGCGGGCCCCTTCCACGGCCTCAGACACTGCCAGCAGAACTGATGGCTGGGCCTGTTGCTCTCCTCGCAGATGGGGCAGCTGAAGCAGAGGTTGTCCTCGTTCTGTCTCTCCACGTACGTCCTGCATCCGGGGCACTGCGTGGGAATAACCAGACCGGATAACATTCAACGTTAGGCTGTGGTCGGTCCCATTCTCTCCACAGACACACTTCATCAGGACATGCACCTCTTTGATTTGGAACATGGCGTGGACGGTCAGATGCACCAGCCTCTCCTCAAACAGTTTCATCTCGTCGACCGTCAGCGCGGCCACACGCCGGACCTCCCGGTAGGACAGCGCCGCGCCGCACTGATTCCCGTCCGGCTTAAGGGCGGGGCACGTGAATTTGCACTGACCCTGCGGTGGCAGAGAACACATCATTAACATACAACACACAGGACCACATTAACTATTCTGTATAGTTTAGGACTAACTCAATGACTAAAACATTATGTCAGAGGCTATATTTTCACCTCTGTCAGTTAGAAAGATAACTCAAAAGGTTATGAATTACATATTATTATATATGTAGGTAAGATTACTTATGGGCCAAGGAACGATTGATGTTGGCCCAGATCCAAATCTGAATCCAGGATTCTTTAGCATTGGAACAAAATCTCAAAGTATGTAATATTTCACAACGTTACTCAAACATTTGCATAACACTTGGTGAGGGTTTAGGAGGAAAGCCAATTAGGATAAAAACATTAAGGGAAATATCTGGATACGAATCCTTTAGCATTTAGCAAAGGGGACTATTTGGTATTGCGGAGGTATACGCCCTACTAAGGGCCCTCTATTATCACTATAATAAGTCACCGTTGTTGAGCGGGGCGTGTCCAGGGTTAATAAGTGTGGAGGGGCCCCTGGTGTATAAAGTCCCTACCTGTTTGAGCACACTGAGACACCATCCGGTCAGGGAGCCCGGGGTTGCGGTGTGGCCACAGGACATCACCACGACCAGGTCCTCGTCCTCCTCTATGGGTGAGGAAGACAGGGAGGGAGAGAGAGAGAGGGAGGGAGGGTGACAGGGGGGGGAGACAGGGAGAGAGAGAGGGAGGGAGGGTGACCGGGAGGGAGGTAAACAGGTGGGAGACAGGGAGACCGGGAGACAGGGAGAGAGAGAGGGTGACAGGGAGTGAGAGAGGGTGACAGGGAGTGAGAGAGGGAGACGATGAGGGAGGTAGACAGGGCGGGAGGGAGGGAGGGAGGTAGACAGGGAGGGAAGAAAACAGAGGGAGGGTGACAGGGAGTGAGAGAGGGAGACGGTGAGGGAGGGAGGGAGGGAGGGAGACCGGGAGGGAGGTAGACAGGGAGACCGGGAGGGAGGGAGGGAGACGGTGAGGGAGTGAGAGAGGGAGATGGTGAGGGAGGTAGACAGGGAGGGAGGAAGACAGGGAGAGAGAGAGGGAGGGAGGGTGACAGGGAGTGAGCGAGGGAGACGGTGAGGGAGGTAGACAGGGAGGGAGGGAGGGAGGGAGGGAGGGAGGGAGGGAGGGAGGGAGGGAGGGTTAGAGGGAGGGAGACCGGGCGGGAGGTAGACGGGGAGGGAGACCGGGAGGTAGACAGGGTGGGAGGTAGACAGGGTGGGAGGGGGGGAGGTAGACAGGGTGGGAGGGAGGGAGATACATATTTAACCACCAATATATCAGAAAACAATTCTTAACTTTGAAATACCTTCCTGTGTCTCCTTTCTTTGAAAGCTGTTTTAGCTTTTATATATATTTATTTATTTATGTATATATATATATATATATATATATATATATATATATATATATATATATATATACACATAAATAAATAAATATATATAAAAGCTAAAATAGCTTTGTAAGAAAGGAGATGTCGTCCGGCTTGTTGACATACTTCATCGTGGCGTCCAGCGGGTCGTTCTTCTTCTCATCGCTCATCGTGGCGTCCAGCGGGTCGTTCTTCTTCTCATCGCTCATTGTGGTTTTACGGTGTTAATTACGGTGACTTGTTCGTCTCCGGTGATCCCCCAGTCTGAGAGGAGAGGAGAGGAGAGGAGAACCTTCCGTCGTTGTTCGTTGGTTTTGGTTTTGCTTTGCGAACCAGGAACTCAAGAGGACTGGGAGAGGTAGAGGAGGTGGTGTCAGAGCTCAGAGGACTGGAGGAGGAGGAGGAGGAGGTGTTAGAATAAAGCAGGTCATCCTGGGGAAACTCCCAGAAGAATGATAACACACCGTCACCAACAAACCTGTCTCACGAAGGTCAAACCGGGTCTCACCGCGGTGGAACCCGGGTCTGTCCTGCAGGCACAGGTGTGTCTCAATAGGTCATCATGTCTAAATAGATCATCGTCTCTGTCTCCGTGTCTGGTAACATGTTAGTGTTGTTGTCTCTTATAGGGTATATAGAAGGAGGGACAGGCCTACTTTATTAAGCCTATACTTTATTGATCCCGAGGGAAAAAAGGATCGGCAGCCAGTACCTCAATACAACACACAATTACATACACAACCCTTACAATATCATAGAATACAAAATCCCGTAGGCCTACATGTTACATAATGTTGGTATAAATAACTTTATGTGTCTCTGAGAAAACACGTGACCAGACCGCCTCGTCAACATTCCTCCGTCACGCCACTTCATTTGAGATTGATTTATGCTGATGTTCCACGTAAGGTTTGATGTTTTGCCTTTTGTCCTTCTTGTAGGCTAAACTCACATGCACACACAGCGGGACATGGTAAGGACTAAGGTCTAATCATGACCATAAGCTATAACACATGTTTACATATAATATAAACATATTAAATTATGTAGTGTGAGTGAGTGACAGGGGAACGTTGTGAAATAAGACCTGGGCCAACCAGGGCCAACCCATCAATAAAGTTCCAGTCCAGTTAGAACATGCATTGTGCTTTATTATAAAGTATATTAGATATAGAGATACAAAGTCATCCGCACCAGGACCATCAACAACATTTCATACTGAAAAACAAGAGGAAATGGCGTGAATTGGACACACCCAGAGACTTCATGGTAATGAAGTCATGGAATGGAAATGATTGTTCATCATCAATCATCATACATATGATTAGGCCCTTCAGTAGATCTGATAATAGACATGAGCCATTTCAAAAAAATGTGGTAGATCTTCATTGCCACCTGTTTGTTTACCACTGAGATGAGGAGGCCAAGACGAAACAGAAGGAAAGTTTGTCTCAAATTCGTCTCTAACTGGTAAAAAAAGTGAAACTAAATGTGTGAGCCTTCTAATAAACGCATCGCACACCGGGTCAGGTCCACTCGAGACACAGGATGGGGAAGCTCTACCAGGTCATCGTGATCGGGTTCAACGGAGAGAAGACGACAGTGGACCTGTGCAACACTGATGATCAGATGAAGGCCATGACCGTGCTGCAACTCAGGACGAAGATAGCCGGGCGTCTCCCGGACATCGAAGGTACGATTGGCACCTTTTTCTTCTTCTTCGATGATTGATTATTGATTTGTTATTTTTTTCCTTGCGTAGGCATATTGCTATAAATAAAACAACTGTAACAACTGCAAAACTAGAGGGGCCCTCAGTAGATGGATCCGGACATATAGAAAGAGACAGACAGACAGACAGACAGACAGACAGACAGACAGACAGACAGACAGTGAGACAGACAGTGAGACAGACAGACACACAAGGGGTAAAAGCCTAACCTCTCGGTCAATCTTCGATGTCATTTACATTTAATTTATATTTGTATATTGCTGCTTGTGAGAAAGACCGTGAGGATTGCTGGACAATTCCGTTGTACTTTTATACAATGACAATAAAGATGATAGGATCAGTTTCTGATTCAGATTCTGACACGTGACTTCACACTCGTCCGGGTTCCCCAGGTACCGGGGAGAACCTGCGCCTCGTCTTCACCGACAAGCAGCTGGACAACGACGAGGCGACGCTGGCCTCGTTTGGGATCCAGAACAAGTCCGTCATCCAGCTGGTGATGAGGGTCCCGGGCGGCGTCCTGTTCTCGCGATGAGGGTCCCGGGCGGCGTCCTGTTCTCGCGATGAGGGTCCCGGGCGGCGTCCTGTTCTCGCGAGACCACTGACACGTCCCGTGTCCCCGTCCCCAATTTGTTTTTTAATAATAATAATAATAATAATAATAATAACAATAATAATAATAATAATAATAATAACCCGACGTGACGGGAAAGCTCTTTTATCTGATCATCATTGTGTGAGCGCTTGTCAACGTCACTGCATTTGACCGAGTGCCTGAGGTGTGGAAGATATGCTGTTGGGTTGGTTTAATAATAATACAAAAATATGTTATGAAATAAAATGCTTTCAAGACACCGGACTCAGTGTTTGCCGTAGGCCTATCAGAATATAAAGTCACAGTAATCGCCTCACATGCACACACAGCGGGACATGGTAAGAACTATGGTCTAATCATGACCATAAGCTATAACACATGTTTACATATCATATAAACATATTACAATATGTAGCGTGAGATAAGAAGAGAAATAAGACATGAGCCGACCAGGGGAAAACAACCCATCAATAAAGTTCCAGTCCAGTTACAACATGCATTGTACATTATTATAAAGTATATTAGATATAGAGATACAAAGTCATCCACACCAGGACCATCAACAACATTCAGACTAAAAAACAAGAGAAAATGGCGTGAATTGGACACACCCAGAGACTTCATGGTATTCAAGGAAGGAGACGGTAATCTTTTGATATATCGTCTATTCGGGGCCCTTTCTCTCTCTGCCATTGACCTACGACCCGGCAGTGTAAGAGCCTAAATGCATTAACTAAATATGTGGCCCAATAATTGAAGTCGCTAAAAGTATATTACTTTATAAATGCCTC
>CM051021.1:16576898-16589398 GCA_027704905.1 Muraenolepis orangiensis | reverse complement strand
CCCTAACTTTATCCCTTACTCCAGTGGTCCCCAACCACCGGAATTTGTTACCGGGCCGCAGAGAAAGTTTTAAATATTTTATAAAAATGTTTTCTAAAAATATTATAAACATTTTTTTCTTATGACAGTTATTACAATGATACATTTTTTTGAACCAGCCCAACTCATGGATCATCTGGCAACACTGAGCAAGAGAATCAAGGCAGTCCCGTATTAACTAATACGGGAGTCGATACCGTATGCAATAATAAATGGTAATAGAAAAGCAAATGCACATTAAATTAGGAGACTGGTAAGTTTTGTGTGAAGTGAAAGTAATGCGCATTAAAGATTCTGTTCACACACACACGGGAAGCGAAACCTGTAGTAGTTTTTTATTTTATTTCGTCATATTTATCCCCCCACACCTTGAAGGCCGGTCCACGAAAATATTGCCTTACATGAAACCGGTCCGTGGCGCAAAAAAGGTTGGGGACCACTGCCTTACTCAATATCCCAAACTCGAACAACTTCATCCCTAACTATCCTTAACTCTCTACCCCTAACCTATCCACTAACCCTACCCATGTGTATCTGCAGTAGTCGTGGACAGACGCCCCTGAACGATGAGCTCAGAGTTGTCTTTGAGGAGCTAAAGACACGTTCTCCCTCCACGCTGCGCGTCATCCAGGAACTGGGGATTAAAAACGGTACGCAGAGAACCCTGACACATACATCAAGAGAAAATACACCAGGAGAACATACATCAAGAGAACATACACCAAGAGAACATACATCAAGAGAACATACACCAGGAGAACATACATCAAGAGAACATACACCAAGAGAACATACACCAAGAGAACATACATCAAGAGAACATACACCAAGAGAACATACATCAAGAGAACATACACCAGGAGAACATACATCAAGAGAACATACACCAAGAGAACATACATCAAGAGAACATACACCAGGAGAACATACATCAAGAGAACATACACCAAGAGAACATACATCAAGAGAACATACACCAAGAGAACATATATCAAGAGAACATATATCAAGAGAACATACACTAGGAGAACATACATCAAGAGAACATAAACCAAGAAACATACACCAGGAGAACATACATCAAGAGAACATACACCAAGAGAACATACAGAAAGAGAACATACACCAAGAGAACATACAGCAAGAGAACATACACCAAGAGAACACACATCAAGAGAACATACACCAAGAGAACATAAACCAAGAAACATACACCAGGAGAACATACATCAAGAGAACATACATCAAGAGAACATACACCAAGAGAACATACATCAAGAGAACATACACCAAGAGAACATACACCAAGAGAACACACATCAAGAGAACATACACCAAGAGAACATACACCAAGAGAACATACACCAGGAGAACATACAACAGGAGAACATACACCAGGAGAACATACACCAAGAGAACATACATCAAGAGAACATACACCAAGAGAACATACACCAGGAGAACATACACCAGGAGAACATACACCAAGAAAACATACACCAAGAGAACATATATCAAGAGAGAACATACAGCAGGTGAACATACACTAACATAACATACTGTACATTTACATTTACATTTGGCAGACGCTTTTATCCAAAGCGACTTACAAGTAGTACATTTGTTGAAGCAGACAATAGCATAACACTGAGGTACGCCAACATAAAAATAGAGCAGTTCACAAGCATTCATATTAACAAGATGAATAACACAATGTGGTACTGAGGTCATCTGCTTAAGTAGCTCTGATAAGAGCGTGTTATCAACATTAAGGATATACACTTGCTAGAATATACAACCTGCTAAGAGCTATTAATGTCAGGACTTAAGCAAGTTAGGGGTTCACAAAGGAGAAGGAGGGTTCAAGGAGAGTCCAGGTGGACTCTGAACAGGTGGGTCTTGAGTCTCTTGCGGAAGCTGGCGAGGGACTCTGCCGTCCTGACATGAGACGGGAGTTCATTCCACCACTGTGGAGCCAGAGCCGTGAAGAGCTGGGTCTTGGACACGCGATGCTTGGTTGTCATCAGTGAAGGTCGAACAAGTCGCCTGGCAGAAGTTGAGCGGAGCGCTCTGGCTGGGATGTAGGGCTTGACCAACGCCTGGAGGTAGGCTGGGGCAGTTCCATTGACTGCCCTAAAGGTCAGCACCAGAGTCTTGAACTTGATGCGAGCATTTACCGGAAGCCAGTGGAGATCGCGGAAGAGAGGGGTCACATGGGAGAAGAGAGAGAAGAGAACGTACACCAAGAGAACATACACTAAGAGAACATACATCAAGAGAACACACATCAAGAGAACATACACCAGGAGAACATACACCAAGAGAACACGTGGGTCTGTCTCACAATCCACACTGTAGTCAAGTCAAGTCAACTTTATTAGTCTAGCCCTCAATCACAGTTACAGTTTTAAAGCGGCTTCACAGGCCACATATTTACCACCTCAACCTTAACTCTCTATCCCTAGCCCCAGGGCGGCTAGGGAGAAAAACTCCCTAAATGATGAAGGAAGAATTGTTGAGAGGGGACCAGAACGAGGGATCCCTCCTTCCAGGGATGGTGATTTGATGGACCATGTAGAGAACCTAGTCTCGTACATATCAGTCTGGTGATTAGATAGTAGGGGTAGGGTAGACCAGAACCATGGAGAGAACCTCTAGTCTAGAACCTATCAGTCTGGAGATTTGATGGACCATGTAGAGAACCTCTAGTCTAGTACCTATCAGGCTGACGATTAGATGGCGTAGGATGGACCAGAAACATGTAGAGAACCTCTAGTCTAGTACCTATCCGCAGCAGGGGGTGGGCTAGTGCTGACTAGCTTACCCTTGTCTTGTCTCTTCTTCATCTTGTCTTGTCTCTTCTTCATCCTTCAGTCTGGGAGCAGAGGGACGCTGCAGAGTACTTTGAGAAGATCCTTACCCTGGCCAGTCCTCAGGCCTCCCAGGTGAGGACCACACAGGACTGAACACACACCAAGTAACCTTATTATTGCGTGCAGTTGATATTCTGTATGTGTGTGTATGTGCAGTTTTTTCGTGGAAGGTTAACCCACCGCACGACGTGCTCTCGCTGCCATCGAACCGTTGACACTGACGGTTTCTTTTGGACTTTGAATCTGGCCATCGAGAACAACTCCAAAGGGGGATACAATGTGGTAAGAAACATATATATATAGTATACAATATATATATATATATACAGTATATATGTCTAAGTTCTATGCACAGTGGCTATGTCTACCAAACAAATCTAACAGAATTGAAATTTAGTGATTTGAGGGAGAAGCGTTTTTTGTGTAAAGTATATTTACGTGTATTTAATAAAAATAACACGTACTATCGTATAGTAAAACCAGTTATGCACGTAAATCACGTAAATTGTATAATCGCGATCCAAAGAAACACCACCTTGTCACGTTCAGCCATGCTTTCTGTTTACGTTTGGCCTCATTTGGCCTGGAACGCTTTTAGGTCGGAACTCGAAAGTTGAAAATCTGAAATTAATTTAAAAGTAAATATAAGACTCACAAGTTGTCTGGAACGCGGAATTAATGAATGACACAAGGTAGATGTGCGCATGAAAATAACCCGCCCCCCAAAATTCTGATTGGGTATTCACCAGTGCAGGGAGCTCTGCTGATTGGTTCACAGAGCCTCTGGCTAGCCCCGCCCTAAGGGAGGATAGTCCTCCCTAATTGCAGTACACACTCATGTTAAACACCAGGACTCCCCGGCCGCTCAGGTCCAGCAGTTTGATAATGGATTTCAATGGGGAGCTTGGGGAGGACGGACCTCTGTACAGTAATTTTCAATTGCAGTAGGGGGCGCTGTTGGTACTTTGACACAGGGACATGATTGTTGTGCCTTCGAAATGTTAAAATAGTAATATTGTCAGTATTTTCACAGATAAATGTGTTACATTTATGTGTAATTATTCTTCTCAGAAATGTTCAGGAGGCTGGTCCTCCCTTTCCTCAATGGACGAGCCTCCACTGACATACAGTATATATTTGTCTGAGTTCTATATTATATTATATACAGTGTCTGTATTAAAGCTACAATACTGAATACTGATTATATTCAAACTGAACACGGTCCACTGCAATAAGTAACAACAAGGCTTTATTAACCTAATTGAACTGTGATTATACAAGAATATCAGTTACCGCCAGGTTAACCAATCAGGAGCTCCCAATCAAGGGCTTTATCCAATAGGAACATTACTACACACACACACACACAACCACACACCCACACACCCACACACACCCCACAACCAATAAACAGCCGGTCTAAATGGCATGGTGCACAAGCTACTGCATGATTGACATCTTGTGGTTCATGTGCATGATTTTAGTCTTGTTTTATGTGGTGTATTTTGTCCGTCCCCTTTCACAAGACGGATGGCTTGAAGGCGTTTTTCCGCCAGTCGAGGTTAACCGGAGACAACCAGCTGTACTGTGACCACTGCGAAGACAAAGCGGACGCCACTATGGTAAGTCAAGAACATTTTTGGACAATAAGGAACAACCGTTAATGGAGACAGAGGATTTTGACCTTTGTGTTTAAATTAGGAGTGTAAGTTAAGGGAACATCCGGAGGTTCTGGTGTTGCTGCTGAAAAGGTTCGTGTTTGACTACCACTGCATGGAATACGTGAAGAACGACAGCCTGGTGGACGTTCCTCTGAACATTGATGTACCTGAGGTACAGCAACACACACACACACACACACACACACACACACACACACACACAATACCTGGCAGAGTAAATAGAGACACATGAACAATGATACACGTTGAACAGTGGGCTATGGTGCCACCCTGTGGCCATTATGGGTACATTACATCACATTACATTACATTACAGTCATTGAGCAAGTCTTTCCACAGGTAGGCAAGAGATTATATTAGATTTCCTTCCTAAAGAGCAGAACCAGTGCTCAGGTAAAAGTACGATAGTTATGTTATTTAAACTCTAGTTCCATTATAGGTGTAGTAGGCTTTGCCTTATGAAACTTTCAGCAATGTACCAATCCACGGAATCATAAGCAGCCAACCAGCGTCATGCAGCAAGGCTAAAAAAGAGCCACATCGCCAGCGCTGAAAATATGCAACTAGTGTGACAAGCCGGCCGGCGACATAGTCACGAGGAGACTATTAGCCGACCAAGCACATAATATTGCACGCAACATGTCTATCAACACAACACTTACGAAAGACACATATCATCAATAAAGAGTTGCCGGATTTTCCAGCGCTGGTTACAAACCGTAACCAGAGTACGAATACCCGGTCACTGCAGAGTGACAGGAAGGAATAGGTTTACCATGGAGCAACGTTACGCATTGTAACAGCTCTGAGCAAATAAACATATTCCTGTCCCTCGCTAGGAGCAGGGAGCATGGCCCCTGATTCCAACACAGTGACCGATAGAGCCCGTGGCAGCATGTTAAGGGGACAAAGGGGCCGGGGGAAGACCATGAAGCTGCCGCGCAAATGTCTTCTCTAGCAAGGATTGTAAGAAGCTCGGCACGCTTCCGATCTCACAGCGAGATGGGACTCGATTGTGATCGCACCACTTAGAGAAAGCACCCCACTTCGCTGCGTAAAGAGCAGATGTGGAGGCGCGCGCACCCTAAATAGTATTGATTACTGCTGCAGACCTCTGTCCTGCAGAATCAACCTCTCAGGAGCCAAACCAACCATCGACCCCACAGATCGGGTGGGCGGTAAATAGTCCCATGCGCTTGCGACAGCACGTCTGGCCTGTTTGGCACCGGCTACGTGGAAAGCTCCAAAACATTTATGTGTGCTGGTTGTCGGCCACTCGTTTCCGACCAAGTAGGAGAGACACTTCCCTCCCTGACCTGTCAACGAAGCGTCCGTGAAGCATCCGTGAAGACCACCAAGTATTACGTCCCCCTGCCAAGGGGAACCCTTCTAGAGGCGTTGGGGGCTCCGCCAATACAGCAGGTCGGGGGACACCGAGCGGGGCACGTGAGAACCTTAAGTTTGTGACGCCTGGGATCCAACCAAGCTGACGGCAGGGGAGTGGGAGCTATTTTACCAATTTATGTTGAAGCCCAGGAAGGACAGGTTTATAATACCATGGTGTCCTTCCTCGCCGCTCCCTCTGGATGACTTCAAATCAACAGGTCGTCGAGGTCAAAAATAACTCGCGGTACTCCCTGGCCCCTACAGCGATAATGTGCCGAATCATCAAGTGGAGAAACCACAGCATCCATTGTGGATTCTACTGCGATTTATCAGGGTGCCGCTCGTAGGTCGGTATATTGATCCACGGCGGCACCGATTGCCCAGCCTTTACCCGACAGCCATCCAACTGAATGGAAGGGGATAGCAAGTTGGGGTGCAGGGGACTGGCACGCGGCGTCGCTGAAGCGAACGCATGGTGAGCCCCTAGCCCGCTCATAGAGCACACGGAGACCCCAGCTGTGCTACGCCGACTAGTCGTCGCCCTACAGCCATAGGCCTGAGGGGAGGAGAGTGGCGAGACACAACATTCACCTGGGATTGTTGGTCTAAAAGAATCGCAGCAAGACGACTCTTCATTCTGAGAGTTGCGTGCACGGGACAAGCCCATAAGGCGAGGCCTAGATGGCGTAGCCAATAAGAAATAGAACAATAAGTGTCACACCAAGGGGAGACGTCTTTGTGTATCTTGATTGCTGCAATCTTTTCCTTGTTGTCTGTGGCTAGTTGGCCGCTCAGGGTGTGAGGTATGATCTGTATGCCACCGTGGACCACGACGGCAACCTGAGGGGTGGCCACTACACAGCCACCATCAGGCCTCCGGAGAGTGCCCAAGGCCACTGGTACAAGTTTAACGACTCCATTGTCGAGGAACTGGTGGGTCTGCCGTTCCTTTCACCGTAGTCGTCTTAAAGTCATTAATCTTTCTCAGTTCTTGTAACGTGGTCACTTTCTGCCTTTCTACTTTCTTCAGGCGACCTTCACTCCTAAAAAGTATGTGTCACCTTCTTTCTCAACGTTTTAAGTTTCCGTGTCAGTGTGTGGCGTTCCTTGTGTTCATACGGAGGATAAAACATTGATGTGAACTCCTTCTACACAGGAGCTCCAGTGCCTACCTCCTCCTCTACAGGAGAAACCAACGTAGGTTTACCGAGAAGGCCATCCACCATTCTCCCACGACACAAACCAGACAGCAATACACCTTGTCTTCTCCTGCTCTTCTTCTTCTTCTCCTTCTTCTTCTATTTCTTCTTCTGCAGTGAGTGATTCACTCCAGCAGGTGGACCACGGGTCGTCTGTGGAGCCGCCCAAGCTTGACGCCGTCCACAGGAGTGATGATGACGGGGCTGACGAAGACGATGAAGATCACAATGACAACAGTGACGAGGTCCACCACAAAGCGCAGCCACCCCGTCCTGGCAAGAAGACAGGCGACACAGAGGTCTCCACCAACGAGACCAAGTCCCACAGCGAAGCGGCCCATCGCACCTTCCTCCAGATGAACGTGCCGGAGGGTGGTGGTGCCCAGAGGAAGAGGAGCTACCCACTTGACGTCTTTGTCCAGGAGGAGGGGAGGAAGGGCGATGTTTTGGAAAAGAGGAAAAGTGCAAAAATAGCCGTCATAGTGAATAAAAAGGTAAAAAAAAAGGTTGGCTACTTTTGCTTCTGATTGGGTGCGGAAAACACCCTTAAAGGGAGACCAGAAGAAGACATGTACGTGTCCAGCATGCAGCACCCAGACCTCAGACACAGAATAAAAGGCAGAACTCTCTTTTAAACTCTTTTAAACATCTTGCATTGATCAGCGTGATCATCATTGGGACATTGTGGTGTGTGTGTGTGTGTGTTTGTGTGTGTGTGTGTGTGTAATAATAATAATAATAATAATACATGTATTTTACTGCAATAATCGTCTAAGAGTCAATCTTTCTCGGTTCTCCTAACGTGGTCACTTTCTGCCTTTCTACTTTCTTCAGGCGATCTTCACTCCTGAAAAGTATGTGTCACCTTCTTTCTAAACGTTTTAAGTTTCCGTGTCAGTGTGTGGGTTCCTTGTGTTCATAAGGAGGATAAAACATTGATGTGAACTCCTTCTTCACAGGAGCTCCAGCCCCTACCCCCTCCACGACAGGAGAAACCAACGTAGGATTACCGAGGAGGACGTCCACCATTCTCCCACGACACAAACTTCAGACAACAATACACCTCGTCTTCTTCTTCTTCTTCTTCTTCTTCTTCTTCTTCTTCTTCTTCTTCTTCTTCTTCCTCTTCCTCTTCCTCTTCTTTTTCCTCCTCCTCCTCCTCCTCCTCCTCCTCCTCCTCCTCCTCCTCCTCCTCCTCCTCCTCCTCCGACTCCTACTCCTTCTCCTTCTTCTGCAGTGGGTGATTCACTCCAGCAGGTGGACCACGGGTCGTCTGTGGAGCTTCACGCCATCCAGATGAGTGATGATGACAAGGCTGACGAAGACGATGAAGATCACGATGACAGCGGTGAAGAGGTCCACCACAAAGCGCTGCTGACGAAGAGTCAGCAGCGCTTTGGGGAAGGGAAGGGAGGCCGGCCCACCCGTCCTCGCCCCGGCGAGGTCCCCGGGTCGGGGGAGGGTGGCAAGAAGACAGGCGACACAGAGGTCTCCACCAACGAGACCAAGTCCCACAGCGAGGCCGGCGGCTCCGCCCACAAGGCCGACGGCTCCGCCCACAAGGCCGACGGCTCCGCCCACAAGGCCGGCGGCTCCGCCCACAAGGCCGGCGGCTCCGCCCACAAGGCCGACGGCTCCGCCCACAAGGCCGGCGACACAGAGGTCTCCACCAACGAGACCAAGTCCCACAGCGAGGCCGGCGGCTCCGCCCACAAGGCCGGCGGCTCCGCCCACAAGGCCGGCGGCTCCGCCCACAAGGCCGACGGCTCCGCCCACAAGGCCGGCGGCTCCGCTCACAAGGCCGGCGACACAGAGGTCTCCACCAACGAGACCAAGTCCCACAGCGAGGCCGGCGGCTACGCCCACAAGGCCGACGGCTCCGCCCACAAGGCCGACGGCTCCGCCCACAAGGCCGACGGCTCCGCCCACAAGGCCGGCGGCTCCGCCCACAAGGCCGGCGACACAGAGGTCTCCACCAACGAGACCAAGTCCCACAGCGAGGCCGGCGGCTCCGCCCACAAGGCCGACGGCTCCGCCCACAAGGCCGGCGGCTCCGCCCACAAGGCCGGCGGCTCCGCCCACAAGGCCGGCGGCTCCGCTCACAAGGCCGGCGACACAGAGGTCTCCACCAACGAGACCAAGTCCCACAGCGAGGCCGGCGGCTCCGCCCACAAGGCCGGCGGCTCCGCCCACAAGGCCGACGGCTCCGCCCACAAGGCCGGCGGCTCCGCTCACAAGGCCGGCGACACAGAGGTCTCCACCAACGAGACCAAGTCCCACAGCGAGGCCGGCGGCTCCGCCCACAAGGCCGGCGACACAGAGGTCTCCACCAACGAGACCAAGTCCCACAGCGAGGCCGGCGGCTCCGCCCACAAGGCCGACGGCTCCGCCCACAAGGCCGGCGGCTCCGCCCACAAGGCCGGCGGCTCCGCCCACAAGGCCGGCGGCTCCGCTCACAAGGCCGGCGACACAGAGGTCTCCACCAACGAGACCAAGTCCCACAGCGAGGCCGGCGGCTCCGCCCACAAGGCCGGCGGCTCCGCCCACAAGGCCGGCGGCTCCGCCCACAAGGCCGGCGGCTCCGCCCACAAGGCCGGCGGCTCCGCTCACAAGGCCGGCGACACAGAGGTCTCCACCAACGAGACCAAGTCCCACAGCGAGGCCGGCGGCTCCGCCCACAAGGCCGGCGGCTCCGCCCACAAGGCCGGCGGCTCCGCCCACAAGGCCGACGGCTCCGCCCACAAGGCCGGCGGCTCCGCTCACAAGGCCGGCGACACAGAGGTCTCCACCAACGAGACCAAGTCCCACAGCGAGGCCGGCGGCTCCGCCCACAAGGCCGGCGACACAGAGGTCTCCACCAACGAGACCAAGTCCCACAGCGAGGCCGGCGGCTCCGCCCACAAGGCCGACGGCTCCGCCCACAAGGCCGGCGGCTCCGCCCACAAGGCCGGCGGCTCCGCCCACAAGGCCGGCGGCTCCGCTCACAAGGCCGGCGACACAGAGGTCTCCACCAACGAGACCAAGTCCCACAGCGAGGCCGGCGGCTCCGCCCACAAGGCCGGCGGCTCCGCCCACAAGGCCGGCGGCTCCGCCCACAAGGCCGACGGCTCCGCCCACAAGGCCGGCGGCTCCGCTCACAAGGCCGGCGACACAGAGGTCTCCACCAACGAGACCAAGTCCCACAGCGAGGCCGGCGGCTACGCCCACAAGGCCGACGGCTCCGCCCACAAGGCCGGCGACACAGAGGTCTCCACCAACGAGACCAAGTCCCACAGCGAGGCCGGCGGCTCCGCCCACAAGGCCGGCGACACAGAGGTCTCCACCAACGAGACCAAGTCCCACAGCGAGGCCGGCGGCTCCGCCCACAAGGCCGGCGGCTCCGCCCACAAGGCCGGCGGCTCCGCCCACAAGGCCGACGGCTCCGCCCACAAGGCCGGCGGCTCCGCTCACAAGGCCGGCGACACAGAGGTCTCCACCAACGAGACCAAGTCCCACAGCGAGGCCGGCGGCTCCGCCCACAAGGCCGGCGGCTCCGCCCACAAGGCCGGCGGCTCCGCCCACAAGGCCGACGGCTCCGCCCACAAGGCCGGCGGCTCCGCTCACAAGGCCGGCGACACAGAGGTCTCCACCAACGAGACCAAGTCCCACAGCGAGGCCGGCGGCTACGCCCACAAGGCCGACGGCTCCGCCCACAAGGCCGGCGACACAGAGGTCTCCACCAACGAGACCAAGTCCCACAGCGAGGCCGGCGGCTCCGCCCACAAGGCCGGCGACACAGAGGTCTCCACCAACGAGACCAAGTCCCACAGCGAGGCCGGCGGCTCCGCCCACAAGGCCGGCGGCTCCGCCCACAAGGCCGGCGGCTCCGCCCACAAGGCTGACGGCTCCGCCCACAAGGCCGGCGGCTCCGCTCACAAGGCCGGCGACACAGAGGTCTCCACCAACGAGACCAAGTCCCACAGCGAGGCCGGCGGCTACGCCCACAAGGCCGACGGCTCCGCCCACAAGGCCGGCGACACAGAGGTCTCCACCAACGAGACCAAGTCCCACAGCGAGGCCGGCGGCTCCGCCCACAAGGCCGGCGACACAGAGGTCTCCACCAACGAGACCAAGTCCCACAGCGAGGCCGGCGGCTCCGCCCACAAGGCCGGCGGCTCCGCTCACAAGGCCGGCGACACAGAGGTCTCCACCAACGAGACCAAGTCCCACAGCGAGGCCGGCGGCTCCGCCCACAAGGCCGGCGACACAGAGGTCCCAACCAACGAGACCAAGTCCCACAGCGAGGCCGGCGGCTCCGCCCACAAGGCCGGCGACACAGAGGTCTCCACCAACGAGACCAAGTCCCACAGCGAGGCCGGCGGCTCCGCCCACAAGGCCGGCGGCTCCGCTCACAAGGCCGGCGACACAGAGGTCTCCACCAACGAGACCAAGTCCCACAGCGAGGCCGGCGGCTCCGCCCACAAGGCCGGCGACACAGAGGTCTCCACCAACGAGACCAAGTCCCACAGCGAGGCCGGCGGCTCCGCCCACAAGGCCGGCGACACAGAGGTCCCAACCAACGAGACCAAGTCCCACAGCGAGGCCGGCGGCTCCGCCCACAAGGCCGGCGACACAGAGGTCTCCACCAACGAGACCAAGTCCCACAGCGAGGCCGGCGGCTCCGCCCACAAGGCCGGCGGCTCCGCTCACAAGGCCGGCGACACAGAGGTCTCCACCAACGAGACCAAGTCCCACAGCGAGGCCGGCGGCTCCGCCCACAAGGCCGGCGACACAGAGGTCTCCACCAACGAGACCAAGTCCCACAGCGAGGCCGGCGGCTCCGCCCACAAGGCCGGCGGCTCCGCTCACAAGGCCGGCGACACAGAGGTCTCCACCAACGAGACCAAGTCCCACAGCGAGGCCGGCGGCTCCGCCCACAAGGCCGGCGACACAGAGGTCCCAACCAACGAGACCAAGTCCCACAGCGAGGCCGGCGGCTCCGCCCACAAGGCCGGCGACACAGAGGTCTCCACCAACGAGACCAAGTCCCACAGCGAGGCCGGCGGCTCCGCCCACAAGGCCGGCGGCTCCGCTCACAAGGCCGGCGACACAGAGGTCTCCACCAACGAGACCAAGTCCCACAGCGAGGCCGGCGGCTCCGCCCACAAGGCCGGCGGCTCCGCTCACAAGGCCGGCGACACAGAGGTCTCCACCAACGAGACCAAGTCCCACAGCGAGGCCGGCGGCTCCGCCCACAAGGCCGCCGGCTCCGCCCACAAGGCCGACGGCTCCGCCCACAAGGCCGGCGGCTCCGCTCACAAGGCCGGCGACACAGAGGTCTC
>CM051021.1:16451898-16571898 GCA_027704905.1 Muraenolepis orangiensis | reverse complement strand
CCAGTCTCAGTCTGCCATGCAAACAACTCAGAGACTAGTACTTATAAAACATTCAGATATCAAATCTGTCACAATAGTTCACAATACACTGTACAGTTACACTGGAAATGTATGCACCACCGGCTAATTAGTATTTTTAGACATGTAAATAAAACAATAAAATAAACACATAGTACAAAACACAATAGACCAAAAACATGGGAGCAACAAACATACCTGCTTGAAATAAACACAATAATGCAGCAGCATTAATACACGTGGACGTCTGCAACACACCAGTCTGTGGTGGGGAAAAGACGCCATTAAACATGCTGCGGGTGCTGTGTGTGAGTCCTCGCACGTGCTGCTAAACAGTACACTTAACTAAAAGTTTGCTAAAACACTCAAACTTCTGCAAAACAACTACACAGCAACACATTAGCACCATGGAATGATATTATAACCTTGTTTCACAGTTTAAGATTATACCAACACTGTAAACATCATTTAGAACAGAAATCTACAAAGAGCACATGACAAACTCTCCTCACCTCAGTCTGCCATGCAAACGACTGAGTGAGAGAGGGTGCAACGCAGGTAGATGACGTCACTGCCGGGAGTGAAGACTTCAAAATAAAAGCATTAGCTCCCAAAACGGTCTTTTGTAGTAAACCTACCAAAATAAAAGTGACAATAAATAATATTGGAACAATAAAATAAAACGTGAGGGATTATTGGTGGAATGCATTCCTGTATATTTATATACCTGCTACATTCACCCCTCCTGAATTACACCAAAATCCTGAGCGGCTGACAGGACATAACACTGACAGGGACATTAACACTGCGTTAAAACTGGCACGGGTTCACATAAAGATACCATCTTCACAATCAGCTAGAAGCTACCTGGTAAACAGGTTCAGAGAAATCAAAAAGGGTGATCAACCCTTAGTCCCCTCTTAGAATTGCTTGGTGCCGTGTACACCAAACTACCCGGCCTACTTGAGTCCCAAACCGTACTCGTGAGCACACACAGTAAACAGTACATCACTTACAGTGACACATTGCAAAACGTAAAAAAAATATAATACAGCCCCTTTAGAACAGGGTAAGAAGAGACTGGGATCTCTTACTGAAAGAGTTTGCGAACCCCCTCATGCTGGTCGGCCTCTGAGCCATTGTCTCTACAAAACGGCTGACTCTCTTAACAACCCTGCCAGCACGTGTCCTGACCACACCCTGCGTGTCTGCTTGAGTGGGTGCTTGGCTGTCTCGGCCCTGTTCTGCAACTGTTGGTAAAGTGTCAGAAATAACGGTCGGGACATGGCCTGTGTCAACCATCGACACCGAGTCTGATGTGTCAACAGCTGATGCTGTAACCGGTCTGAATGACTGGACACTGCTTGCGTCGATCACTGATGCTGTATCTGGTACACTTGACTGATCTAGCTCTGCATCAGACTGATCTTCGTCTGTATCAGCTTCGTCACAGGACCGGTGACTGGCAGTGTCTTCCGCCCCACTCAGTGCCCATGCGCTTGTCCTATCCTCCGAACCCTCTTCCTCTTCCAAAGAGTTGATGAGATCCTCCATCCGAGACCCGTCTTCTGAATCATCAAGACTGTCCTCAGTCTCCGGCATGTCTCCTTGAGCAGACTCTATGGGCAGGAAGCTGATATCCAGGATAAGGTTGCGATGCACTACCTTTGTTTTACCCTTGTCATCTTCCAACATGTAGACATGAGTCTGTGGTTTGCTGTCCACGACAGTATAGACTGTTGGTTCCCACTTGTCCGCAAGTTTCTTCTTTCCCCTCTCGCCTTTGTTGGCGAGAAGTACTCTGTCTCCCACGTTCAGGCAAGTCCCCTTGATCTTTCGATTGTAACCTCTGGCTTGCTTGTCTTGCTCTTTGATGGCATGCTTTCGAGCAATGTCTGCTGCTTCATGGAGGTGGGACATAAGCGTTGTTACATAGCTGCCATAGTCAACAACCACTGGGTCGTGTAGGACCTGTTTGAACATCACATCAACGGGGAGCCTTGGAACCCGACCAAACATTAGGTGGAAGGGTGCGTACCCAGTCGTCTCATGCACTGTCGCATTGTATGCAAATGTCAGGGTCTGGATTTGCTGGGGCCACTTGGCCTTCTCTCTCAATGGCAGTGAACGGAGCATACCCCCCAGAGTCCTGTTAAATCTCTCAGTCCCTCCGTTCCCCATGGGGTGGTAGGCTGTAGTGTGTGACTTGGAGACACCCGATAGTCTAAGCAGTTCTGCGATGAGCTCACTCTCAAAGTTGGCTCCTTGATCTGTATGTATGCGCCCCGCAAACCCATACACACAGAAGACGTTATCCCACAACTTCTTAGCAACTTGTTTCGCTTGTTGGTTTGTGCAGGGAAAGGCATGGGCCAACTTTGTGAAGTGATCTGTCAGGACAAGAACATCTACTGAACGCTGCTTGCTATCTTCCGCACTCCAGAAATCCAAACACACTAGTTCCATAGGAGCGGTAGTCCTGATACTTTCAAGCGGAGCTCTGGCAGAAGGATCCGGTGTCTTGGCCAGGATGCACCTCTGGCAGCACTTCACATAGTCCTTAATTTGGTGCTCCATTCTAGGCCAGAAGAAGCGTTGTCTTGTCAGGTAAATCGTTCTTGCCTGCCCTTGATGTCCGGCCAAGTCATGTACACCACGCAAGGCCTTGTCTACCAGACTTTGGGGCAAGACAAACTGACGCCTCTTCTGTTTGCTCAAGGGATCCTTGGTGACTCTATAGAGCACTCCATCAATGACATTAAGTCTCTCCCACTGCTTGATGAGTACCAGAGCACTTGTGTCCAGACCGTCTCTCTCCCGCCTTGAGGGTCTTCTCTGTCGACTCAGAAAAGGCATGACTCTAGAGATGCCAGGGTCAAGCTCTTGGCTTTTTCGGAGCTCTTCCAGGGAGAAGGCAGGTAGCAGATCCTGCCCTGGTGGAACAAGGTGTTGAACGGACTGGATCAACTCTGTCGCCCTGGACTCTGCAGCTGCATCCCAGTGGTCATGAGAATCAAGGACAGCTTTCACAATGTTGTTACACAGGGGCGGAGAACAATGGGACTGAGTCACAGCACCTTGTTTTGACCTCTTCGTCCGCTGACACTGGACCTTTAAGCGAAAGACATCCTGAACTCCATTTTCTCCAACTTCATCAGATTCGGCAAGCAGATTGCCATAGGACTCTGTAACAAGTCTACGCCCAACTGTCTTGGCAAACGGGTCCCGACTGAGAGCATCAGCCACTACGTTCTTGGTTCCTGCAATGTGCTTCAGACTGAAAGTATAAGGAGCGAGCTTTGCGACCCATCGTTGTTCGCAGGCGTCGAGTTTGGGCTTAGTCATTATGTATGTGAGTGGATTATTGTCCGTCCATACTGTGAAGGAATTGCCCTTCAGCCAATGGCTGAATTTGTCACACACACTCCACTTCAACGCCAAAAACTCAAGCCGGTGAGCTGGATAATTCTTCTGAGAGCTGCTCAGTGTCTTACTTGCGAAAGCTATGGGACGGGCTTTACTTTCACCAGCTGCTACTTGTGACAACACTGCGCCAAGCCCGTCCAAGGAAGCATCAGTTGACAGAATCAGGGGACGTGAGAAATCAGGATGTGCAAGGACCACACAGTCCAGCAGACTTTCTTTAAGACTGTCAAAGGCGATGTCACACTCTGGAGTCCAGTCATCAGGTTTCAGTTTCCTGAATGTTCCTGCCTTCACATTCACTTTCACTTTCATCCTTCCTCTTCTCTTTTGTCCAGCAGTCAGAGCAAAGAGTGGCTTGGCAATGGAAGAGCAACTAGGGATGAAGTGCTGGTAGAAGAACACCATGCCCAAATAGGATTTGATCCTCCTTACTGAGGGTGTACATCCGTCATCTTCCATGAGATCAGACTTCGACATCGTGGATATGACTTCCACCTTTGCGGGATCCACAGCTACTCCGCCGCCATCTATGATATGACCCAGAAACTTGACAGACGATCGCATCAGGTGACACTTCTTAGGACTCAACTTGAGGTTGTTGTCTCGCAGGCGCTGGAAGACGACCTCCAGTCTCTGTAGGGCCTCCTCTTCAGTTGATGCGAAAACAAGCAAGTCATCCAAATAACATAATAAACTGCTGAAGTTCATGTCCCCAAATATACTCAGCATCATGCGCATAAATGAGGCAGGACTATTGCACAGTCCCTGCGGCATCCTGTTATACTCATGCAAGCCTAGCGGTGTGGTGAAGGCTGTGTATTTTTTGTCCTCTTCAGCCATGGGGACGTTGTAGAAGCCGGACGTTAAGTCCATCGTGCTGAAGAAGGTGTTCCCTCCCAAGGCAGCCAAGCAGTCTGACTGATGTGGAAGAGGATGGGCGTCCTTGAGTGTTCTCGCATTCAACCACCGGAAATCGGTGCAGATCCTCAAGTTTCCGTCCTTCTTCCATACCATCACCAGTGGTGAGGCATACTCACTCATAGATTTCCGAATGATCCCTTGCTCCTCCATGTCTGTCAAGACTTGACGTAGTTTCTGGTAGTGAGCAGGGGGTACTCTCCGGTAAGGAAGGCGGAATGGGCGATCATCGGTAAGTCGAATGCGGTGGACAAAGCCCTTCGTCTCACCGCAGTCCATTTCATGCTTGGAGAAGACATCGTTGTAACACTCGAGCAGTTGGACTAACTTCTCCTTCCCTGTGTAGCTAGTATGACAAGGTTGTATGTCAAGTTTGTCAAGGCCAACATCTCGCAGCCTCTGTTCGAGATCTGAAGGACTGGTTGGTGTATGGTGCTTGCCTGGGACAGCCTTGTCAATCTGACTAGAGCCTTGGAGGAGCTCAAAATCTTCTACAGCTAAGCAGGGGGACACATCTGCCAGTTTACAGTTCCTCTTCAGCGTAACTGGTCTATCAGACAGATTGGTGACCTTCATGGGGACCCACCTATCACCCCACAGAGGTGTCACGATCCGGCCAACCATGATGTTACGTGGCATGGACTTGGATGAGGTCGGCTCAACTATCACAGTGCTTCCCGGTGACATGGGAGTATCGTTAGGTAGCTTACCCCAAACGAGGTGTTCTTGCATTGCTAGGAGAGTGACTGACTGCTTCAGCTTGACTGTGCCAATTTTGTCTGGTAGCTCCTCACCCCTCCAACGGGATGTGTTCGCCATGAGGTCCAAGAACTGTTCACACTCTGGGGATGAGGAAAGACTGCAAACGGAGATAAGCCGCCAGTAATCATCACTGTTCTTCAACTTGCGCATGAGAAACTTGATCACATTTGTGCCAATGATGAGATCATCTCGCTGGCCTGGCACCACAAGAACTGGAACGATGCAGCTCTCCCCATACACCTTCAGTTCAACTTCGTACATGCACTTCGGTTTAGTGAGTTTTCCTCCACACCCAACTAAAACCACTTCCTGAGTCATCGGTCTTGGTTCTGACAATACTTTTTCACTCAGCATCTTTTCCACTGCTTCTTCACTGAAAGTACAGGCCATGGAACCTGAATCAAGCATTCCCTGCATCTGGAACATATTATTCACATTGACTGGAGCATAGAATAGCTCATCATATGGCTCAACTCTATGCGTGTTCTGTGCTATTATCGTCACACCAGCCAGTGCTGCACCGCACAACTTCACATAACACTGTTCATATTCACTGTCACTTCTGAGGGTTTGTTTGTCCTCACCCGCACGTCCCCTCTCCAAATGCGGGCCAGTCAGTTTAAAGGCTGCTGCTCTCGAGGTGAATGTGCGGCCTGGTCCTCCCGTCCGGGAGTGTAACTCTGACAGTCTTTCTTGATATGGCCAGGCTTAAAACAAGACAAGCACAGGCGCTCCCGCCAGCAGTGTGCTAGAGTGGAGTGTTCCATAGACTTGCATACCTTGCAGTGTTTTCTCTGGTCAGACGGGTGCTGCCTATACATTGGCTGGTTGTTTTGAGCCATCGGCTGGCCGTTCTGAGCCATCGCCTGGCTGTTCTGAGCTAGTGTGCGGTCAAGCAGGCCAATCAAAGTCTTTAGGCAATTACCATCAAACTGAGGAGCAGATGTGACATTCGCTTCAGCCTGGACTGGGGGCAACACTGGAAGGCTAGGCATAGACACCTCCTCAGGCACCTCAGGTGTTTGAACATGAGCTGCCACATGTCTTGCTGCGCTGGGGCGGTTTGGTCTGGTGTTCAGCTGTTCTCTCCTTTCGATTTGATAACGGTCAACATGCTCCTGTATTTCACCAGCTGTCCACTTCTCTGGCGCTTTGAACCGCAACACTGCACCAATGTAGCCGGTCTGGTCCTACTTCTCAGCAGACCCTTGCTACGACTCTGCGTTGTGTTGTGCGTGTTTGATGGACAAGGAGATTCGGTTGTTGTCTTTAACCGAAACTGTGGCGTATTTATTCCTCTGCATGAAATAAACACAATAATGCAGCAGCATTAATACACGTGGACGTCTGCAACACACCAGTCTCAGTCTGCCATGCAAACAACTCAGAGACTAGTACTTATAAAACATTCAGATATCAAATCTGTCACAATAGTTCACAATACACTGTACAGTTACACTGGAAATGTATGCACCACCGGCTAATTAGTATTTTTAGACATGTAAATAAAACAATAAAATAAACACATAGTACAAAACACAATAGACCAAAAACATGGGAGCAACAAACATACCTGCTTGAAATAAACACAATAATGCAGCAGCATTAATACACGTGGACGTCTGCAACACACCAGTCTGTGGTGGGGAAAAGACGCCATTAAACATGCTGCGGGTGCTGTGTGTGAGTCCTCGCACGTGCTGCTAAACAGTACACTTAACTAAAAGTTTGCTAAAACACTCAAACTTCTGCAAAACAACTACACAGCAACACATTAGCACCATGGAATGATATTATAACCTTGTTTCACAGTTTAAGATTATACCAACACTGTAAACATCATTTAGAACAGAAATCTACAAAGAGCACATGACAAACTCTCCTCACCTCAGTCTGCCATGCAAACGACTGAGTGAGAGAGGGTGCAACGCAGGTAGATGACGTCACTGCCGGGAGTGAAGACTTCAAAATAAAAGCATTAGCTCCCAAAACGGTCTTTTGTAGTAAACCTACCAAAATAAAAGTGACAATAAATAATATTGGAACAATAAAATAAAACGTGAGGGATTATTGGTGGAATGCATTCCTGTATATTTATATACCTGCTACATAACCATGGGTTACATGTGATTTTAGACTCCCAATTGTCACCTCAGCGCCCCACAAATTAGAAGGAAAAAAATAGAATAATAAATATAATGAATAACTAATGATGTTGCTTCTGAGTGTTGCTAAATGTCGAACCGAAGGTAGATTGTCACCCGCCTTGTGTCTGTTTATCCACGCCACAACACACGCCTTCATTCATAAGTTATATTTGACTTATGTTATTATTATTATTGATTTGGTTGATTGGTTTGTTGTGTGTCAGTGAGAGTCAGAGGGACAGCGGTATTGATCAGGACACGTGTCCAAGCTGTTTTCTTGTAGCCTACTACAAATGTTCTCTATATGAAGTGTTTCGATTAATAGTTTATGATTGACTTATCTTCAGAGAGAGAGTGCTTTCTAATTACACTGATATCCAAATACAGACACAGTATGTTTATATGTACAATACAGGTGTTTATGCAAGACACATACAGCTAGACACAGAGCCAGCAGGGACACTGTGGTCTTAACCTTGAGAACCAGAGGGGTCGCTGAAGTATCAATAAAAGACAATGCCCACCCCAGCCACGAACTGTACTCACTGTTACCGTCAGGCAGGCGATACCGCAGTATCAAGTGTACCGTACAAATAGACTTATAGATAGCTTCCACAGTCCATCAGGCTGCTGAACAAGGGCGTATAGCATATAACAATGTATATTTTATTACATTGATTTATATATACATATTGCTCTTTTCTGTGCCGATATATTGCATTTTATAAATTGCATTTTTATTTTATATATTTAACTTAGTTTTAGTTTTGTACTTTTTTTTAAACTTCTTTTATTCTATTCTGTTTTTATTCTATTTGATCTTATTTTTATAACTGCTGTCTGTCGTCGGGTATTGCACATAAGATTAAGACATACGATTTTCACTCACTGCTTTATACTTGTGTAAACTGTGAAGGGACAATAAACTTGACTTGACTTGACTTGACACACACACCACAATGTCCCAATGATGACCAATGCAAGATCAAAATGTTTAAAAGAGTTTAAAAGAGAGTTCTGCCTTTTAGTCTGAGGTCTGCGTGCTGCAACACAGGAAACGCTTCTTGGTTTTGCCTTTACATTTTTTAGCTTTTTAATTTTTGGACACGTCCATACACGTCTCCTTCTGGTCTCCCTTTACGCGGGTTTTTCACACAGAATATGCCGCAGAAGAAATTCTTCAATGTTGTAAGCGTTTTAATTTGTTTCTCTTGGACGGTATTTTTCCTCTCTATCCAAATGGATGAGTCCCTTTGGTGGCTCCTCTTGGTCAGGTTGCTGCCACCCTCCGGGCCGCCCACCTTGGGAAAGAAGAAAAAGAGTTACCAGAACCCAGAAAGATTTATGGCTATTTGACGATTATTGCAGTAAAATATATGTATTATTATTATTATTATTATTATTATTATCATCACTAACAAAGCCTTATATCTGAAGGCTTCGTTCACCACACACACACACACACACACACACACACACACACACACACACACACACACACACACACACACACACACACACACACACACACACACACACACACCACAATGTCCCAATGATGATCACGCTGATCAATGCAAGATCTAAATGTTTAAAAGAGTTTAAAAGAGAGTTCTGTCTTTTATTCTGGTCTGGGTGCTGCAACACACGTACAGTTTGTTTGTTTTTCCTTACATTTTTTTTAGCTTTTGCATTTTTGGACACGTACATGTCTTCTTCTGGTCTCCCTTTAAGGGTGTTTTCCGCACCCAATCAGAAGCAAAAGCAGCCAACCTTTTTTTTACCTTTTTATTGTCTAGGAAGGCGTGATGGGCCGGCCTCGCTGTGGGACTTGGTCTCGTTGGTGGAGACCTCTGTGTCGCCTGTCTTCTTGCCACCCTCCCCCGACCCGGGGATTTCACGGACCTCATCACCACTGTCATCGTCAACTTCATCGTCTTCGTCAGCCTTGTCATCATCACTCATCTGGATGGTGTGAAGCTCGGGCGGCTCCACAGACGACCCGTGGTTCACCTGCTGGAGTGAATCACTCACTGCAGAGGAAGAAGGAGAAGAAGAAGGAGGTGGAGGAAGAAGAGGTGTATTGTTGTCTGAAGTTTGTGTTGTGGGAGAATGGTGGACGTCCTCCTCGGTAAACCTACGTGGGTTTCTCCTGTAGAGGAGGAGGAAGGCGCTGGAGCTCCTGTGAAGAAGGAGTTCACATCAATGTTTTATCCTCCGTATGAACACAAGGAACGCCACACACTGACACGGAAACTTAAAACGTTTAGAAAGAAGGTGACATACTTTTCAGGAGTGAAGGTCGCCTGAAGAAAGTAGAAAGGGAGAAAGGGACCACGTTACAAGAACCGAGAAAGATTGATGACTTTAAGACGACTACGGTTGAAAGGAACGGCAGACCCACCAGTTCCTCGACACTGTCGTCGTAAAACTTGTACCAGCGGCCTTGGGCACTGTCCGGAGGCCTGATGGTGGCTGTGTAGTGGCCACCCCTCAGGTTGCCGTAGTGGTCCACGGTGGCATACAGCTCATAGCTCACGCCCTGAGCGGCCAACAAGCCACAGACAACAAGGAAAAGATTGCAGCAATCAAGATACACACAGACGTCTCCCCTTGGTGTGAAGCCATGGATACATGGCTTCACACAATACACTTATTGTTCTATTTCTTATAGGCTACGCCGTCTAGGCCTCGCCTTATGGGCTTGTCCCGTGAACATTTCAGCAATGTACCAATCCACGTGGGCCCCGCCCACATTCCCCACGCCAACGTGCATATAAGGCATAGAGCGGCACTCACCCTCCCATTTCTTTCAGCAATGTGGAAGGTAAGTAATGATGAAAGATGAATGATGTTAACCGTCCACGGTGCAGAACCCGGCGGTGCCAGGGCCAAGAACACCTGCGCGGAGTGCCCGGCAAGGATGACCAACACACCTTGTGTTTTCGTTGCCAGGGAGCAGACCACGCCATAGCGCCATAGGGATGCTAGGAGTTGTCTCCCGTGCTGTTCCATGACCAAAGATGAAGTCTTCGAGAGGTTCTTCGCACCGGCGGTCGATTTAAACAACACCGTCGATATCCTCGCCGGTGAAACATCTTGTGCTAGTGAAGACGAGAGCGACGATGTAGACACTGTCACCGTCGCCGAGGAACCGCATGGCGATCGAACTCTCCGAATGAGTCTTCTTGCTGCGATTCTTTTAGACCAACAAACCCAGGTGAATGTTGTGTCTCGCCACTCTCCTCCCCTCAGGCCCATGGCTGTAGGGCAACGACTAGTCGGCGTAGCACAGCTGGGGTCTCCGTGTGCTCTATGAGCGGGCTGGGGACTCACTGATAAATCGCAGTAGAATCCACAGTGGATGCTGTGGTTTCTCTGCTTGATGATTCGGCACATGATCGCTGTAGGGGCCGGGGAGTACCGCGCTTTACTGAACAGCGCTCCCCAGCTTTCTGCTCGCCCTCTTTCAGAGCGCTATGCGTAATGACGACAGCGCTGCCTCCTACCCGATTGGTTGGACGGCGCGCTGAAATGTAGACATCCCATTCAGTTAAAGCATCGTCCCCCGCCCTGTAAAGGCCTGGTGGAGACCATGCTCAAGGACCCTGTCGCGAGGGCTGCTCTAGCGATGGAGGTGTGAGTCTTTTGGTGAAGGGGGCCGTCTTTGTCGTTCCCCCCTCCAAATTACGCCAGGGTTTTTACTCCCGCTACTTCCTGGTTCTCAAGAGTTGGGGAGATGAGTCCCTTATTGGATCTCCGTGCTCTGGATTGGTCCGAAACACCGACCTACGAGCGGTGCCCTGATAAATTCACTGTAGAATTCATAGCTGATGGAGCAGTCTCTGCTTGCAGACGGCCTCTCCCCTCGCTTCTGAGGGGGCCCCCCTTGGGTCACACATGGCGTGATCGAGGTAGGGGCCAGGGAGTACTAAGCTTTACTGAACAGCACTCCCCCGCTGTCTGCTCGCCCTCTCGCGAAGCGCTATGCGTCATGACAAGAGCACTGCCTCCTACCCGATGGGTTGGACGACACACTGAAATGGGGACATCCCATTCAGTTCAAGCATCGTCCCCCTGCCCTTTATAGACCTGGTGGAGACCATGCTCCTTGCAGGAAAGGTCTTCGCTTCGCCTTTTTGGGCGTGCCCTATGAATACCTGTGCCTGCTATTCGGGTACTCGCTGGCCCAGCACACCTTCTCCAAGTGCGTGGAGGCAGCGCTTGGGCCGAGTTTTTTTTTACCTCGACGACCTGTTGATTTGAAGTCATCCAGAGGGAGCGGCGAGGAAGGACACCATGGTATTATAAACCTGTCCTTCCTGGGCTTCAACATAAATTGGTAAAATAGCTCCCACTCCCCAGCCGTCAGCTTGGTTGGATCCCAGGCGTCACAAACTTAAGGTTCTCACGTGCCCCGCTCGGTGTCCCCCGACCTGCTGTATTGGCGGAGCCCCCAGCGCCTCTAGAAGGGTTCCCCTTGGCAGGGGGACGTAATACTTGGTGGTCTTCACGGACGCTTCACGGACACTTCGTTGACAGGTCAGGGAGGGAAGTGTCTCTCCTACTTGGTCGGAAACGATAGCCAGCACACATAAATGTTTTGGAGCTTTCCACGTAGCCGGTGCCAAACAGGCCAGACGTGCTGTCGCAAGCGCATGGGACTATTTACCACCCACCCGATCTGTGGGGTCGATGGTTGGTTTGGCTCCTGAGAGGTTGATTCTGCAGGACAGAGGTTTGCAGCAGTAATCAATACTATTTAGGGTGCGGGCGCCTCCACATCTGCTCTTTACGCAGCGAAGTGGGGTGCTTTCTCTAAGTGGCGCGATCACAATCGAGTCCCATCTCGCTGTGAGATCAGAAGCTTGCCGAGCTTCTTACAATCCTTGCTGGAGAAGACATTTGCGCGGCAGCTTCATGGTCTTCCCCCGGCCCCTTTGTCCCCTTAACATGCTTCTACAGGCTCTATCGGTCACTGTGTTGGAATCAGGGGCCATGCTCCCTGCTCCTAGCGAGGGACAGGAATACCTTTATTTGCTCAGAGCTGTTACAATGCGTAACGTTGCTCCATGGAAAACCTATTCCTTCTTGTCACTCTGCAGTGACCGGGTATTCGTACTCTGGTTACGGTTTGTAACCAGCGTTGGAATATCCCGGCAACTCTTTATTGATGTATGTGTCTTTCGTAAGTGTTGATAGACATGTTGCGTGCAATATTATGTGCTTGGTCGGCTAATAGTCTACTCGTGACTATGTCGCCGGCCGGCTTGTCACACTGGTTGCATATTTTCAGCGCTGGCGATGTGGCTCTTTTTCTTCCTCGGCCTCACTCGTTGAGTGCGGACGTAGGAGGAGCCTTGCTGCATGACGCTGGTTGGCTGCTTATGATTCCTTTCCCGCCCGATGGGGGGCGGACGTAGGAGGAATATTGCTACTTGGCACCGCCCTTTTTCTATTAAGAAACATTCAGGCGTGAGTCCAATAGTTAGGGACTCGCCCTATTCTCTGTTCTCTGTATTCACAGCTTTGTTGGTTTCTTTATTGAGGAAGTGGTGTTTACACTTTAGGTCTTCTTGAGTCCGGTGTGCCCCGGGACCTGGGTCCAGGGGTACATTCATCAGGCTCCGCTCGCAGCTTCGCCTTAACCTATAAGGTGAAGCCTAGACGGCATAGCCTATAAGAAATAGAACGTTTTATGTTTTATAACTCTAGTTCTATGATTATAGGCATAGCCGTCTAGTTTCCCACCTGCTGCACCCCCATTACTGAAATAAATAGCGCTGAGGGTGAGCGGCGCTCTGTGCGGCCTCATATGCACGTTGTGGGGAATGTGGGCCCACGTGGATTGGTACATTGCTGAAGGTTTCATAAGGCAAAGCCTAGACGGCTACACCTAGAATGGAACTAGAGTTTAAATAACATAACTATCGTACTTTTACCTGAGCACTGGTTCTGCTCTTTAGGAAGGAAATCTAATATATTCTCTTGCCTACCTGTGGAAAGACTTGCTCAATGACTGTAATGTATTGTAATGTAATGTAATGTAATCTAATGTACCCATAATGGCCATAACGGCTACGTGGAAATTTCCAAAACATTTATGTGTGCTGGTTGTCGGCCACTCGTTTCCGACCAAGTAGGAGAGACACGTCCCTCCCTGACCTGTCAACGAAGCGTCCGTGAAGCATCCGTGAAGACCACCAAGTATTACGTCCCCCTGCCAAGGGGAACCCTTCTAGAGGCGTTGGGGGCTCCGCCAATACAGCAGGTCGGGGGACACCGAGCGGGGCACGTGAGAACCTTAAGTTTGTGACGCCTGGGATCCAACCAAGCTGACGGCAGGGGAGTGGGAGCTATTTTACCAATTGATGGCGAAGCCCAGGAACGACAGGTTTATAATACCATGGTGTCCTTCCTCGCCGCTCCCTCTGGATGACTTCAAATCAACAGGTCGTCGAGGTCAAAAATAACTCGGCCCAAGCGCTGCCTCCACGCACTTGGAGAAGGTGTGCTGGGCCAGCGAGTACCCGAATAGCAGGCACAGGTATTCGTAGGGCACACCCAAAAAGGCAAAGCGAAGACCTTTCCTGCAAGGAGCATGGTCTCCACCAGGTCTATAAAAGGCAGGGGGACGATGTTTGAACTGAATGGGATGTCCCCATTTCAGTGTGCCGTCCAACCCTTCAAGTAGGAGGCAGCGCTCTCGTCATGACGCATAGCGCTTCGCGAGAGGCCGAGCAGACAGCGGGGGAGTGCCGCTCAGTAAAGCTTAGTACTCCCTGGCCCCTACCGCGATCACGCCATGTGTGACCCAAGGGGGGCCCCCTCAGAAGAGAGGGGAGGGAGGCAGGAGGCAGCGCTGTCGTCATTACGCATAGCGCTCTGAAAGAGGACGAGCAGACAGCTGGGGAGCGCTGTTCAGTAAAGCGCGGTAGTCCCTGGCCCCTACAGCGATAATGTGCCGAATCATCAAGTGGAGAAACCACAGCATCCACTGTGGATTCTACTGCGATTTATCAGGGCGCCGCTCGTAGGTCGGTATCGATCCACGGCGGCACCGATTGCCCAGCCTTTACCCGACAGCCATCCAACTGAATGGAAGGGGATAGCAAGTTGGGGTGCAGGGGACTGGCACGCGGCGTCGCCGAAGCGAACGCATGGTGAGCCCCCAGCCCGCTCATAGAGCACACGGAGACCCCAGCTGTGCTACGCCGACTAGTCGTCGCCCTACAGCCATAGGCCTGAGGGGAGGAGAATGGCGAGACACAACATTCACCTGGGATTGTTGGTCTAAAAGAATCGCAGCAAGACCACTCTTCATTCGGAGAGTTCGATCGCCATGCGGTTCCTCGACGACGGTGACAGTGTCTACATCGTCGCTCTCGTCTTCACTGGCACAAGATGATTCACCGGCGAGGATATCGACGGTGTCGTTTAAATCGACCGCCGGTGCGAAGAACCTCTCGAAGACTTCATCTTTGGTCATGGAACAGCACGGGAAACAACTCCTGGCATCCCTTACGGCGGCTATGGCGTGGTCTGCTCCCTGGCAACGAAAACACAAGGTGTGTTGGTCATCCAAGGGGAGCCTTGCCGGGCACTCCGTGCAGGTGTTCTTGGCCCTGGCGCCGCCGGGTTCTGAAAAGCACCGTGGACGGTTAACATCATTAATCTTTCATCATTACTTACCTTCCACATTGCTGAAAGAAATGGGAGGGTGAGTGCCGCTCTGCGGGCCTTATATGCACGTTGGCGTGGGGAATGTGGGCGGGGCCCACGTGGATTGGTACAATGCTAAAATGTTCAGTGCACGCGATGCGCGCACGGGGCAAGCCCATAAGGAGAGGCCTAGACGGCGTAGCCTATAAGAAATAGAACAATAAGTTGTGTATCCATGGCTTCACACCAAGGGGAGACGTCTGTGTGTATCTTGATTGCTGTGATCTTTTCCTTGTTGTCTGTGGCTAGTTGGCCGCTCAGGGCCTGAGCTATGATTTGTATGCCACCGTGGACCACTACGGCAACCTGAGGGGTGGCCACTACACAGCCACCATCAGGCCTCCGGACAGTGCCCAAGGCCGCTGGTACAAGTTTGACGACTCCAGTGTCGAGGAACTGGTGGGTCTGCCGTTCCTTTCAACCGTAGTCGTCTTAAAGTCATCAATCTTTCTCAGTTCTTGTAACGTGGTCCCTTTCTGCCTTTCTACTTTCTTCAGGCGACCTTCACTCCTGAAAAGTATGTGTGAACTTGTTTCTCAACGTTTTAAGTTTCCGTGTCAGTGTGTGGCGTTCCTTGTGTTCATACGAAGGATAAAACATTGATGTGAACTCCTTCTACACAGGAGCTCCAGTGCCTACCTCCTCCTCTACAGGAGAAACCCACGTAGGTTTACCGAGAAGGACGTCCACCATTCTCCCACGACACAAACCAGACAGCAATACACCTTGTCTTCTCCTGCTCTTCTTCTTCTTCTCCTTCTTCTTCTATTTCTTCTTCTGCAGTGAGTGATTCACTCCAGCAGGTGGACCACGGGTCGTCTGTGGAGCCGCCCAAGCTTGACGCCGTCCACAGGAGTGATGATGACGGGGCTGACGAAGACGATGAAGATCACAATGACAACAGTGACGAGGTCCACCACAAAGCGCAGCCACCCTGTCCTGGCAAGAAGACAGGCGACACAGAGGTCTCCACCAACGAGACCAAGTCCCACAGCGAAGCGGCCCATCGCACCTTCCTCCAGATGAACGTGCCGGAGGGTGGCGGTGCCCAGAGCAAGAGGAGCTACAAACTTGAAGTCTTTGTCCAGGAGGAGGAGAGGAAGGGCGATGTTTTGGAAAAGAGGAAAAGTGCAAAAATAGCCGTCATAGTGAATAAAAAGGTAAAAAAAAAGGTTGGCTACTTTTGCTTCTGATTGGGTGCGGAAAACACCCTTAAAGGGAGACCAGAAGAAGACATGTACGTGTCCAAAAATGAAAAAGCCCAAAACATTTAAGGAAAAACAAACAAACTGTACGTGTGTTGCAGCACCCAGACCTCAGACACAGAATAAAAGGCAGAACTCTCTTTTAAACTCTTTAAACATCTTGCATTGATCAGCGTGATCATCATTGGGACATTGTGGTGTGTGTGTGTGTGTTTGTGTGTGTGTGTGTGTGTAATAATAATAATAATAATAATACATGTATTTTACTGCAATAATCGTCTAATAGTCAATCTTTCTCGGTTCTCCTAACTTGGTCACTTTCTGCCTTTCTTCTTTCTTCAGGCGATCTTCACTCCTGAAAAGTATGTCACCTTCTTTCTAAACGTTTTAAGTTTCCGTGTCAGTGTGTGGGTTCCTTGTGTTCATACGGAGGATAAAACATTGATGTGAACTCCTTCTTCACAGGAGCTCCAGCGCCTACCCCCTCCTCTACAGGAGAAACCAACGTAGGATTACCGAGGAGGACGTCCACCATTCTCCCACGACACAAACTTCAGACAACAATACACCTCGTCTTCTTCTTCTTCTTCTTCTTCTTCTTCTTCTTCTTCTTCTTCTTCTTCTTCTTCTTCTTCTTCTTCTTCTTCTTCTTCTTCTTCCTCTTCTTCCTCCTCCTCCTCCTCCTCCTCCTCCTCCTCCTCCTCCTCCTCCTACTCCTTCTCCTTCTTCTGCAGTGGGTGATTCACTCCAGCAGGTGGACCACAGGTCGTCTGTGGAGCTTCACAAGGCCGGCGGCTTCGCTCACAAGGCCGGCGGCTCCGCCCACAAGGCCGGCGGCTCCGCCCATAAGGCCGGCGGCTCCGCCCACAAGGCCGGCGGCTCCGCCCACAATGCCGGCGGCTCCGCCCACAAGGCCGACGGCTCCGCCCACAAAGCCGGCGGCTCCGCCCACAAGGCCGGCGGCTCCGCCCACAAGGCCGGCGGCTTTGTTAGTGATGATAATAATAATAATAATAATAATAATAATAATAATAATAATACATATATTATACTGCAGTAATCGTCAAATAGCCATAAATCTTTCTGGGTTCTTGTAACGTGGTCTCTTTTTCTTCTTTCCCAAGGTGGGCGGCCCGGAGGGTAGCAGCAACCTGACCAAGAGGAGGATAGAGAGGAAAAATACCGTCCAAGAGAAACAAATTAAAACGTTTAAGAAAACAGTGAAGAATTTATTCTGCTGCATGAAAAACCCACAACCAGAAGGAGACGTGTATGTACGTGTCCAAAAATTAAAAAGCTAAAATATGTAAAGGCAAAACCAAGAAGCGTTTCCTGTGTTGCAGCACGCAGACCTCAGACTAAAAGGCAGAACTCTCTTTTAAACTATTTTAAACATGTTGATCTTGCATTGATCATCATTGGGACAGTGTGGTGTGTGTGTGTGTGTGTGTGTGTGTGTGTGTGTGTGTGTGTGTGTGTGTGTGTGTGTGTGTGTGTGTGTGTGTGTGTGTGTGTGTGTGTGTGTGTGTGTGTGTGTGTGTGTGTGTGTGTGTGTGTGTGTGTGTGTGTGTGTGTGTGTGTGTGTGTGTGTGTGTGTGTGTGTGTGTGTGTGTGTGAGGAAGATGACGATGATGGTTGCTCTGTCACGTGATCACTGTTGTTGATAATAACAATTCATAATACATCAATAAAGGAGCTATATGTCATGTGGTCAATTATGTGGTCAATTATGAAATGACGATATGTCATCAGATATTAATTTATATTGTTCGTATGATAGGAGACATAACATTGGAACACTTACATTGTCCAAGTGCGCCACCTAGAGGCGATGTGGAGACATGACGGGCTACTGTTTATGGTTATATCAGAGTTATTGTTTGTGTCTTGCCAACAAGAATAACAACGCAATACGTATAATATACATAACGATTTTTTTAATATTTAATAGTTATTTTACAATTGATTGTACCCCCTCTTAGGGTGGCTGTAATGAAGACAAGTGACCACTACACCAGCAGAGGGAAGAGGAAGATGACGGTGATGGTTGCTCTGTCACGTGATCACTGTTGTTGCCGGAAGTGTCTTCGAGCTTTACGTCTTTTCCCTCATTTGTCTGTAGCGATCAACTACACCGTATAAACAATCAAAGGCGTTATAGGTCATTGACATGTAGTTACAAGATACATGGGGTTTTATTGGCCATTTGCAACAAGTACAATGGAATGCTTAATGCTCCCCATTAGTTAGCTGTAAAACAGATAGTTCTTAAACATTATTAAACAATGATTAAATACAATATACAGTTGGTTCAATAAAACTTTAATATAATACAAATAGTTAAATAATCATTTTATTAGAAAAAAAAACACAAATAACGTTGCGCGTTTTTGGCGACACCGTTTGATCTCCTCCGCTTTCCATAGCGATCGCATGACGTCATACAGACATGGCGGCCCTCGGCAGCAGCGCGGTGGTTCCGGGCTGCTTAGCGCGATGTTTCCTGAGACAAACCAGGAGACCGCGGCTGGTGTCCTCCCCACCGGCACCGGGAACGGTGCACCAGGTCAGTGAGTCCCCGGTGTTCCTCCACCGGTGCGTTTGGCACAAAGTATGACGGAGAAAATCAGTGTGTTCCTGTGCTAACGACGCTAGCCGGTTGGCGCTATGGCGCTGCTGCGGTGACTTTGACAGGAGGGACCCCGCATGATGGGGTCGTTACTCCGGGAGGGAACCGCACCGCTTCAGCGATACGAAAGATGTGCTCAAAAAGACAAAAAAATACTAAAGTGCAAGACAGTCAAGTGTGGTTTAAAGTGCAGTGCAGATAGTCCAGTACCTGCACCCCCAACCATCGGTGGTAACGTTACGTAGCAATGATTTGACCCGCTACCATCTCACCGTCTCTAACCCAAACCGTGACCTTCTGGTTGTGTATCACCAGAGCTTCAACCAGAGGTGTCGTCTCCACTCCATGGCGGTTGCGAGGTCGAGTCCCATCGCCAGGCTGCTCCTCGGCTGGCGTCCGGATGGGAGGTTTCTATTGGTTAACGCACGCAGGTGATCAAGTCAAGTTTATTGACAGTTTACACGAGTATAAAGCAGTGATGTGAAAATCTTGTGTGCAATACCCGACGACAGACAGCAGTTATAAAATAAGAATGAAATAGAATGAAAATAGAATAAAGTTAAAAGGTGATTGAGACGAGGCGACCTCAACACAGGCTCTGTTGTCCAGATCAGGGGTTACCAACCTTTTTTGTGCCACGGACCGGCAGATACATGAGAAAAAATCTTGTGGACCGGTTGTCAATTTTTTTCACAGTTTTTTATATTTACTCACCAGTAGGTGGCAACAGAGGCTAATTGTATGTAAATAACAGAAAATAGCAAAACAGCACGGCTCTATTTCAGTATAAACTGCTCATCGTCAGCGCCAAGCACTGCTATTACGATGGAGAAAGGTAATTATTATTACTTATTTATTCATATTAACAGACAACGGAAACCCTGAAATCGATCGTATTTCAGTTAGACCAATCGAATAAATTTAATGATACGCTATCTGTCTGTACAGGTTGTGATGGACTCGTGGCAGATGAGAAAGCGGAGGTCCCCTATTGCCTGGGCACACCCGCGATCTCTGTACTGGTGGGACTCCATTGTTCCGGATTTCAGTCCACACGAATTCATGCAGAATTTCCGTGTGTCCCGGGAGTCCTTCGACTATATCTGCGATCGGCTCCATGATATAATTGGGAGAAGGAACACCAATTTTCGTTTGAGTGTCCCACTACGCAAGCGGGTGGCAATTGCCATCTGGAAGCTGGCCACCGGCGGCGAATACCGGACCATCAGCCATCTTTTTGGTGTAGGCCGGAGCACAGTTTACAATTGTGTTAGGGAATTTTGCGATGCAGTCGTCGTGGTGCTGCTTCCTTTGCATATTGCTATGCCTGATGCTGGTAAGCTGGAAGAAATGGCAACTTTGTTCAACAACCGTTGGAGAGCACCACAGTGTGTTGGTGCAATCGATGGAAGCCACATTCCAGTAATTGCACCAGAGGTGTGTGCCCCCGACTACTACAACACTGCTGTGTGCTCCATAACATTTGTGAGGCACATGGTGACCATTTCACCGAGGAGCACCCAGGCAGGGATGTGAACATTCAGCCTGCTATCCAGGCAGTACCTGACCAAGTTTACACTGAAGGAGCTGACATTAGAGGTGCATTAATGTACTTCAGAGTACTTCAGTACAGGAGACGTTTGACTTTTTGCTTAATAACTGTCATGTTTTATGGGCAATGTCAATAAACAAGGTCTTGATTAAACAACTGATTTTTTATTGGCTATTTTGCTTATCAAGGTAATCCATCATGCGCTGCATGATGCCAAGCAACATCGTTGTTTCTGTGGCAATTTGCGCCAATGCGACGCTGTTCCTCTCCTCGGACACAATGGAGCGTCTTCTGCTCGTTGCATCAACTGCAGCATCTGGTCTGGATCACAGTCTGCTTTCCTTTTTCCTGTGTACAAGAACAATAACACCGTCACGGCATTGATAAATATGGTTTTTCTGCAGGGAATGAAGAGAATGCTCCTGCCTCTATTCGGCAGGTGCTTAGCAAAAGTTATTGAATGTCGAGCAGACTAATAATATGATAAATTTACGGTACTCTGCGTTTGTCTGTATTAATACAATATAGTACTATAAATATATGTCGATGTTTGCTTAGCGTTGGGTGTGACGGAGTACTATATACCCAGCTCATAAACTCTTACGGTTTCTGGTTGGTTGGGAGGACGAGGCTTGAAGTGTTGAGCTGCAAGGGTATCATTAGCTACAACGACCATGGCTGTTGCAGAGTTCAAGGCCCCTGTAATTTGGCACGACGGTCGGTCGCCGAGGACCGAGTCTAACACTTCAAAGTAGGGATTTGTCCGGGACGGCCGACCATTTCCACTTCTCCCGAGCTCCATCTTTTGGTCCCTGAAATCTTTCTTCAGTTTCTTTAATTTATTGTTAATTTGGAGGATGGTTCGGTCGAACCCCGCTGAAGCCATGTCGCGCTGTATCTGATCAAATACAGGCTTTGTCCTTGTCGTTCCACCCAATTTCTTTTGAACTTCTGCCGAGGACCACAATGCAAGAAAGAAGTTAGTCTCTTCCGCGGACCACTGCTGCTGCTTCGTCTTCACTTCCATGGCGAATTTTACCTTTTTAGCTTTGAGTTTCTCCGATAAGCCACGCGGCCCGGCAGTAACACCACCACGGCCCGGTACCGGTCCGCGGCCCGGGAACCCCTGGTCTAGATGTCGTCTGCCGGCTGCCTCCCATTGACCTGGTGTCAAAGGAGAGAGTCTAAGCTCTGTGTTGTTGGGTTCCAAACCTTTAGGTTCCGGTGGAGTCGTTCTCCATGGACGACATCCCGGCGAAGGAGGCTCCTTACTCCACTCTAGAGCTGGAGACAGCCCCCGTGTTGTCCGACACAACTCCCATCCTCACAGAGTCTGTGATGCAACAACAGGTTCCTGAAACATAATTACTCACTTACTTAGTATACAATATTATATATATATATAGAGCATACCTTCTCCACACCAAAAAGTCCCCTAGGTCCGGATGCAGAAAAATGTTCCTTGGTCCATAAGTAATCGAACCAAGTTTTGTCTAATTCCGTTCATATTTTGAGTTATGGTGCTTACAGAAAATCAAACGGAGGGGCAAATGGGGGAGAGGTCATTATAATAATTAGGATAAATAATCCCACAGGCCTACAAATGTCATTCTTGTCTCTTAATATATGATACACATTTCCAGATCTCTATGGCGGCCCCTCCCGCCCTGGAGACCACGCCCATACTGGACGTCTCGCCGATCGCAGGTCGACTCGGCTCTCCTCCCGACCCTCCAGCTTGTCGATGTGGCTCCGCCCACCGCGGCCGAGGTTCTGCAGGTGGCTGCCTCTGAGCCCACCCTGGTGGAGCTGGGCCTGGCCGGACACACGCCGGTGGGGTTCATCCAGAGCTTATTAGAGTTCATGCACGTGGACCTGGGCCTGCCCTGGTGGGGGGCCATTGTTGCAGGTCAGTGTGATTACGTGTCGTCTGTGGCTCTACTTCCGGCGCTGCAATGAGCGGCAGCCAGCAACAGTTGCTCCCCCTCCCCTCTTACTTTTTAGTTATTTATTCTTATATTATCGTTGTTTTTAGTATAGTAGTTGTGCAACCCTCAGCCAACTATGTGGGAATGAGGGGAAGTTTTTTGCCGTGTTTCTCATTCTGGGGACAAACTGTTAGGGACACACTGTTACTGAACCGCGTCTCCGTCGCGGCTCAACATTCGGCGGAGCCTTTGTCTACGCGCGGAGTCAGCTGTTGTCGCTACAACAGACCTCGCTGCTACGGGAGAGGCCCGACATCCCGACCTCCCCAGGGAGCTGAGGAGGACGTACAGGGGACGCAAGGCTGGACGTAAACAGCGGGAGAGACAGCGGGAGAGGAAGTGGAGATATAAACCTTATCTCCCTTCCATCACCATGGGGAACGTGAGGTCGCTAGCGAATAAGATGGACGAGCTAGCGGGCCTGGTGATGACCCAGCGGGTGTACCGGGAGAGCAGCGTGCTTTGTTTCACGGAGACGTGGCTCAACGAGGACACCCCTGACTCCAATGTTACCGTGGACGGCTTTCTGACCGTCCGGGCGGACAGGACGCACCGTGAGAGTGGCAAGAGGAAAGGTGGGGGACTTGCTATTCTCGTTAACAACAAGTGGTGTAACCCTGGACATGTTACTGTGAAGGAACGTGTGTGTAGCCCGGACATTGAACTGCTGGCCGTGAGTCTGCGGCCATACTATCTGCCGCGTGAGTTCTCCCATGTGCTTCTTGTTATTGTTTACATTCCACCGTCGGCAAACGCGGCGCTCGCGTGTGACGTCACCCATTCCGTCGTCGCGAGACTTCAGACACAGCACCCTGAAGCATTCATCGCGATATCTGGGGACTTCAATCACGTGACTCTGGCTGCAACACTGCCCACCTTCAAGCAGTTTGTGGACTGTCCCACCAGGGAAAACAAGACACTGGACCTGCTGTATGCCAATGTTAAGGAGGCATACAGCGCCACTGCCCTTCCTCCTCTTGGAAGGTCAGACCACAACCTCATCCACCTCCAGCCCCTGTATAGGCCTCTAGTACAGCAGCTGCCTGTGACCACAAGGACTGTGAGGAGATGGTCACAGGAGGCCGATGAGGACTTGCGGGGCTGCTTTGAGTCAACAGACTGGGATTTCCTCTGTGATTTGCATGGAGAGGACCTTGATGATCTCACTGAATGTATAACAGGGTACATCAACTTCTGTGTGGACAGTGTTGTTCCCACAGAGACTGTACGCTGTTTCCCCAACAACAAGCCATGGGTCACCCGAGACATCAAGGTCCTGCTCAATGAGAAGAAGAGGGCCTTCAGAGACGGGGACAGGGAGCAGATGAGGCGGGTTCAGAGGGAGCTGAAGGAGAGGATCCAGCAGGGCAAAGACAACTACAGGAGGAAGCTGGAGCACAAACTTCAGCAGAACAACCTGAAGGATGTGTGGAGTGGCATGAGGAGTGGCATCACCCCCCAGACAATAGGGGGGGTCCTGATCGGGCCAATGAGTTGAATTTGTTTTTCAATAGATTCAATGAGTGGGCTCCGGTCTACCCCCCCTCCCCCAGCCCCTCTACAACCATTCCCCTCCAGCCCCCCAGCCCTGCTGTCCCCCTTCCCCCACCGTCCCTCTCCAGCATCAACATACCTGTTCTCTCTCCCCCACCACCACTACCTCACCCCTCCCCCATCAACACAACAGTGACTCTTCCTGCCCCCACACACGGCACACAGACCTTCACAGCTGAGCAGGTGAGGAAAGTGCTGTGCAGGCTCCATCCAGGCAAGGCTGCAGGTCCTGACGGCGTCAGCCCGAGGGTCCTCAAAACATGTGCTGCCCAGCTGAGTGGAGTCCTGCAGTACATCTTCAACCTGAGCATGAGACTGGAGAGGGTCCCTGTGCTGTGGAAGACATCCTGCCTGGTGCCGGTTCCGAAGAAGGCACGTCCCAGCACCTCAAACGACTACAGACCGGTGGCGCTGACGTCCCACGTGGCGAAATCCTTTGAGAGGCTGGTCCTGACGCTTCTTCGGCCCCTGGTCAGATCATCGCTGGACCCTCTTCAGTTTGCCTACCAGCCGAAACTGGGAGTGGAGGACGCCATCATCTTCCTGCTCCATCGTGCCTACGCCCACTTGGACAGACCCGGGAGCACTGTGAGAATCATGTTTTTCGACTTCTCCAGTGCGTTCAACACCATCCGGCCTGCCCTGCTGGGAAGTAAGCTGACGGCGATGAAGGTGGACTCTTCCCTGGTGTCCTGGATTACTGACTATTTGACGGGTCGTCCACAGTTTGTCAGACTGCAGGACTGTGTGTCTGACACTGTGGTCAGCAGCACCGGTGCTCCACAGGGAACTGTTCTTTCCCCATTCCTGTTCACCCTTTACACCTCAGACTTCCAGTACAACTCTGTGTCCTGCCATCTGCAGAAGTTCTCGGACGACTCTGCAGTTGTTGGTTGTGTCAGCGAGGGAAACGATGAGGAGTACAGGGACGTCGTGGACTCCTTCGTTGAGTGGTGTGAGCTGAACCATATGCAGCTCAACACTGACAAGACGAAGGAGATGGTGGTGGACTTCCGCAGGAGGAAATCCACACCCACACCCATTTCCATCAAGGGTGTGTCCGCTGAAGTTGTTCAGGAATATAAATACCTGGGAGTTCATCTGGACAACAAACTGGTCTGGGCCAAGAACTCTGAGGCTGTTTACAAGAAGGGCCAGAGCCGTCTCTACTTCCTGCGGAGGCTCCAGTCCTTCAACGTTTGCAACAAGATGCTGAATGTGTTCTACCAGTCGGTGGTAGCCAGTGCCATCTTCTCCGGTGTCGTGTGCTGGGGAAGCAGGTTGAGATCAGCAGACGCCAACAAGATCAGCAAGATTGTCAGGAAGGCTGGCGCTGTCCTGGGGGTCCAGCTGGACTCCTTGTTGGTGGTGTCTGAGAGAAGGATGCTGCGCAAGCTGCGTAGTATCCTTGACAACAACTCTCACCCTCTCCATCAGGTGCTGACCTCATATAGAAGCACCTTTAGCAACAGACTCATTCCACCCAGGTGCACCACAGAACGCCATAGGAAGTCCTTTCTTCCTGTGGCCATTAGACTCTTTAACTCATCTACCTCGGGTCGTGAGAGGGACAGTGGAGACTCAGTGACCTGAGGCCAACGTACTTATTATTATTATTATTATTATTTTTTGGTCAACGCACTGTAAATCATCTCATTGTAACTTTGCACTGTAAATTCTATTTCAAATCCTAATTCACTTTTCACATGTCACTTTTTCAGTTGTTATTTATTAATATATTATTACTGCCAATTTGCACTATACGTATTGTTGTGTATTGTATATATCTGCGTATTACTGTAATAATACTGTAATTTTATCTTCATTTATCAATACATTTAGATTTCATTTAGAATTATTTTAACTATATTTTTGTTTATCATTTTATTTAGTTGTTTTTTAGCTTAGGTATTAGTATTTTTGTGTGTGCATTTATTCCCCCTGTGTCAACTGTTGCACCTTAATTTCCTTCGGGATTAATAAAGTAATCTGAATCTGAATCTGAAAGACTGTTAGATAAAGGTGAGGACCTGACACTGGCCAAGGCCATAGAGATTCCCCAACAGTTTGAAATGTCACAAAAACAAATGATGATTGTCAGAGAGGAAGATTCACAAGTGTCAACAGTGTCCACCAGATCGAAGTACACAGTCTACAATAAAAAGCCACAGAGCTATGTACAGTCCAAACCCGTTCAGCAGAGACAGACACCAGGATATCACCAGAAAATCAAACCAAATGCCCAAAATGTAGAAAACACCCCCAGCATTCGTGGAATCAAGGAAAATGTCCAGCACAGGGCTCCACATGTTCATACTGTCACAAATCAAACCACTGGGCAGCAGTGTGTCGCAGCCGTGGCACGAGCTCAGTGAGGGTGGAGTCAGCTGAAGAGGACCCACCAGATGAGGAAATGCTGAATATAAGCCTGACACAGGAGGAGGCTCCAGTAGCCATAGTGGCAGATGACAAGTGGGTGATAAACCTCTGTGTTCTGTCTCAGGAGGTGCAGTTTAGAATAGATACCGGGGGAAAGTGCAACACACTGACTCTAGACAGTTACCAGCTACTGAAGCACCAAGGACAGCGAAAACGCTCAAACCGAATACTGCGCTCCTATTCAAACCACAGGCTGAGACCAGTTGCTGCAGTTGATCTTCCACTCAAATACAAAGACCGTGAAGCCAAAGCAGAGCTGGAGATAATGGACATTGCTCAAGGGAATGTGCTCAGTGGTGCTACAGCTGAGGCTTTAGGCCTAATTATTCGACTGGGCTCCCTGCAGGATGGTGTCAAAATGAACAAGGTGAGCACTGCTAATGACACCACACTGACACCAAATGTACCCATGGGCCTGAGTGATTTTCCAGAGCTGGCACGCACTACAGGGACTTTGCCAGGCAAATTCACAATTAAGATTGATCCAGACGCAATGGGTGTTGTGCATCCAGTACGCCGGCAACCGGCAGCACTCAGAGAAAAGATACTGGATCAACTGACTGAGATGGTGAGAGATGGTCACATCACGAAGGTGCACAAGCCCACAGAGTGGGTCAGTTCTATGGTAGTTGTCACACGCAAAGACAAGATAAGAATCTGCATAGATCCAAGTGACCTGAACAAAGCAGTCAAAAGGGAACATCACCCAATGCGCACCATAGAAGAAGTGATTTCCACCATACCAGGTGCAAAAGTATTCTCAGTCTTAGATGCTAAATCCGGGTTCCTCCAGATAGAGCTGGATGAAGAATCATCCTTTCTCACAACCTTCAACACTCCAATGGGGAGGTTCAGATGGCTGAGACTGCCCTTCGGGATCAAATGTGCACCTGAAATATTCCAGCGCATCATGGACCAGATGCTAGAAGGAATTAGTGGAGCCACAGGTGTCATGGATGACATTCTGATAGCAGCACCCACAATGAAAGAGCACGACACAATACTCTGCAAAATAGTCGAGAGAGCCACGAGGTACAATCTAAAGCTTAACTTTGACAAGTGTCACATTCGTCAGTCAACAGTGCCATATGTGGGTCACCTGATTACAGCTGATGGTCTGAAGCCTGACCCTGCCACCTGATGCAGTACCGGCGACGCCGACGCAACCTCTAGACCATCCAGAACCGCGCCCTTGGCCACGTGGGGAGCCACCGAGGTCTGCACAAGCCCAGCCAGGTGAACTGTATACTACCAGACGGGGCAGAGTGGTGAAACCCCCTGATAGACTGACTTTGTAGCTGATTTTTATAAATAACTGAAGTCAATTGAACAGTCAGGGACAGGCGTGGTAAAGATGCCTGGTGGAAGTGATGTGCTAGTAACCTCTCCTTCCAAGTCAGTATTAGGACTTCAGTTATGTGTAGTTAACTTCACAGACCTTGTTGGTTATGTTGTTGAACGTGGACGTTGACAGGGCTGACGGGGTGTATAAATGTATTTTTGTGTTTATAGCCTGCGACAATACTATTTGCACTAATAGCCTTCTTTGCTGAAGAAGGGAGATGTAATGTATTGTGACTTTGCCTATTGCATTATGGGCTTCCGTAGGCACGGTCTAGTTTGTCCCTCTGTGCCTGCCGTACCTGGAGCCCCACACCGGCCTGAATAAACAAACAAGTCTCAAATTAACAGGCTTGTCGATCTCTGTGCTTATACACATTATATAAGTATCTTAGAGGTAGTGGGGGGCGATCGGATCGACATCTCAGCCTGACTAGCACGCCGGCTCGCTTCCCTCGCTTCTTCCTGCGACGCTTGCGTGTAATCGTGCCCAAGATGGTCAGAGATAATCCAGCTGTGACTTCGGGCGGGACGTCCGAGTCGAAAGAATGAAAAAACTCCGGTAGGCGGCGAGCGACTGTCGATCTGATCTCCCGAAGTGTGCAAAAGTTATAAATGAACGTGCTGCTAACTTCCTGAACAAAGATAGTTGCGAAAATAAATAATAAATAACAAAAAACTGCGTCGTCGTGCTCGCAACACGGCAGCCATCTCGTACGGCGCCAACGTCGAACAGCTGGTCGGCAAACGGAGCGAGAGAGAGAGAGAGAGAGAGAGAGAGAGAGAGAGAGAGAGAGAGAGAGAGAGAGAGAGAGAGAGAGAGAGAGAGAGAGAGAGAGAGAGAGAGAGAGAGAGAGAGAGAGAGAGAGAGAGAGAGAGAGAGAGAGAGATTTAAACATAACAAAACTACAATCAGGATGAACTACAATTATCAACAGAACGTGAGGAAATAACTTAGAAGTAATTCTAAGCTTATATTTGATATTTTAATTTGCTCTATATTGTATTTATTGTTGCAGAGATACTCGACAGTTAATAAACTGACGTGAAGTAATTTCCTTAACCCAAAAACAACAACAACAGCCTCATTAAGTATACAGCATCTATCAATATGCTAATTAGACATGCCCCCCAGAAGCCACTTCATCTAGAAACTAAACGCATAGACTTAATAGCATCCTTCCTCAAAACAGTCTGCAGAAACTAGTTCACTTCAGTATATATATATATATATATATATATATATTGTGGATCTTAAAGTTAATTTAGCCTCAGACGGGCACTAACCTTCAGCCCTGAGATAAGGACATACATCATCAGTATACCTTCGAAAGCCTCCAGGAATAAGGTAAAATGACTACTAATACTTGACTGTTGGGTCATGAATGCAACTCTGTTCTTTTCGGAATCGTGGGGTATTATTAATAAATTATTATTTTTGCCGTTTTTCAGAGCTCTGCTGTACAAGAAGAAGCAGATAGTTTCAGATGGTTGGCGTTTGCCGATAAACGACAGACGTCACCTCCGGCGCCAAACTGACAGACGCTTGAGTTCAAACGCTGGTTTATCTCTGAGACATTGAACAGACATCGAGCACGTCATTGAAACGTCACTCTGAGGGTCGATCTGGCTTCGTTACGACCAGGTTGAGAGAGAGAGAGAGAGAGATTTGTGGTCGTCGCTCCATATGGGAACCCCAGGGGGCTTTGTTATGGTGGGGAGAAGAACAGTGTGTGTGTGTCTTTGGCCTCAGTGTGTATGTGTGGGGGGGGGGGGGGGGGTGTCTGTGTGTGTCTTGGGCCTGTGTGTGTGTCTTGGGCCTCTGTGTGTGTGTGTGTGTGTGTGTGTGTCTTGGGATTGTGTGTGTGTGAATATATATCTTTATATTTATGTGCACGTGTGTTCACATGCCCCAGCGTGGTTAATCAATGAGTGTAGTTTATTGCTTGCCGGTAAGATTCATGTCTGTGTCTTCATATCCTCTGTCTGTCGGCACTCACAGATGTCCAGGTTTAATTTTCTTCTAGAATATAAATGATGTAATTGATTAAATCTAATTAATTTAGTTGTTGTTTTTGTTCCTCCTGGTATCCTATTAATAAGGTCTATCTCTCTTTTAATACGGTCGATTTCCCATTTTATTAATAAGGGACATATCTTCATTTAATAGGGCCGATCTCTCCTTTCAACCAAAACACACCAACCAGGGAGTTGTCGCACACACACATGCACACACGGACACACACACACACACACACACACACACACTTACATATGCAGGTGACGGCCAGCATGCGGTTGGCCAGGTAGGGCGCCACGCAGGTGGGGAAGATAGGCTGCATCATGTAGTTGGAGAAGGTGATGGCGATGACCGCCTGGCTGGTGGGTTCGATGATCAGCAGCGGCCTCCAGGATGTAGGCGTAGGACGCGCCCGACTTGGTGATGGTGGTGCCCAGCTCGGCGTAGCACAGGGCGCCGAACACGGAGAAGAGCCCGCCCACCGTCCACACCACCAGCGACAGGCCGTAGGAGGCGCTGTGGATCAGCACGCCCTTCGGCGACACGAAGATGCCCGAGCCGATCATGTTGCCCACGATGAGGCAGACGCCGTTGACCAGGGAGATCTCCTTCTTCAGCTTCATGGAGGAGCCGTCGGCCGAGGAGGAGGAGGAGGAGGAGGGCCCCTGGTCCGAGGGCGACTTGGCTGCAGAGGAGGAGGAGGAGGAGGGGCCTCCGCTGGCCGCGGCGGAGTCTTGCGTTGGAGCCGGGGCGTAGGGAGACATGGCGGCGGGAGGAGGGGAGGGGAGAGGAGGGGAGAGAAAAAGAGAGAGGAGGAGGGGAGGAGAGAAGAGGAGGTGTTTGGCCTGGAGGACAACGGTCTGGAAGGATGGACAGAGTTCTCCTACGTTCTCCTGCTGCTACGGAGCTTCTGGTCACAACATCTGTGGATGAAGAAGACGAGAAGGACAAGAAGAAGAAGAAAAACAAGATTGTGTGAGCAAAACTGTTACTGTGGAGACTCACCGGCTTCGTGGCATACCTCCATATGGTAACCGGGGAATTTATGACCAGTTTATACCACATTATACCAGTGTTCTAAATGTGTGTTAGTGTTTCGGTGTCTCCACAATGTCACACACGCTAATGCGGGGGACAAATAATAAAACGATAAAAGCGGACGTGGACTATAGCCGGTTACCCTGCGGAGGGGGTTTTCACGACGCCTTCCCAGAGCCTTTTAAGGTCGGCTGTGTTGACACACGGCGGGCGGCCTTGTGCATTCATGCATGCATGCATGCATGCATGCATGCATGAATGAATGAATGCATGCCTCCCACCCACCCACCACTCGACCTGGGAGATGTAGTCCTTATGGTGACCATGAGTCACACTGCTGGCGGCGTGCTGCCTCATCAGCCTCTCTGAAGTTCATTCCTCTTTCTGTGTGTGGGAGTGAGAAGTGAGATCAGGGGCCTCCCGGCAGGTCATGTGACAAGTCAAGGAACGCATGGTGGTGCTTTTGCTGGTTATCTGTGTGTGTGTGTGTGTGTGTGTGTGTGTGTGTGTCAAATCTAGGCAGCCAACTTATTGTACTTTTACCTGAGCTGCTGGTTCTGCTCTTAGAGGCTTGTTAGGAAGGAACTGTATTGTATTATATATTATGCTATTATATGTGTATATGATATATTATTTTGGCTTATTATTAGGAAGGAACCGCACTTCTGGTGACTATAGTAGTTCTCTTGCTGATTATCTTCCCGATCTGCAGATCCAAAACCGAATCAACTGTTACTTGGCCCATAAGTTATCTAACCACCGAGTTTTGTCCTATTCCACATATAACCTTTTGAGTTATCTTGCTAACAGACAAACAGAAAGGGGCCAAAACATAACCTTCTCCTATCTAACAAAAACAGGGCTGCAAACTTGTCACCTTTCGGCGAAATTCGCCGTTTTGAAACCAAAATAGGTCGTTTGTGTGGTTTGTGTAGATCTGCAATAAAAATATTTGGGGGGGGGGGGGGGGGGTCATCTGCGACTGCGAGTTTGGGTCTTGAGATGGATTGAGATTAATGACAGCTCCCGGGCGCAGATGACACTCCTCCCGGGAGCTGTCATCTCAATCCATCATGACAGCTAGCGCGCGAGCTGAGCTGTGCGCGCGAGTCTTCCTGTCGGCTTTCTCGGAACTACGCTTCTCGGACTTCACTGCGCCGGAGTCGATAGCCGTAAAACCTAGCTACAGGAAGCTACCTACGAGCCTACATTCCTGTCGCAGAACGTGGAACACGCTCTCAAGGTAAGCTATCTGTTATTTCAGTTATTATGAGTTAGTTAAGGTTAGCTGCTGATGTGTTTTTTAGCTTACCAAGGGAGCTAGCGAAGCTATTGTTAGCCAAGGGCTTATTGACTACACCTGTAGCTACCAGATGTGAACATATTTTCTTTCGTTCTTTTTTAATAAAAAATAAATAAAAAATCCGTCTTGAAATAACATCATATAATATATCAAAAATGTATATATTATATATGTACATAATATAAGATATTTTCGCGCCATAGGTAAAGTAAAATATTTTCTTTTTAAATTAAAAAAATAAATGTTCCATCTTCAAATAACATAATATAATATCAAAAATATGTCACTTCAGGGTGATGGAGACCGCCAAGGACTCATAATTATTTGTCTTTAAATGTCCTTTTATTCCTTTGCTGTTTTATAATATAGCTTTTGATTGCCATTGTGTATGAAATGTGCTCTACAAATCAGAGGTGGATTAGAAGTACTCCTTTCTCATACGTTTTCTAAATGTTCAACAGGGAACTGCTGCTAACAAATTGTTTCTATTTTCCCTTTAGAAATCATCTCGATGAAAAAGGAAGGTGTGTCAGAGTCACTGTCTTCTGCCTTTCTCTTTACTTTTACCTTTACAGAATAGTAAAACTGTCTTTACCCTTGAAATGAGAACTACGTGTGAGGAAGTGAATGTTACCGAGACATTTTGACCCAGACAGAGGGAAATTATTATTGTGTTGCTGCAAGCTGTGAAGGGCACAGTAGCATCGGTCACATTTCAGTCCCAATCCAACATGTGCAAGGCCTGTTTTTCTATTATTTCATGAAGCAACGATTCAACAAGTATGATTGAGAGGAATCAGCATTAACGTGACTGCTCAGAGAGGACATGGCACTCTTTCAAAGTAGAGCACAAGCAGTAAAGTGTGCTGCTGATGTTCTCTGTAAAATTGGCTAAATTAGACAATTATAGTGTTGAAAAAAGGCTACCGCTAACTGAGTTTACACCGTCCACTGATGTGTGTTAATGATATTTTCTGCAACACATTGAATTATTCCTCCTGACACACTCATTGCAAGACCACTTTGTCTTCTCACTCTTAATAGTGTTGTGTTTCAGTGCAGAGGTTTAAAATGCTCCCCTTTCTTAAATGAAAAAGTGAATTCTTGGCAGAAAGAAGAATTTCCCTTTCTGTTTGTGGCGCTAAAAAAGTTAGCACCTGTGATATGACTCAACTCTATAGTTGCAAATTGTGTTAGATAGTGGTACGGCTCTACAAAATAAATGCATTGTTATATTACAAATGGAAATTCTGTGTTTTTCTTATTATTACCACTGCTTGTTTTGTTGTTCTGATTGCTAAAATTGCCTGTAAATCCACATTTTAAAGCTGATAATTCAAACAAATCCTCCGGGGGAGCTGACCCCCGGACCCCCCTAGGGGGTTCGAACATTGTCACCTTTTTTATCCATGATGAGTTTGCACCCCTGAAAAAGAATGACAACTGACGAGAGAGAGAGAGAGAGAGAGAGAGAGAGACTAGTAGCCATGAACGCACAGACATACTGTGATGTACACTAGCAAACATGGGCACATATAGGCCCAGGGGAAACACTAGACGGACAGGAGACGAGACCAGCTGTGGTCGAGGTGTGGTGGGGGAGAAAGAGCAGGGGGACATGGGGGACGGGGGAGAGAGGGAGGGAGAGTCCTCTGTGAAACACAGAGAGAGAGAGAGAGAGAGACAAGGTTCACCAGTGATTCAAGTCAAGTTTATTATCAAAATGTATACAAGTATAAGCAATGGGTGAAGTGTGTATGTGCAATGTGTATACAACAGACAGCAGTTATTAAAACAAATGAATAAAATCAAAAATAAGTAAAAAGTACAAACTGTATAAAGTTAAATATATAAAAATATAAAAATGCATATATAAAATGCAATATATTAGCACAGAAAAAGAGCTATATATATATATATATAAATCAATGTAATAAAATATACATTGTTATATGCTATACACCCTTGTTCAGCAGCCTGATGGCCTGACTGTGGAAGCTATCTCTAAGTCTATTTGTACGGTACACTTGATACTGCGGTATCGCCTGCCTGACGGTAACAGTGAGTACAGTTGGTGGCTGGGTGGGCAATGTCTTTTATTGATACTTCAGCGACCCCTCTGGTTCTCAAGGTTAAGACCACAGTGTCCCTGCTGGCTCTGTGTTTTGCATAAATAGAAACACCTTCATAGAGAACATTTGTAGTAGGCGACAAGAAAACAGCTTGGACACGTGTCCTGATCAATACCGCTGTCCCTCTGACTCTCACTGACACACAACAACAAACCAATCAACCAAATCAATAATAATATTCTTCTAATTTGTGGGGTGCTGAGGTGACAATTGGGAGTCTAAAATCGCATGTAACCCATGGTTACACCAAGATAGAGATGACATTTAATCTGAACTAAACACACAGTATTTTTATAGTAATGTTCTACAATGTCTTACTCCTGGAGGGAATGGGGAGTAAGCATTCCATTGTACTTGTTGCAAATGGCAAATATAATTCTTGAATCTTGAATACTTTTTTTAAGCGATAATTCATTTTTGAACAGTTTCTTACCACAGGCCATCAGGACTGTGAGCACAGATCTCACCCACCAAGTCCCACACATACTGCCCATCTCATTCACACACACACACACACACACACACACACACACACACACACACACACACACACACACACACACACACACACACACACACACATAGTATATAGCATACACACATATTTATATCTGACCATATATTGTTTTCTAGTTTAGGGACCGTATACTGTTATCTTTTTTCATTGACTTTAAACAAAATATATTTTATATATTTGTATATATACAATATATATATATTTGTTTATTCATAGTTTATTGATGTTTTTTAAACCTAAAAAGTAAACAACTTTATTTTTTCCCTTGTCGATGACTTATTGTACCATTTAAAATGGAAATATAATGTATTCATGTGTAGTAGACAGTAGCCTGCAGCAATAGACCACAAAAGGTCTGCACATTTAGACTTTGAATGGGAGACACCCTGAACATATCATTAGCTATTTCTTCCATTTAGGAATGGAGGTCTGCCGCGGGGCGATGCCACTGCTGCACGCCACGAAGTAGGAGCTGGTCTGCAGGCACTGCTGCTTCACCTTCAGACACACAAAGCAGAACTCCACCTCGCAGCGGCGACAGATGATATATTTGCAGCCGGCGCCGGCGTGCTCCACCTTCATGCCTGGGTGGTGGTGGGGCAGGCCCGGATGGAGGGGCAGGGCCCCACGCCCGGCACATCTGACAAACATCATACAACGGCAGCTCTGCAGCAGCTGCAGGTCCATGTCGACGCAGCCAGGGTTTTCGCAGCGGTCCCCTTCCACGGCTGCAGACAGTGCCAGCAGAACTGATGGCTGGGCCTGTTGCTCTCCTCGCAGATGGGGCAGCTGAAGCAGAGGTTGTCCTCGGTCTGTCTCTCCACATTCGTCCCGCATCCGGGGCACTGCGTGGGAATCATCCCCTCATCGTGGCGTCCAGCGGGTCGTACTTCTTCTTCTTCTTTTATCGTGGTTTTACGGTGTTAATTACGGTGACTTGTTCGTCTCCGGTGATCCCCCGGTCTGAGAGGAGAGGAGAGGAGAGGAGAGGAGAGGAGAGGAGAGGAGAACCTTCCGTTCGTTGGTTTTGGTTTTGCTTTGCGAACCAGGAACTCAAGAGGACTGGGAGAGGTAGAGGAGGTGGTGTCGGAGCTCAGAGGGCTGGAGGAGGAGGAGGAGGAGGAGGAAGTGTTAGAATAAAGCAGGTCATCCTGGGGAAACTCCCAGAAGAATGATAACCGTCACCAACAAACCTGTCATACCGGTGTCTCACGAAGGTCGAACCGGGACTCACCGCGGTGGAACCCGGGTCCGTCCTGCAGGCACAGCTGTGTCTCAATAGGTCATCATGTCTAAATAGATCATCGTCTCTGTCTCCGTGTCTGGTAACATGTTAGTGTTGTTGTCTCTTATAGGGTATATAGAAGGAGGAACAGGCCTACTTTATTAAGCCTATACTTTATTGATCCCAAGGGAAAAAAGGATCGGCAGCCAGTACCTCAATACAACACACAATTACATACACAACCCTTACAATATCTTAGAATACAAAATCCCGTAGGCCTACATGTTACATAATGTTGGTATAAATAACTTTATGTGTCTCTGAGAAAACACGTGACCAGACCGCCTCGTCAACATTCCTCCGTCACGCCACTTCATTTGAGATTGATTTATTCTGATGTTCCACGTAAGGTTTGATGTTTTGCCTTTTGTCCTTCTTGTAGGCTAAACTCACATGCACACACAGCGGGACATGGTAAGGACTAACGTCTAATCATGACCATAAGCTATAACACATGTTTACATATAATATAAACATATTACAATAAGTAGTGTGAGTGAGTGACAGGGGAACGTTGTGAAATAAGACCTGGGCCAACCAGGGGAAAACAACCCACCAATAAAGTTCCAGTCCAGTTACAACATGCATTGTGCATTATTATAAAGTATATTAGATATAGAGATACAAAGTCATCCGCACAGGACCATCAACAACATTTCATACTGAAAAACAAGAGGAAATGGCGTGAATTGGACACACCCAGAGACTTCATGGTATTCAAGGAAGGAGACGGTAATCTTTCCATATATCGTCTATTCGGGGCCCTTTCTCTCTCTGCCATTGACCTACGACCCGGCAGTGTAAGAGCCTAAATGCATTAAAAACATAAATATGTCGCCCAATAAATGAAGTTGCGAAAATAATATTACTTCATGATAACCTCATAAACAATGAAGTAATGATTGTTCATCATCAATCATCATACATATGATTAGGCCCTTTTATTAGATCTTATAATAGACATCAGCCATTTAAAATGTGGTAGATCTTTGTTTGTTTACCACTGAGATGAGGAGGCCAAGACGAAACAGAAGGAACGTTTGTCTCATATTCGTCTCCAACTGGTCGGGTCGTAACCGCCAACGTGAAAGCGACTTCAACTGCAACTGCAGAAAAAGTGAAACTGTGAGTGTGTGAGCCTTCTAATAAACGCGTCGATGCTTCAAACGCGTCGCACACCGGGTCAGGTCCACTCGAGACGGGGTCATCGTGATCGGGTTCAACGGAGAGAAGATGACAGTGGACCTGTGCAACACTGAGGAACAGATGAAGGCCATGACCGTGCTGCAGATCAAGACGAAGATAGCCGGGCGTCTCCCAGGGTCCGGAGGTACGATTGGCACCTTTTTAAAATTCGATGCTTGATTATTGATTTGTTATTATTCTTCCTTGCGTAGGCCTATTGCCATAAATAAATACAAAAACAACTGTAACAACTGCAAAACTAGAGAGGGGCCCTCAGTAGATGGATCAGGTTGGATCTGGTTTCAGATCCAGATCTGCGGATCAAAAATCTGCTCCTTATGCTAACAGACAGACAGATAGACAGACAGACAGACAGACAGACAGACAGACAGACAGACAGACAGACAGACAGTGAGACAGACAGAGAGCGATATAGAAAGAGACAGACAGACAGACAGACAGACAGTGAGACAGACAGACAGACAGACAGAGAGCGATATAGAAAGAGACAGACAGACAGACAGACAGTGAGACAGAAATAAAGAGACAGACAGACAGACAGACAGACAGTGAGACTGAAAGAAAGAGACAGACAGACAGAGAGAAATATAGAAAGAGACAGACAGACAGACAGACAGAGAGAGATATAGAAAGAGACAGACAGACAGACAGACAGTGAGACAGACAGACAGAGAGAGATATAGAAAGAGACAGACAGACAGTGAGACAGAAAGACAGAAAGAAAGAGACAGACAGACAGAGAGAGATATAGAAAGAGACAGACAGACAGACAGTGAGTCAGACAGACAGAGTGAGAGAGAGACAGACAGACGGAGAGAGATGGACAACAAAACAGACAGACAGAGAGACAGACAGATAGACAAATGGGTGATGTGAGGCATGACTTGTAAAGCGCTTTGGATAAAAGCGCTATATAAAAGCCGGCATTATTAGTTCAATCTAAACACGTAAATGAGGGCAATCACCAAATATATACGAATCCACAAAAGATGTGTGACCACATGGATGAACAACAAACGTTTACGTTTAATCAATTGATTACATCAGCACAATATGGGAAAATATTACTGTCTCCTTCCTTGAATTCCATGAAGTCTCTGCGTGTGTCCAATTCACACCTCAGACCGAAATGAGAGGAAATGGCGTAGGCCAGATTGTTCCTGAGTATGAAGACATTCCAGCAGTCACCAGATCTGATCCTGTTCCTGATGACCTGCCTGTCCCCCACTACGTCTCTGCCGGTCCCTGTCTGGGTGGGAGATTGTAATAAATATTATTATCTGCCCTTGGTGTCCGTGTGCTGCATTTGGGTCCAACCCTAATCCGTGACACCCATGAAGTCGAAATGAGGAAATGGTCCTCTTGTTTTTCAGTATGAAATGAGGAAATGGTCCTCTTGTTTTTCAGTCTGAAATGAGGAAATGGCGCACCTCTTGTTTTTCAGTCTGAAATGAGGAAATGGCGCACCTCTTGTTTTTCAGTCTAAATGTTGTTGATGGTCCTGGTGCGGATGACTTTGTATCTCTATATCTAATACTTTATAATAATGCACAATGCATGTTCTAACTGGACTGGAACTTTATTGGTGGGTTGTTTTCCCCTGGTTGGCCCATGTCTTATTTCACAACGTTCCCCTGTCACTCACTCACACTACATATTGTAATATGTTTATATGATATGTAAACATGTGTTATAGCTTATGGTCATGATTAGACGTTAGTCCTTACCATGTCCCGCTGTGTGTGCATGTGAGGCGATTACTGTGACTTTATATTTCTCTTCATATCTCACACTACATATTGTAATATGCTTATATGATATGTAAACATGTGTTATAGCTTATGGTCATGATTAGACGTCCTTACCATGTCCCGCTGTGTGTGCATGTGAGTTTAGCCTACAAGAAGGACAAAAGGCTAAACATCAAACCTTACGTGGAACATCAGAATAAATCAATCTCAAATGAAGTGGCGTGACGGAGGAATGTTGACGAGGCGGTCTGGTCACGTGTTTTCTCAGAGACACATAAAGTTATTTATACCAACATTATGTAACATGTAGGCCTACGGGATTTTGTATTCTAAGATATTGTAAGGGTTGTGTATGTAATTGTGTGTTGTATTGAGGTACTGGCTGCCGATCCTTTTTTCCCTCGGGATCAATAAAGTATAGGCTTAATAAAGTAGGCCTGTCCCTCCTTCTATATACCCTATAAGAGACAACAACACTAACATGTTACCAGACACAGAGACACACCCAGAGACGATGATCTATTTAGACATGATGACCTATTGAGACACAGCTGTGCCTGCAGGGCGGACCCGGGTTCCACCGCGGTGAGTCCCGGTTCGACCTTCGTGAGACACCGGTATGACAGGTTTGTTGGTGACGGTTATCATTCTTCTGGGAGTTTCCCCAGGATGACCTGCTTTATTTGAACACTTCCTCCTCCTCCTCCTCCTCCAGCCCTCTGAGCTCCGACACCACCTCCTCTGCCTCTCCCAGTCCTCTTGAGTTCCTGGTTCGCAGAGCAAAACCAAAAGCAACGAACAACGACGGAAGGTTCTCCTCTCCTCTCCTCTCCTCTCAGACCGGGGGATCACAGGAGACGAACAAGTCACCGTAATTAACACCGTACAACCACGATGAGCGATGAGAAGAAGAACGACCCGCTGGACGCCACGATGAGTGATGAGAAGAAGAACGACCCGCTGGACGCCACGATGAAGTATGTCAACAAGCCGGACGACATCGGCCCGCTTCGTAAGTAATCAATCAATCAATCAGTCAAACCCGTAGATCGATTTATTTCCCAGGAGGGGATGACAAACCGGTTATATATATATTTAGACACACACACACGCACAGTTGCAGTAAAGTGCATAGTAATATAATATAATTTACAGTTAATATGTACATGTTAAAATACCTCTAGTCTAGGTATAAATGTGATATGAGCATAATAATAGGTACATGTATATACAGGTAAGTGAGTATTTAACAGGTAGTGATCAGGGGTATGCTATTATTGAAAGCAGGATACAAATATAGAAATGTAAATGTATAAACAAGTGAGCATATATAAATGTATGGCATGTATAAATGTATATGTATATACAGGAGTAGGAGCAGTTCTATCAACAGATTTAAATATATATGTCAGGTACAGTAAAGGTATCTTAGTAATAAATATGTAAACTATAGAGAGGGAGGTAGTTGTGATATGAGTAAACATCATAGACACCAACAGGGCCATCGTTACGCCCTAGGAGGTACAGTTAAAGTTCTTCAGAATGACATTACTCTATAGTCCTGTATCGTGTTGGAAGCATTAATGGGCGTATATCCTGTCCATGGCGGGTAACTGTGGCGTCTCTTCTGTTTCTGTCGGCAGAATCCAGGAGGTCCCAGGACTCAGAGCCCAGGAGGTCCCAGGACTCAGAGCCCAGGAGGAACCAGGACTCAGAGCCCAGGAGGTACCAGGACTTGGAGCCCAGAAGGTACCAGGAATCGGAGCCCAGGAGGTCCCAGGACTCAGAGCCCATGAGGTACCAGGACTCGGAGCCCAGGAGGAACCAGGACTCAGAGCCCAGGAGGAACCAGGAATCGGAGCCCAGGAGGTACCAGGACTCGGAGCCCAGGAGGTACCAGGACTTAGAGCCCAGGAGGTACCAGGACTCAGAGCCCAGGAGGTACCAGGACTCAGAGCCCAGGAGGAACCAGGACTCAGAGCCCAGGAGGAACCAGGACTCGGAGCCCAGGAGGTACCAGGACTCGGAGCCCAGGAGGTACCAGGACTCAGAGCCCAGGAGGTACCAGGACTCAGAGCCCAGGAGGTACCAGGACTCAGAGCCCAGGAGGTACTATGGCCTGAAGAACCAGGGGTCAACGGACTACCTGAACAGCATGCTCCAAGTGCTGTTCATGACCCCGCAATTCAGACAAGCTGTCCAAAGGTTAGTCGTGTTTTTACATAGGAGATTTTATCCCTACCCCTCTGTCCCTATCTCTCCACCCCTAACTCAACCCCTCCACCCCCAACTATCCACCCCTAACTCTATCCCTTAATCTCTATTCCTAACTCTCTATTCCTAACTCTCTATCCCTAACTTGACCACTCCATCCCTAACTGAATTTCCATGAATCTCTCTTCCTAACTCTCTATCTCTAACTTTCTATCCCTAGCTGGACCCCTCCATCCCTAACTCTCTATCCCAAGTTCTCCATCCCTAACTTGACCACTCCATCCCTAACTAAATTTCCATTATTTTCTTTTCCTAACTCTCTATCTCTAACTCTCTATCCCTAACTGGACCTCTCTATCCCTAGCTGGACCTCTCTATCCCTAGCTGGACCCCTCCATCCCTAACATCCTCTCTAGCTCTTACCCAACCCTTCCATCCCTAACTCTATATCCCTAACTTTCCACCCTTAACTCTCTATCCCTAACTCTCCATCCCAAACTCTATCCCTAACTTTATCCCTTACTCCAGGGGTTCCCAACCTTTTTCACCCAGAGCCCCCCCAAATGACTCCTGTTGGAATTTGCGCACCCCCCCCCCCCCCCCGGACTTTGCCTTTGCTATTAAAAGTGCACATTCAAAAGAGGCCTCGGTGGCCTTCTGTACATCGCTGCCAGCCCTAACAAACTGTTGTTTCTTCATGAAAAAGTCCCGATCACGCCCGACCGTTTCTGGGTGCATGGTCTGTTGGTGTCTCTTCATTTTGCAGGGTTTCATGCTGTCGTTGGCTAGCTTCTCTCTGCATATCACACACTCTGGGCGGGTTTTGTCCGTTCCCTCCATGAAACCTAAGTTAAGATAGCTCTCTAGGTAGGTCCTCATTTTCTTTTTGATTGCAGATGAGCTGTCATCTCCTTTACGTTTTTCAGACATTTTTAGACAAAATATTCACCTTATGAAGTTGGTCGCTAGCTAGCAAGCACAGCAAACTGTTACTACTACAGAAGCTGACACAGTAACGTCAATGTTGGCGCGAATCGGAGGAGTATCAGATTAATTTGTAGAATTTTTATTAAAATTAATTAATCAATAAATTTCTATATTTTATTGTAATGTAGAGACAAGGCTTTTAGCGACAATCATGTATTGCGTTACAATTATATGTAAAAAACTTTAAAAAAATAAAAATAAAAAATAAAAAAAAATAAAAATCGAAATATGATATTAGGCCTCAAATCATCTGAGGCCTGGCGCCCCCCCTGCGATCTTTGGTGCCCCCCCAAGGGGGGCGCGTCCCCCAGGTTGGGAACCACTGCCTTACTCGATATCCCAAACTCTAACAACTTCATCCCTAACTCTATCCTTAACTCTCTACCCCTAACCTATCCACTAACCCTACCCATGTGTATCTGCAGTAGTTGTGGACAGACGCCCCTGAACGATGAGCTCAGAGTTGTCTTTGAGGAGCTAAAGACAGGTTCTCCCTCCACGCTGGGCGTCATCAGAGAACTGGGGATTAAAAACGGTACGCAGAGAACCCTGACACATACATACATCAATAGAACATACACCAGGAGAACATACATCAAGAGAAAATGCACCAGGAGAACATACATCAAGAGAACATACACCAGGAGAACATACATCAATAGAACATACACCAGGAGAACATACATCAATAGAACATACACCAGGAGAACATACATCAAGAGAACATACACCAGGAGAACATACACCAAGAGAACATACACTAAGATAACATACATCAAGAGAACATACACCAGGAGAACATACATCAAGAGAACATACACCAGGAGAACATACATCAAGAGAACATACACCAGGAGAACATATGCCAAGAGAACACGTGTGTCTGTCTCACAATCCACACTGTAGTCAAGTCAAGTCAACTTTATTAGTCTAGCCCTTAATCACATATATTTACCACCTCAACCTTATCTCTCTATCCCTAGCCCTAATGCAAAAAACTCCCTAAATGATGAAGGAAGAAATTTTGAGAGGGAACCACAGCGAGGGATCCCTCCTTCCAGGGATGGTTTAGGAGTGCAATGGTTGCCATAAGTGACAAACATAGTATTTACGAAATACATGTTGTCCATGGGGCTGTCTGGTGGGCAAGCTGGTAGTCTTCAGGTGGGCTGGATCAGGATCAGGATCACCGGATGTAGAGAACCTCTAGTCTGGTACCTATCAGTCTGATGATTAGATGGTAGGGGTGGACCAGGACCATGTAGAGAACCTATTGTCTAGAACATATCAGTCTGGTGATTTGATGGACCATGTAGAGAACCTCTAGTCTAGTGCCTATCAGTCTGGTTATTTGATGGTACGGGTGGACCAGAACCCTGTAGAGAACCTCTAGTCTAGTACATCGGCAGCACGGGGTGGGCTAGTGCTGACTTGCTTACACTTGTCTTGTCTCTTCTTCATCCTTCAGTCCTGGAGCAGAGGGACGCTGCAGAGTCCTTTGAGAAGATCCTTACCCTGGCCAGTCCTCAGGCCTCCCAGGTGAGGACCACACAGGACTGAACACACACCAAGTAACCTTATTATTGCGTGCAGTTGATATTCTGTATGTGTGTGTATGCAGTTTTTCCGTGGAAGGTTAATCCACCGCACGACGTGCTCTCGCTGCCATCGAACTGTTGACACTGACGGTTCATTTTGGACTTTGAATCTGGCCATCGAGAACAACTCCAAAGGGGGATACAATGTGGTAAGAAACATATATATACAGTATATATACAGTATACAATATTTGTATATATATTTATAGTATACAATATATATATATATATATAAATATATGTCTGAATTTTATATTTTATCATATATATGTTTGTATTATATATTATATGATATCTGTTTGTTTTATATATTATATTATATATGTATTTTATATACAGCAGTGGCGGCTGGTGGTTGTAAAAGTAGGGGAGGAAGTATACACTATTCATTTTGACAGTGTATTAGTGGGTCATTTGAGCAGACAAGCCAAACTGAATTGAAACTCAATTTCAACTCAAAAATCTATTTCTTCTGGGGAAGAAGCATTGTTTTGATGAAAAACAGCTATTTAGCGATTACTTCATTAATTATGAAAAGTTCTATGCACAGTGGTTATTTCTACCAAACAAACCTAACATAATTTAAATTTAGTGATTTGAGGGAGAAGCGTTTTTTGTTTTTTGTTATGTATTTAATAAAAACAACACGTACTATCGTATAGTAAAACCAGTTATGCACGTAAATCACATAAATTGTATAATCGCGATCCAAAGAAACACCACCTTGTCACGGTCAGCCATGCCTTCAAAATGTTAAAATAGTAATATTGTCAGTATTTTCACAGATAAATGTGTTACATTTATGTGTAATTATTCTTCTCAGAAATGTTCGGGAGGCTGGTCCTCCCTTTCCTCAATGGACGAGCCTCCACTGACATACAGTATATATTTGTCTGAGTTCTATATTATATTATATACAGTGTCTGTATTCAAGCTACATTACTGAATACTGATTATATTCTAACTGAACACGGTCCACTGCAATAAGTAACAACAAGGCTTTATTAACCTAATTGAACTGTGATTATACAAGAATATCAGTTACCGCCAGGTTAACCAATCAGGAGCTGCCAATCAAGGGCTTTATCCAATAGGAACATGACTACACACACACACACACACACACACACACACAACCACACACACACACAACCAATAAGTCAAGTCAAGTCAAGTCAAGTTTATTGTCACTTCACAGTTTACAGTTTAGTATAAAGCAGTGATGTGAAAATCTTGTGTGCAATACCCGACGACAGACAGCAGTTATAAAATAAGATAAAAATATGAATAAACAGCCGGTCTAAACGGCACGGTGCACAAGCTACTGCATGATTGACATCTTGTAGTTCATGTGCATGATTTTAGTCCTGTTTTATGCGGTGTATTTTGTCCGTCCCCTTTCACAAGACGGATGGCTTGAAGGCGCTTTTCTGCCAGTCGAGGTTAACCGGAGACAACCAGCTGTACTGTGACCACTGCGATGACAAAGCGGACGCCACTATGGTAAGTCAAGAACATTTTTGGAGTAAAGAATAAGGAACAACCGTTCGTGGAGACAGGATTTTGACCCTTGTGTTTCAATTAGGAGTGTAAGTTAGGGGAACATCCGGAGGTTCTGGTGTTGCTGCTGAAAAGGTTCGTGTTGGACTACCACTGCATGGAATACGTGAAGAACGACAGCCTGGTGGACGTTCCTCTGAACATTGATGTACCTGAGGTACAGCAACACACACACACACACACACACACACACACACACACACACACAATACCTGGCAGAGTAAACAGAGACACATGAACAATGATACACGTTGAACAGTGGGCTATGGTGCCACCCTGTGGCCATTATGGGTACATTACATTACATTACATTACATTACAATACATTACAGTCATTGAGCAAGTCTTTCCACAGGTAGGTAAGAGAACTTCTAGGCACCAGAAATCATAAGTGCATTTCCTTCCTAACAAGCCATAATAACACACATAAATAATGTCATAATTGATCATATATTAGATTTCCTTCCTAAAGAGCAGAACCAGTGCTCAGGTAAAAGTACGATAGTTATGTTATTTAAACTCTAGTTCCATTCTAGGTGTAGCCGTCTAGGCTTTGCCTTATGAAACCTTCAGCAATGTACCAATCCACGTGGGTCCACATTCCCCACAATGTGCATATGAGGCCGCACAGAGCGCCGCTCACCCTCAGCGCTATTTATTTCAGTAATGGGGGTGCAGCAGAAAATAGAAAAAGGGCCAACGTCTTTGTGTATCTTGATTGCTGTGATCTTTTCCTTGTTGTCTGTGGCTTGTTGGCCGCTCAGGGCGTGAGCTATGAGCTGTATGCCACCGTGGACTACTACGGCAACCTGAGGGGTGGCCACTACACAGCCACCATCAGGCCTCCGGACAGTGCCCAAGGCCGCTGGTACAAGTTTAACGACTCCAGTGTCGAGGAACTGGTGGGTCTGCCGTTCCTTTCAACCGTAGTCGTCTTAAAGTCATCAATCTTTCTCAGTTCTTGTAACGTGGTCCCTTTCTCCCTTTCTACTTTCTTCAGGCGACCTTCACTCCTGAAAAGTATGTCACCTTCTTTCTAAACGTTTTAAGTTTCCGTGTCAGTGTGTGGCGTTCCTTGTGTTCATACGGAGGATAAAACATTGATGTGAACTCCTTCTTCACAGGAGCTCCAGCGCCTTCCTCCTCCTCTACAGGAGAAACCAACGTAGGTTTACCGAGGAGGACGTCCACCATTCTCCCACGACACAAACCAGACAGCAATACACCTTGTCTTCTCCTGCTCTTTCTTCTTCTTCTTCTTCTTCTTCTTCTTCTTCTTCTTCTTCTTCTTCTTCTTCTTCTGCAGTGAGTGAATCACCCCAGCAGGTGGACCACGGGTCGTCTGTGGAGCCGCCCAAGCTTGACGCCGTCCACAGGAGTGATGATGACGGGGCTGACGAAGACGATGAAGATCACAATGACAACAGTGACGAGGTCCACCACAAAGCACAGCCACCCCGTCCTCGCCCCGGCGAGGTCCCCGGGTCGGGGGAGGGTGGCAAGAAGACAGACGACACGGAGGTCTCCACCAACGAGACCAAGTCCCACAGCGAAGCGGCCGATCGCACTGTCCTCCAGCAGGAGGCCGACGGCTCCGTGTGTGTGTGTGTGTGTGTGTGTGTGTGTGTGTGTGTGTGTGTGTGTGTGTGTGTGTGTGTGTGTGTATGTGTGTGTGTGTGTGTTTCCAGCAAACAAAGATGAATTGTAACTTGGTGAACTAAATCTGATATAAGGATTTGTTAATGATGATAATAATAATAATAACATGTATTTTCTAAGACACTTTACAGCAATAATAAAAATTAATTATACATTTGTAGAGATTTTTATGTAACACTGGTCCATCATGAAATGACGATATGTCATCAGATATTAATTTATATTGTTTGTATAATAGGAGACACAACAATGGAATACTTATATTGTACAAGTGTTCCACCTAACATTGTCCAAGTCCGCCACCTAGAGGCGATGAGAACACTATATTTAGTATATTTAGTCATTTCATATTTATTTAACACAAGCGCCCCTCTTCTTCTTGGATGGCCCTCAGTAGTGACCCCCACACCCCATACTCCCACAGCACCCCCACAGTATTTCCAGAGGGACCCGATCATATGCCTTCTCCATATCCACAAAACACATGTAGACCGGATGGGCATACTCCCAAGCCCCCTCCAGGATCCTTGTAAGAGTGAAAAGCTGGTCCGTTGTTCCACAACCACGGCGGAATCCGCATTGTTCCTCTTCAATCTGAGGTTTGACTATCGGCCAAACTCTCCTTTCCAGCACCTTGGAGTAGACTTTCCCAGGGAGTAATGTGATACCCCTGTAATTGGTACACACCCTCTGGTCCCCCTTTTTGAACAGGGTTACCACCACCCCCGTTTGCCACTCCTCAGGCACTGTCCGGGACTTCCACGCAATGTTGAAAAGACGTGTCATCCATGACAGCCCCTCAACACCCAGAGCCTTTAGCATTTCTGGACGGATCTCATCAACCCCTGGGGCTTTGCCACTGTGGAGATGTTTGACTACCGCAGTGACTTCCTCCAGGGAGATTGATGTTTGCTGGCTTCATCCTCCAGATCTGCCTCTACCGTTGAGGAAAGGTTAGGTGGGTTAAGAAGTTCCTCAAAGTGCGCTATCCACCGCCCGATCACCTCCTCAGTTGAGGTCAGCAATGTCCCACCCTTACTGTACACGGCTTGGATGGACCCACGCTTCCCCCTCCTGAGGCGCTGGATTGTTTGCCAGAAATGCTTTGGTGCCGACTGAAATTCCTTCTCCATGGCTTCTCCCAATTCCTCCCACACCCGCTGCTTTTCCTCCGCTACGGCTGAGGCTGCCTTCTCTTGGCCTGTCGATACCTCGCAACTGAGTCCGGAGTCTCACAGGCTAACATAGCCCTGAAGGCCTTCTTCTTCAGTCGGACGGCTTCCCTGGCCACAGCTCTCAACTCCAGCTTCAGCAATAGAAGCTTTGAACACTGACCACTCTGGTTCAAGGCTCATGTCCCCAGCCTCCATAGAAATAAAGACAGGGGAATCCACCAGACGTTCCCTGTTCACCCGCACTAAACGTTTGGGCTTACCAGGCCTATACAGAGGCTTCCCCCCCCCATCTTACCCAACTCACCACCAGATGGTGATCGGTTGACAGGTCTAATCATGACCATAATCTATAACACATGTTTACATATCATATAAACATATTACAATATGTAGTGTGAGTGAGTGACAGGGGAACGTTGTGAAATAAGACCTGGGCCAACCAGGGGAAAATAACCCACCAATAAAGTTCCAGTCCAGTTAGAACATGCATTGTGCATTATTATAAAGTATATTAGATATAGAGATACAAAGTCATCCGCACCAGGACAATCAACAACATTTCATACTGAAAAACAAGAGAAAATGGCGTGAATTGGACACACCCAGAGACTTCATGGTATTCAAGGAAGGAGACGGTAATCTTTTGATATATCGTCTATTCGGGGACCTTTCTCTCTCTGCCTCTGACCTATGACCCGGCAGTGTAAGAGCCTAAATGCATTAAAAACATAAATATGTCGCCCAATAAATGAAGTTGCAAAAATAATATTACTTCATGATAACCTCATAAACAATGAAGTAATGATTGTTCATCATCAATCATCATACATATGATTAGGCCCTTTTATTAGATCTTATAATAGACATCAGCCATTTAAAATGTGGTAGATCTTTGTTTGTTTACCACTGAGATGAGGAGGCCAAGACGAAACAGAAGGAACGTTTGTCTCATATTCGTCTCCAACTGGTCGGGTCGTAACCGCCAACGTGAAAGCGACTTCAACTGCAACTGCAGAAAAAGTGAAACTGTGAGTGTGTGAGCCTTCTAATAAACGCGTCGATGCTTCAAACGCGTCGCACACCGGGTCAGGTCCACTCGAGACGGGGTCATCGTGATCGGGTTCAACGGAGAGAAGATGGCAGTGGACCTGTGCAACACTGATGAACAGATGCAGACCATGACCGTGCTGCAGATCAAGACGAAGATAGCCGGGCGTCTCCCAGGGTCCGGAGGTACGATTGGCACCTTTTTAAAATTCGATGCTTGATTATTGATTTGTTATTATTCTTCCTTGCGTAGGCCTATTGCCATAAATAAATACAAAAACAACTGTAACAACTGCAAAACTAGAGAGGGGCCCTCAGTAGATGGATCAGGTTGGATCTGGTTTCAGATCCAGATCTGCGGATCAAAAATCTGCTCCTTATGCTAACAGACAGACAGATAGACAAACAGACAGACAGACAGACAGTGAGACAGACAGACAGACAGAGAGCGATATAGAAAGAGACAGACAGACAGACAGAGAGACAGTGAGACAGACAGACAGACAGAGAGCGATATAGAAAGAGACAGACAGACAGACAGACAGTGAGACAGAAATAAAGAGACAGACAGACAGTGAGACTGAAAGAAAGAGACAGACAGACAGAGAGAAATATAGAAAGAGACAGACAGACAGACAGACAGACAGACAGAGATATAGAAAGAGACAGACAGACAGACAGACAGACAGACAGACAGTGAGACAGAAGAGACAGACAGACAGAGAGAGATATAGAAAGAGACAGACAGACAGACAGACAGTGAGACAGAAAGACAGAAAGAAAGAGACAGACAGACAGAGAGAGATATAGAAAGAGACAGACAGACAGACAGTGAGTCAGACAGACAGAGTGAGAGAGAGACAGACAGACGGAGAGAGATGGACAACAAAACAGACAGACAGAGAGACAGACAGATAGACAAATGGGTGATGTGAGGCATGACTTGTAAAGCGCTTTGGATAAAAGCGCTATATAAAAGCCGGCATTATTAGTTCAATCTAAACACGTAAATGAGGGCAATCACCAAATATATACGAATCCACAAAAGATGTGTGACCACATGGATGAACAACAAACGTTTACGTTTAATCAATTGATTACATCAGCACAATATGGGAAAATATTACTGTCTCCTTCCTTGAATTCCATGAAGTCTCTGCGTGTGTCCAATTCACACCTCAGACCGAAATGAGGAAATGGCGTAGGCCAGATTGTTCCTGAGTATGAAGACATTCCAGCAGTCACCAGATCTGATCCTGTTCCTGATGACCTGCCTGTCCCCCACTACGTCTCTGCCGGTCCCTGTCTGGGTGGGAGATTGTAATAAATGTTACTATCTGCCCTTGGTGTCCGTGTGCTGCATTTGGGTCCAACCCTAATCCGTGACACCCATGAAGTCGAAATGAGGAAATGGTCCTCTTGTTTTTCAGTATGAAATGAGGAAATGGTCCTCTTGTTTTTCAGTATGAAATGAGGAAATGGTCCTCTTGTTTTTCAGTATGAAATTAGGAAATGGTCCTCTTGTTTTTCAGTATGAAATGAGGAAATGGTCCTCTTGTTTTTCAGTATGAAATGAGGAAATGGCCCTCTTGTTTTTCAGTATGAAATGAGGAAATGGTCCTCTTGTTTTTCAGTCTGAAATGAGGAAATGGCCCTCTTGTTTTTCAGTCTAAATGTTGTTGATCATCCTGGTGCGGATGACTTTGTATCTCTATATCTAATATACTTTATAATAATGCACAATGCATGTTGTAACTGGACTGGAACTTTATTGGTGGGTTGTTTTCCCCTGGTAGGCCCACGTCTTATTTCACAACGTTCCCCTGTCACTCACTCACACTACATATTGTAATATGTTTATATGATATGTAAACATGTGTTATAGCTTATGGTCATGATTAGACGTTAGTCCTTACCATGTCCCGCTGTGTGTGCATGTGAGTTTAGCCTACAAGAAGGACAAAAGGCAAAACATCAAACCTTACGTGGAACATCAGAATAAATCAATCTCAAATGAAGTGGCGTGACGGAGGAATGTTGACGAGGCGGTCTGGTCACGTGTTTTCTCAGAGACACATAAAGTTATTTATACCAACATTATGTAACATGTAGGCCTACGGGATTGTGTATTCTAAGATATTGTAAGGGTTGTGTATGTAATTGTGTGTTGTATTGAGGTACTGGCTGCCGATCCTTTTTCCCCTCGGGATCAATAAAGTATAGGCTTAATAAAGTAGGCCTGTCCCTCCTTCTATATACCCTATAAGAGACAACAACACTAACATGTTACCAGACACAGAGACACACCCAGAGACGATGATCTATTTAGACATGATGACCTATTTAGACACACCTGTGCCGGGTTCGACCGCGGTGAGTCCCGGTTTGACCTTCGTGAGACAGGTTTGTTGGTGACGGTGTGTTATCATTCCTCTGGGAGTTTCCCCAGGATGACCTGCTTTATTTGAACACTTCCTCCTCCTCCTCCTCCTCCTCCTCCTCCTCCAGTCCTCTGAGCTCCGACACCACCTCCTCTGCCTCTCCCAGTCCTCTTGAGTTCCTGGTTCGCAGAGCAAAACCAAAAGCAAAACGAACAACGACGGAAGGTTCTCCTCTCCTCTCCTCTCCTCTCCTCTCCTCTCCTCTCCTCTCCTCTCCTCTCCTCTCCTCTCCTCTCAGACCGGGGGATCACAGGAGACGAACAAGTCACCGTAATTAACACCGTACAACCACGATGAGCGATGAGAAGAAGAACGACCCGCTGGACGCCACGATGAGTGATGAGAAGAAGAACGACCCGCTGGACGCCACGATGAAGTATGTCAACAAGCCGGACGACATCGGCCCGCTTCGTAAGTAATCAATCAATCAATCAGTCAAACCCGTAGATCGATTTATTTCCCAGGAGGGGATGACAAACCGGTTATATATATATTTAGACACACACACACGCACAGTTGCAGTAAAGTGCATAGTAATATAATATAATTTACAGTTAATATGTACATGTTAAAATACCTCTAGTCTAGGTATAAATGTGATATGAGTATAATAATAGGCATATGTATATACAGGTAAGTGAGAATTGAACAGGTAGTGATCAGGTAGTATGCTATTATTGAAAGCAGGATACAAATATAGAAATGTAAATGTATAAACAAGGGAGCATATATAAATGTATGGCATGTATAAATGTATATGTATATACAGGAGTAGGAGCAGTTCTATCAACAGATTTAAATATATATGTCAGGTACAGTAAAGGTATCTTAGTAATAAATATGTAAACTATAGAGAGGGAGGTAGTTGTGATATGAGTAAACATCATAGACACCAACAGGGCCATCGTTACGCCCTAGGAGGTACAGTTAATGTTCTTCAGAATGACATTACTCTATAGTCCTGTATCGTGTTGGAAGCATTAATGGGCGTATATCCTGTCCATGGCGGGTAACTGTGGCGTCTCTTCTGTTTCTGTCGGCAGAATCCAGGAGGTCCCAGGACTCAGAGCCCAGGAGGTCCCAGGACTCAGAGCCCAGGAGGAACCAGGACTCAGAGCCCAGGAGGTACCAGGACTCGGAGCCCAGAAGGTACCAGGAATCAGAGCCCAGGAGGTCCCAGGACTCAGAGCCCATGAGGTACCAGGACTCGGAGCCCAGGAGGAACCAGGACTCAGAGCCCAGGAGGAACCATGAATCGGAGCCCAGGAGGTACCAGGACTCGGAGCCCAGGAGGTACCAGGACTTAGAGCCCAGGAGGTACCAGGACTCAGAGCCCAGGAGGTACCAGGACTCAGAGCCCAGGAGGAACCAGGACTCAGAGCCCAGGAGGAACCAGGACTCGGAGCCCAGGAGGTACCAGGACTCGGAGCCCAGGAGGTACCAGGACTCAGAGCCCAGGAGGTACCAGGACTCAGAGCCCAGGAGGTACCAGGACTCAGAGCCCAGGAGGTACTATGGCCTGAAGAACCAGGGGTCAACGGACTACCTGAACAGCATGCTCCAAGTGCTGTTCATGACCCCGCAATTCAGACAAGCTGTCCAAAGGTTAGTCGTGTTTTTACATAGGAGATTTTATCCCTACCCCTCTGTCCCTATCTCTCCACCCCTAACTCAACCCCTCCACCCCCAACTATCCACCCCTAACTCTATCCCTTAATCTCTATTCCTAACTCTCTATTCCTAACTCTCTATCCCTAACTTGACCACTCCATCCCTAACTGAATTTCCATGAATCTCTCTTCCTAACTCTCTATCTCTAACTTTCTATCCCTAGCTGGACCCCTCCATCCCTAACTCTCTATCCCAAGTTCTCCATCCCTAACTTGACCACTCCATCCCTAACTAAATTTCCATTATTTTCTTTTCCTAACTCTCTATCTCTAACTCTCTATCCCTAACTGGACCTCTCTATCCCTAGCTGGACCTCTCTATCCCTAGCTGGACCCCTCCATCCCTAACATCCTCTCTAGCTCTTACCCAACCCTTCCATCCCTAACTCTATATCCCTAACTTTCCACCCTTAACTCTCTATCCCTAACTCTCCATCCCAAACTCTATCCCTAACTTTATCCCTTACTCCAGGGGTTCCCAACCTTTTTCACCCAGAGCCCCCCCAAATGACTCCTGTTGGAATTTGCGCACCCCCCCCCCCCCCCCCCCGGACTTTGCCTTTGCTATTAAAAGTGCACATTCAAAAGAGGCCTCGGTGGCCTTCTGTACATCGCTGCCAGCCCTAACAAACTGTTGTTTCTTCATGAAAAAGTCCCGATCACGCCCGACCGTTTCTGGGTGCATGGTCTGTTGGTGTCTCTTCATTTTGCAGGGTTTCATGCTGTCGTTGGCTAGCTTCTCTCTGCATATCACACACTCTGGGCGGGTTTTGTCCGTTCCCTCCATGAAACCTAAGTTAAGATAGCTCTCTAGGTAGGTCCTCATTTTCTTTTTGATTGCAGATGAGCTGTCATCTCCTTTACGTTTTTCAGACATTTTTAGACAAAATATTCACCTTATGAAGTTGGTCGCTAGCTAGCAAGCACAGCAAACTGTTACTACTACAGAAGCTGACACAGTAACGTCAATGTTGGCGCGAATCGGAGGAGTATCAGATTAATTTGTAGAATTTTTATTAAAATTAATTAATCAATAAATTTCTATATTTTATTGTAATGTAGAGACAAGGCTTTTAGCGACAATCATGTATTGCGTTACAATTATATGTAAAAAACTTTAAAAAACTAAAAAAAAAAATCGAAATATGATATTAGGCCTCAAATCATCTGAGGCCTGGCGCCCCCCCTGCGATCTTTGGCGCCCCCCCAAGGGGGGCGCGTCCCCCAGGTTGGGAACCACTGCCTTACTCGATATCCCAAACTCTAACAACTTCATCCCTAACTCTATCCTTAACTCTCTACCCCTAACCTATCCACTAACCCTACCCATGTGTATCTGCAGTAGTTGTGGACAGACGCCCCTGAACGATGAGCTCAGAGTTGTCTTTGAGGAGCTAAAGACACGTTCTCCCTCCACGCTGGGCGTCATCAGAGAACTGGGGATTAAAAACGGTACGCAGAGAACCCTGACACATACATACATCAATAGAACATACACCAGGAGAACATACATCAAGAGAAAATACACCAGGAGAACATACATCAAGAGAACATACACCAGGAGAACATACACCAAGAGAACATACACTAAGATAACATACATCAAGAGAACATACACCAGGAGAACATACATCAAGAGAACATACACCAGGAGAACATATGCCAAGAGAACACGTGTGTCTGTCTCACAATCCACACTGTAGTCAAGTCAAGTCAACTTTATTAGTCTAGCCCTTAATCACATATATTTACCACCTCAACCCTATCTCTCTATCCCTAGCCCTAATGCAAAAAACTCCCTAAATGATGAAGGAAGAAATTTTGAGAGGGAACCACAGCGAGGGATCCCTCCTTCCAGGGATGGTTTAGGAGTGCAATGGGTGCCATAAGTGACAAACATAGTATTTACGAAATACATGTTGTCCATGGGGCTGACTGGTGGGCAAGCTGGTAGTCTTCAGGTGGGCTAGATCAGGATCAGGATCACCGGATGTAGAGAACCTCTAGTCTGGTACCTATCAGTCTGATGATTACATGGTAGGGGTGGACCAGGACCATGTAGAGAACCTATTGTCTAGAACATATCAGTCTGGTGATTTGATGGACCATGTAGAGAACCTCTAGTCTAGTGCCTATCAGTCTGGTTATTTGATGGTACGGGTGGACCAGAACCCTGTAGAGAACCTCTAGTCTAGTACATCGGCAGCACGGGGTGGGCTAGTGCTGACTTGCTTACACTTGTCTTGTCTCTTCTTCATCTTGTCTCTTCTTCATCCTTCAGTCCTGGAGCAGAGGGACGCTGCAGAGTCCTTTGAGAAGATCCTTACCCTGGCCAGTCCTCAGGCCTCCCAGGTGAGGACCACACAGGACTGAACACACACCAAGTAACCTTATTATTGCGTGCAGTTGATATTCTGTGTGTATGTGCAGTTTTTCCGTGGAAGGTTAACCCACCGCACGACGTGCTCTCGCTGCCATCAAACTGTTGACACTGACGGTTCATTTTGGACTTTGAATCTGGCCATCGAGAACAACTCCAAAGGGGGATACAATGTGGTAAGAAACATATATATACAGTATATATACAGTATACAATATTTGTATATATATTTATAGTATACAATATATATATATATATAAATATATGTCTGAATTTTATATTTTATCATATATATGTTTGTATTATATATTATATGATATCTGTTTGTTTTATATATTATATAAAATATATATATATATATATATATATATATATTATATTACCGTATTGACCCGAATATAAGACGGGTTTTTTTTCCTAGAAAAAAATCTGAAAAAGAGGGGTCGTCTTATAATCGGGGTTTAGACTTTTCGATGTACCGTAATTGCACATGTAATTGCGCAACAACAGATCGCGCCAAACGAGTGTTCCGAGACACCGCGCGACACTTAAAGTAACTCAAAGTCTTAAAGTAACAGTACATAAAAATAGTTACCTGGAGAGTTAGAAATGGAGAGACAGCGACCAACTTGAAGAAAAAGTGGCTCAAAAGTAGGGCAAGTTAATAAACAGAAGAGACGAAGTTACGATGCCAATTTTAAGATAATGGTGATAAACGAAGCAGAGACATCAAACACCTGTCATTGCGACGCAGGACAAGCCCAGCGCCTGCCCTCAGACTCCAGAGAGAAGCTACTGTCTTATCAGCGATATGTGATCAAGTTAAGGAAGAAGCACTCATACCCCCTTGATCAGATGGGCAATGTTGATCAAACGCCTGTGTATTTTGACATGCCAACATCTGTCACTGTGCATAAGAAAGGCGACAAAAGAAGAGCCGATTAACTGTCATGTTAACGCGCCTCGCAGATGGGACACAACTTCCCCCGTACGTGGGGGATTATGGTAGTGCCCAGGCAAAGGGCTGGATGGAGACGGAGCTTGTGGTGGACTGGCTCAAGGTTGTGTGGGGCAGACGGTGTGGGGGACTCAGAAAGAAGAGGAACATGTTGATTCTGGATGCTTTCCGTGGACACTTGACTGAGCCAGTCAAAACCTAGTCACCTAGTGATCATACCGGGCGGAATGACAAGCCAGCTGCAGGTGTTGGATGTGGTCGTTAACAAACCATTCAAGGTTAATCTGCGCAATACACAGAGTGGCTCCTGGCTGCTAATCACGCACTGACACCGTCTGGAAAAATCCAAAAGCCTGCAGTAACGTTTGCTCTGTGAATGGATCTTGCAAGCATGGGCTGACGTTTCCCCAGAAAGCATTAATGGGTTTAAGAAATGCTGCGTATCAAATGCCATGGATGACAGCGAGGATGACGTGATGTGGGAGGAGACGGGGAGCAGACACCGTGAGTGACGATAGCGGGAGTGAGAGGAACAACCAGCGACGTAGAAGACGAGCTGAATGAGAAGACTTGATGTGACCAATAGACTGATGTTCTGTTTCATTGCTCTACCGTTTTATTGCACTACTGTTTCATTGCAATCTATCTAGCCTGTTTTGTTTTTGTTTGTCAAGTTAGGCAAATTTGAACACAATGTGTGATGTGTGTTATCATTATTTTCAAAAAAAAAGATTTTCTTTATAAAAAAAAGATTTGGTCTTCAAAAAAAAAAATATATATTTTTTCCAAAAATGAGTCTTGAAAAAGAGGGGTCGTCTTATAATCGGGGTCGTCTTATATTCGGGTCAATACGGTATATATGTATTTTATATACAGCAGTGGCGGCTGGTGGTTGTAAAAGTAGGGGAGGAAGTATACACTATACATTTTGACAGTGTATTAGTGGGTCATTTGATTAGACAAGCCAAACTGAATTGAAACTCAATTTCAACTCAAAAATCTATTTCTTCTGGGGAAGAAGCATTGTTTTGATGAAAAACAGCTATTTAGCGATTACTTCATTAATTATGAAAAGTTCTATGCACAGTGGTTATTTCTACCAAACAAACCTAACATAATTTAAATTTAGTGATTTGAGGGAGAAGCGTTTTTTGTTTTTTGTTATGTATTTAATAAAAACAACACGTACTATCGTATAGTAAAACCAGTTATGCACGTAAATTACATAAATTGTATCTTGTGTGCAATACCCGACGACAGACAGCAGTTATAAAATAAGATAAAAATATGAATAAACAGCCGGTCTAAACGGCACGGTGCACAAGCTACTGCATGATTGACATCTTGTAGTTCATGTGCATGATTTTAGTCCTGTTTTATGCGGTGTATTTTGTCCGTCCCCTTTCACAAGACGGATGGCTTGAAGGCGCTTTTCTGCCAGTCGAGGTTAACCGGAGACAACCAGCTGTACTGTGACCACTGCGATGACAAAGCGGACGCCACTATGGTAAGTCAAGAACATTTTTGGAGTAAAGAATAAGGAACAACCGTTCGTGGAGACAGGATTTTGACCCTTGTGTTTCAATTAGGAGTGTAAGTTAGGGGAACATCCGGAGGTTCTGGTGTTGCTGCTGAAAAGGTTCGTGTTGGACTACCACTGCATGGAATACGTGAAGAACGACAGCCTGGTGGACGTTCCTCTGAACATTGATGTACCTGAGGTACAGCAACACACACACACACACACACACACACACACACACACACACACACACACACACACACACACACACACACACACACACACACACACACAATACCTGGCAGAGTAAACAGAGACACATGAACAATGATACACGTTGAACAGTGGGCTATGGTGCCACCCTGTGGCCATTATGGGTACATTACATTACATTACATTACAGTCATTGAGCAAGTCTTTCCACAGGTAGGTAAGAGAACTTCTAGGCACCAGAAATCATAAGTGCATTTCCTTCCTAACAAGCCATAATAACACACATAAATAATATCATAATTGATCATATATTAGATTTCCTTCCTAAAGAGCAGAACCAGTGCTCAGGTAAAAGTACGATAGTTATGTTATTTAAACTCTAGTTCCATTCTAGGTGTAGCCGTCTAGGCTTTGCCTTATGAAACCTTCAGCAATGTACCAATCCACATGGGTCCACATTCCCCACAACGTGCATATGAGGCCGCACAGAGCGCCGCTCACCCTCAGCGCTATTTATTTCAGTAATGGGGGTGCAGCAGAAAATAGAAAAAGGGCCAACGTCTTTGTGTATCTTGATTGCTGTGATCTTTTCCTTGTTGTCTGTGGCTTGTTGGCCGCTCAGGGCGTGAGCTATGAGCTGTATGCCACCGTGGACTACTACGGCAACCTGAGGGGTGGCCACTACACAGCCACCATCAGGCCTCCGGACAGTGCCCAAGGCCGCTGGTACAAGTTTAACGACTCCAGTGTCGAGGAACTGGTGGGTCTGCCGTTCCTTTCAACCGTAGTCGTCTTAAAGTCATCAATCTTTCTCAGTTCTTGTAACGTGGTCCCTTTCTGCCTTTCTACTTTCTTCAGGCGACCTTCACTCCTGAAAAGTATGTCACCTTCTTTCTAAACGTTTTAAGTTTCCGTGTCAGTGTGTGGCGTTCCTTGTGTTCATACGGAGGATAAAACATTGATGTGAACTCCTTCTTCACAGGAGCTCCAGCGCCTTCCTCCTCCTCTACAGGAGAAACCAACGTAGGTTTACCGAGGAGGACGTCCACCATTCTCCCACGACACAAACCAGACAGCAATACACCTTGTCTTCTCCTGCTCTTTCTTCTTCTTCTTCTTCTTCTTCTTCTTCTTCTTCTTCTTCTTCTTCTTCTTCTTCTTCTTCTGCAGTGAGTGAATCACCCCAGCAGGTGGACCACGGGTCGTCTGTGGAGCCGCCCAAGCTTGACGCCGTCCACAGGAGTGATGATGACGGGGCTGACGAAGACGATGAAGATCACAATGACAACAGTGACGAGGTCCACCACAAAGCACAGCCACCCCGTCCTCGCCCCGGCGAGGTCCCCGGGTCGGGGGAGGGTGGCAAGAAGACAGACGACACGGAGGTCTCCACCAACGAGACCAAGTCCCACAGCGAAGCGGCCGATCGCACTGTCCTCCAGCAGGAGGCCGACGGCTCCGTGTGTGTGTGTGTGTGTGTGTGTGTGTGTGTGTGTGTGTGTGTGTGTGTGTGTGTGTGTGTGTGTGTGTATGTGTGTGTGTGTGTGTTTCCAGCAAACAAAGATGAATTGTAACTTGGTGAACTAAATCTGATATAAGGATTTGTTAATGATGATAATAATAATAATAACATGTATTTTCTAAGACACTTTACAGCAATAATAAAAATTAATTATACATTTGTAGAGATTTTTATGTAACACTGGTCCATCATGAAATGACGATATGTCATCAGATATTAATTTATATTGTTTGTATAATAGGAGACACAACAATGGAATACTTATATTGTACAAGTGTTCCACCTAACATTGTCCAAGTCCGCCACCTAGAGGCGATGAGAACACTATATTTAGTATATTTAGTCATTTCATATTTATTTAACACAAGCGCCCCTCTTCTTCTTGGATGGCCCTCAGTAGTGACCCCCACACCCCATACTCCCACAGCACCCCCACAGTATTTCCAGAGGGACCCGATCATATGCCTTCTCCATATCCACAAAACACATGTAGACCGGATGGGCATACTCCCAAGCCCCCTCAAGGATCCTTGTAAGAGTGAAAAGCTGGTCCGTTGTTCCACGATCAGGGCGGAATCCGCATTGTTCCTCTTCAATCTGAGGTTTGACTATCGGCCGAACCCTCCTTTCCAGCACCTTGGAGTAGACTTTCCCAGGGAGGAATGTGATACCCCTGTAATTCGTACACACCCTCTGGTCCCCCTTTTTGAACAGGGTTACCACCACCCCCGTTTGCCACTCCTCAGGCACTGTCCGGGACTTCCACGCAATGTTGAAAAGACGTGTCATCCATGACAGTACCTCAACACCCAGAGCCTTTAGCATTTCTGGACGGATCTCATCAACCCCTGGGGCTTTGCCACTGTGGAGATGTTTGACTACCGCAGTGACTTCCTCCAGGGAGATTGATGTTTGCTGGCTTCATCCTCCAGATCTGCCTCTACCGTTGAGGAAAGGTTAGTTGGGTTAAGAAGTTCCTCAAAGTGCGCTATCCACCGCCCGATCACCTCCTCAGTTGAGGTCAGCAATGTCCCACCCTTACTGTACACGGCTTGGATGGACCCACGCTTCCCCCTCCTGAGGCGCTGGATTGTTTGCCAGAAATGCTTTGGTGCCGACTGAAATTCCTTCTCCATGGCTTCTCCCAATTCCTCCCACACCCGCTGCTTTTCCTCCGCTACGGCTGAGGCTGCCTTCTCTTGGCCTGTCGATACCTCGCAACTGAGTCCGGAGTCTCACAGGCTAACATAGCCCTGAAGGCCTTCTTCTTCAGTCGGACGGCTTCCCTGGCCACAGCTCTCAACTGCAGCTTCAGCAATAGAAGCTTTGAACACTGACCACTCTGGTTCAAGGCTCATGTCCCCAGCCTCCATAGAAATAAAGACAGGGGAATCCACCAGACGTTCCCTGTTCACCCGCACTAAACGTTTGGGTTTACCAGGCCTATACAGAGGCTTCCCCCCCCCATCTTACCCAACTCACCACCAGATGGTGATCGGTTGACAGCTCTGCCCCTCTCTTCACCCGAGTGTCCAAAACATGCGGCCTCAGGTCAAATGCCACAATAACTCAATTGATCATTGACCTTCGGCCTAAGGTACTCTAACTGTTGTTTGGCGCATAGGCACAAACAACAGTCAGAGTTTTCCCCCCCATGAGCCTAAGGTGTAGGGAGGCGACCCCTCCCTTCGTCCACTGGGGTAAACTCAAACATAGCGGCACTCAGCCGGGGACTTGTGAGTATCCCCACACCCGCCCGGCACCTCACACCCTGAGCAACTCCAGAGAAGGAAGGAGTCCCACCCCTATCCAGGAGTTTAGCTCCAGAGCCAATGCTGTGTGTAGAGGCCGCCTCCCGCACAAGCTCAGGCTCCTTCCCCCCCAGAGAGGTGATATTCCATGTCCCCAAAGCCAGTCTCTGTTGGCTGTGTTTGGTCTGTCGAGGCCCAATGCCTTCACTGCCACCTGACTGGCAGTACACCCGACCCCAGCAGTTCTTTCCGTAGATGGGGAGCAGACGTGGCCACGTTACTTTTTTGGGCTATGCCCGACCGGGCTCCATGGCTAACCCGGCCACCAGGCACTCGCTGACGGGCCCTCTTTCTGGGCCTGGCTCTGGAAAGGGGCCCAGGGCTTCCTTCGGGCAGGGTATCCTCACTTCTTCTTGTTTGTTTGTCCATTGAAGTCTTTGAACCATTGTTAGGCTGGCCCCTCCCCTGAGACCAATCTTCCATGGCTAGCAGCCTAGCAGGTACAAGGCTAGCAGCCTAGCGGGTACAGGGCTAGTGGGTACACAGCGAGTAGCCTAGCGGGTACACGGCTCGCAGGCTAGCCGTGCTTCAGGAGGTCTGTGAGAGAATGTCACGTGGGTGTTGTTAGCAGTGCTACTAAACCTTTACCGTCCCCTGTTAATGTTTATCCATCTTTGCACTTAGTTTGTTAAGAGTCTGAACTGCATATGTAACATAGACCGGTATATCAGTACAACAACATAGAAATTGAAGGAACGTGTGTGTAGCCCGGACATTGAACTGCTGGCCGTGAGTCTGCGGCCATACTATCTGCCGCGTGAGTTCTCCCATGTGCTTCTTGTTATTGTTTACATTCCACCGTCGGCAAACGCGGCGCTCGCGTGTGACGTCACCCATTCCGCCATCGCGAGACTTCAGACACAGCACCCTGAAGCATTCATCGCGATATTACATTTACATTTTACATTACATTATACGATATCTGGGGACTTTAACCATGTGACTCTGGCTGCAACACTGCCCACCTTCAAGCAGTTTGTGGACTGTCCCACCAGGGAAAATAAGACACTGGACCTGCTGTATGCCAATGTTAAGGAGGCATACAGCGCCACTGCCCTTCCTCCTCTTGGAAGGTCAGACCACAACCTCATCCACCTGCAGCCCCTGTATAGGCCTCTAGTACAGCGGCTGCCTGTGACCACAAGGACTGTGAGGAGATGGTCACAGGAGGCCGATGAGGACTTGCGGGGCTGCTTTGAGTCAACAGACTGGGATTTCCTCTGTGATTTGCATGGAGAGGACCTTGATGATCTCACGGAATGTATAACAGGGTACATCAACTTCTGTGTGGACAGTGTTGTTCCCACAGAGACTGTACGCTGTTTCCCCAACAACAAGCCATGGGTCACCCGAGACATCAAGGTCCTGCTCAATGAGAAGAAGAGGGCCTTCAGAGATGGGGATAGGGAGCAGATGAGGCGGGTTCAGAGGGAGCTGAAGGAGAGGATCCAGCAGGGCAAAGACAACTACAGGAAGAGCACAAACTTCAGCAGAACAACCTGAAGGATGTGTGGAGTGGCATGAGGAGCATCACTGGCTACAAACAACCTGGTAGCCAGACAATAGGGGGGGGTCCTGATCGGGCCAACGAGTTGAATTTGTTTTTCAATAGATTCAATGAGTGGGCTCCGGTCTACCCCCCCTCCCCCAGCCCCTCTACAACCATTCCCCTCCAGCCCCCCAGCCCTGCTGTCCCCCCTCCCCCACCGTCCCTCTCCAGCATCAACATACCTGTTCTCTCTCCCCCACCACCACCACTACCTCACCCCTCCCCCATCAACACAACAGTGACTCTTCCAGCCCCCACACACGGCACACATACCTTCACAGCTGAGCAGGTGAGGAAAGTGCTGTGCAGGCTCCATCCAGGCAAGGCTGCAGGTCCTGACGGCGTCAGCCCGAGGGTCCTCAAAACATGTGCTGCCCAGCTGAGTGGAGTCCTGCAGTACATCTTCAACCTGAGCATGAGACTGGAGAGGGTCCCTGTGCTGTGGAAGACATCCTGCCTGGTGCCGGTTCCGAAGAAGGCACGTCCCAGCACCTCAAACGACTACAGACCGGTGGCGCTGACGTCCCACGTGGCGAAATCCTTTGAGAGGCTGGTCCTGACGCTTCTTCGGCCCCTGGTCGGATCATCACTGGACCCTCTTCAGTTTGCCTACCAGCCGAAACTGGGAGTGGAGGACGCCATCATCTTCCTGCTCCATCGTGCCTACGCCCACTTGGACAGACCCGGGAGCACTCTGAGAATCATGTTTTTCGACTTCTCCAGTGCGTTCAACACCATCCGGCCTGCCCTGCTGGGAAGTAAGCTGACGGCGATGAAGGTGGACTCTTCCCTGGTTTCCTGGATTACAGACTATTTGACGGGTCGTCCACAGTTTGTCAGACTGCAGGACTGTGTGTCTGACACTGTGGTCAGCAGCACTGGTGCTCCACAGGGAACTGTTCTTTCCCCATTCCTGTTCACCCTGTACACCTCAGACTTCCAGTACAACTCTGTGTCCTGCCATCTGCAGAAGTTCTCGGACGACTCTGCAGTTGTTGGTTGTGTCAGCGAGGGAAACGATGAGGAGTACAGGGGCGTCGTGGACTCCTTCGTTGAGTGGTGTGAGCTGAACCACATGCAGCTCAACACTGACAAGACGAAGGAGATGGTGGTGGACTTCCGCAGGAGGAAATCCACACCCACACCCATTTCCATCAAGGGTGTGTCCGCTGAAGCTGTCCAGGAATATAAATACCTGGGAGTTCATCTGGACAACAAACTGGTCTGGGCCAAGAACTCTGAGGCGGTTTACAAGAAGGGCCAGAGCCGTCTTTACTTCCTGCGGAGGCTCCGGTCCTTCAACGTTTGCAACAAGATGCTGAATGTGTTCTACCAGTCGGTGGTAGCCAGTGCCATCTTCTCCGGAGTCGTGTGCTGGGGAAGCAGGTTGAGATCAGCAGACGCCAACAAGATCAGCAGGATTGTCAGGAAGGCTGGCGCTGTCCTGGGGGTCCAGCTGGACTCCTTGTTGGTGGTGTCTGAGAGAAGGATGCTGCGCAAGCTGCGTAGTATCCTTGACAACAACTCTCACCCTCTCCATCAGGTGCTGACCTCATATAGAAGCACCTTTAGCAACAGACTCATTCCACCCAGGTGCACCACAGAACGCCATAGGAAGTCCTTTCTTCCTGTGGCCATTAGACTCTTCAATTCCTCTACCTCGGGTCGTGAGAGGGACAGTGGAGACTCAGTGACCTGAGGCCAACGTACTTATTTTTATTTTATTTTTGGTCAACGCACTGTAATCATCTCATTGTACTTTGCACTGTAAATTCTATTCAAATCCGAATTCACTTTTCACTTTTTCACTTTTCACATGTCACTTTTCAGTTGAGTTATTTATTAATATATTATTACTGCCAATTTGCACTGTACGTATTGTTGTGTATTATATATACCTACGTATTACTGTAATAATACTGTACATTTATCTTCATTATCAATACATTTAGACTTCATTTAGAATTATTTTACCATTTTGTTTATAATAGTTTTATTTAGTTAGTTGTTTTGTTTTTTAGCTTAGGTATTAGTATTTTTGTGTGTGCATTTATTCCCCCTGTGTCAACTGTTGCACCTTAATTTCCCTCGGGATTAATAAAGTTTTCTGAATCTGAATCTGAATGAATCTGAAACATACATATGTGATGCTGGCTTGTTTTGTTTGTTTGTCCCCTTTTTGATACTTGCTGTGAATGTCCTTTTGTTTACAGTTTCACACATCATTAAACGGCGTAAACATCATGTCGTCGTCAGGGGCATTTATTTGTGCTTGTGTTTACCTTGCTGGATAGCTGAAAGGAGGAATCCAGTGCAGCAGGCTACACCTGACAAGGCGGAATGAAATCCAGTCAATCAAAGTGGATTCATATTATTCGCTGCATTAATTGGCGGGTACATGGGTCATACAGGATCCCACCGGTTTGAGCGTAACACCATCCAAAGATGGGTCTCTCCGAGGGTGAGAACGTCTGTGTGCTGTTTTTTAAGTATTCCTGTAAAACAAAGTGAGCCTTCCGACCCAGAAACAGCACCACTGTGAGACCTGATAGATCTTTGAAGCAATGGGTCTGCAGAACCGTCAGGAGGGTGAAGGCAGGGAAGGCAGCCGGCCCAAATGGAGTTCCATCCCTTGTCTTCAAGACATTACATTACATTACAGTCATTTAGCAGACGCTTTTATCCAAAGTGACTTACAATAGTGTGTTTCAACAAAGGAAGGTAAGAGAACAACTCGTCACCAGAAGTCAAAAGTGCATTTCATTTTTAACAAGTCTCCAATAACTGAACCAGTGCTCAGGTAGAAGTACAATAATTCAGGGAAAAGTCTAGGGGAAAAGTACAATCAGTTGGAAAACAATATATACCAATATCTACCTAGCTATAATATGTAATCTACTTAGATAATCGAGATGGGTTTTCAGCCTGCGGCGTAAGATGGGGAGTGACTCTGCAGTCGTGACCTCCGTGGGGAGTTTGTTCCACCAAAGTGGGGCCAGGACGGAGAAGAGCCGTGACCGCGCATTGTTGGGCCCTTTTCACCACGTGTGTGGTGTGCGTGGACCACTCCGCGGCGCCGATCGCCTCCGATCGCCAATTAAGTTGCCAGAATGATGTAATCCAATTCCAAAAAGATTGTGTCGGGTGTACGTGATAAGAGCAAGACTGTTCTGTGTGAACAGACTAAGAATTATGAGGTATATTAACGCTAATTTGCAAAAGCTGGTCAGACGCTGGGCGTCGCAATGTTTACGCACCGCCATCTTGGTCGATATCAGGTACGAATTATCTCAGTTATTGGAATTTAAACCGTTCGAAAACTCATAATAAAATGCATTTTGCATGAAATCAAATCAAATCAAATAGCGTTTTAAAGTGACCACTAAGTAAAAACTGATCATCTTCCAGTGAGTGTAAAGGCTTGAGAGTGTCACGGTTACGGTGGTTGGCAGGGGGCGTGGCCAAGCCACGTGCACTGGCGGCGCACACACACCTGTCGGCAATTGCCGTGGCTGATTGTTAATCACATCACCTGGGGTATATATACCCTGGCTTCCCGTTACCCCAGTGTTAGGTCGTACTTTTTACTGCACGTCACATGTTGTTCACGTTAAGTCGTACATTCTGGACGGAATCGCCACGTTGATGTCCCGATCCCGATCCCTTGCCTGTCCCGTGTCACCCGCCTGTCTTGCGTTACTCTCCATACGAGCTCCCCGGTCATTATAATTACATGTCTGGTACCTGTCGCTACTCCGACCTCCCGGTACCCAGACTCCTCCCCCGTCCGGGACTACTCACCGGTCTACTACCTGCCGGTACTCCGCGGATCGACCTCCCGGTACCCAGACCCCTGGACTGTCCCTGATCACTCTAGTGTTGTGTTTGAGTTGTGTTGTGCTTGAAATAAAGCTTTATGTTATAGCTCCACTGTCTTGGTCTGCGTTCTGGGTCCCACCGAACAATCCCACTCGTGACAGAGAGACTCCTTTGTGTCTTTCCCTAACGTGTCGATCAGGTGTAAATAACACTAAAGCTCAAATCTGGCGTGTGGAGTAGGTTATTTTGCCATTCTTTAATGCAAACGGTCTGGAAGTGAAGCCCAACCATTAACAGACTGGAATGTTCCACAAAAAGGCGGAGGCAGGACTGACGTGCTCGGTTATTTTATTGTCTTGTTATCAGTGTGGTGTTATTGTTAATTGGTGTGCAGGCCACCGTAGTGACGTCACGGCCGGGTACGCTAGGGCAGGCTATGCGAGGAGCGGAGCGAGACGGCTGTGTGTGGATCTAGCAATAAAATACACTTACAACCGAACACAGAGGACTCACGTGTATGCTTGTGGAATAACACGACATGGTGTCAGAAGTCCTGTGAGTGAAGTGTAAAAGTTAGTCGGACAATAAGTGTCATTTGGAGCTGGTTGACGGCGAGAAGGGAGGACGAACAGCATGGTTGATAATGCTAATGCGGGAGCAGCTGCAGCCCAGAGGGCGGCGCCAGGCTCAAGTGCTACGTTCAGCATCCAGCCTCCCGAGTCCTTTGACTTTTCAAAGCCGCAAGAGTGGGCCAAATGGATACGCAGGTTCGAACGATTCCGTCTGGCAAGTAACCTGAATGCTAGCTCTGAAGAGAATCAAGTCAACACGCTAATATATTGCATGGGAGATGAGGCGGATGATATTTTACGTGGACTAAATCTGACAGACGATCTAAGAGGTACTTACCAAGGAGTGTGCAATGGATTACAGGGTTTCTTCGTAGTCAAGAAAAATGTCATCTACGAGCGTGCCAAATTTAACATGCGCAAGCAGGGAGAATGTGAAACAGTGGACTCATTTGTGACGGCACTGTATGCGCTGGTGGAGCATTGTACGTACGGAGTGCTACATGATGAGCTTATTCGCGACAGGCTTGTCGTCGGACTGATGGATAAGCGGCTGTCCGAACGCATGCAACTGGACCCGGACTTGACCCTGGAAAAAGCAATAAACATGGCGAGGCAGAGTGAAGAGGTGAAAAGACAGCAATCTTATCTGCGAGGGGACACCAGGACAGAGGCAAGTGATGCTACATCTGTGGACAGCGTGTTTAAGAGCAGTAGCAGGACATATGCTAGAAATAAACCTCAACAGGCTAACGGCTACCAAGCCAAGCCACACAGTGCCCAATACTTAAAGGGGAAAAGTGTCCAGTGTCATAAATGTGGCAGTTCTATGTCACATTCACAACGCGATTGCCCTGCTAATGAAGTGAAATGTCATTCATGTGGGAAGATTCATGTGGGACATTACAAGCGTGTGTGTAAGTCATCCAAAGCTGTACATGAGGTTGAAGAGGACTATTCCTGCTCCTGTGAAGAAGACGAGGACTGTATGTTCTTAGGCAGCATCACAGCTGATGGTGAGCCATGGATGGTCAGCATAGACATCGGTGACAGTCATGTGCCATTCAAAATAGACACCGGTGCTGATGTTACAGTGATGCCTCACACTGTATTCCAAGAGATTTACAGAGACAAACATCCACCTACCCTCCAGAAGTCAACTAAGCCACTGATGGGACCTGGGAGGAGTCCACTAGATGTTGTGGGCGTCGCCACGCTGTTGCTGAGGAGGGGAGACCATCCCTGGACACCCCTGATGTCCAAAACTACAGACCGGTATCTTTCCTATCATTCCTGTCCAAAACCCTTGAACGTGCTGTCTCCTCAGAACTTTCATCCTATCTCTCCCAGAACAACCTCCTCGACCCTCACCAGTCAGGCTTCAAGGTTGCGCACTCCACGGAGACGGCACTGCTCGCAGTGACAGAGTCTCTTCGTGATGCCAGAAGCTCGTCCCTCTCATCAGTACTGATCCTTCTCGACCTGTCTGCGGCGTTCGACACAGTGTGAACCACCAGATCCTCCTCTCCACTCTCGCCGAATCGCTGGAACTGGAATCGCTGGAACTGCGATATCCTGGTTCACCTCCTACCTTGCAGATCACACTTATCAGGTCACATGGAACGGTTCCCTGTCCAGACCCTGCACCCTGGACACCGGAGTCCCCCAAGGCTCAGTATTGGGACCCCTTCTGTTTTCTCTTTACACTAAATTGCTAGGCTCTGTAATCACATCTCATGGCTTCTCCTATCACTGCTATGCAGATGACACTCAACTGTTTCTCTCCTTTCCCCCCTCAGAAACCCGAATCGCAACACGCATCTCTAAATGCCTGGCCGACATCAGCAGATGGACAGCCGCCAACCACCTGAAGCTCAACCTTGACAAGACTGAGCTCCTCTTCATACCGGGGAAAGACTGCCCTCAGATGGACCTACTGGTCACCATCGAGAACACCCAAGTCTCCCCCTCAACCACAACAAGAGACCTTGGTGTGGTGGTAGATGACCAGCTGTCCGGCAATGCCAACGTCACCGCGGTGGCCTGATCTTGCAGAATTGCCCTCTACAACATCCGCAGGATCCGGCCCTTCCTCACACGTGAAGCGGCGCAGATCCTGGTCCAAGCGCTCGTCATCACCCGCCTCGACTACTGCAACTCTCTCCTGGCGGGACTCCCCGCCTCTGCAACCAAGCCCCTCCAACGCATCCAGAACGCAGCAGCACGCCTGGTATTCAACCTACCAAAATTCTCCCACGTGACCCCTCTCTTCCGCGATCTCCACTGGCTTCCGGTAAATGCTCGCATCAAGTTAAAGACTCTGGTGCTGACCTTTAGGGCAGTCAATGGAACTGCCCCAGCCTACCTCCAGGCGTTGGTCAAGCCCTACATCCCAGCCAGAGCGCTCCGCTCAACTTCTGCCAGGCGACATGTTCGACCTTCACTGATGACAACCAAGCATCGCTCGTCCAAGACCCAGCTCTTCACGGCTCTGGCTCCACAGTGGTGGAATGAACTCCCGTCTCATGTCAGGATGGCAGAGTCCCTCGCCAGCTTCCGCAAGAGACTCAAGACCCACCTGTTCAGAGTCCACCTGAGTCTCCTTGAACCCTCCTTCTCCTTTGTGAACTCCTAACTTGCTTAAGTCCTGACATTAATAGCTCTTAGCATGTTGTATAGTCTAGCAAGTGTATATCCTTAATGTTGATAACACGCTCTTATCACAGCTACTTAAGCAGGTGACCTGGCAGTACGAAATTGTGTTATTCATCTTGTTAATATGAATACTTGTGAACTGCTCTATTTTTATGTTCGTGTACCTCAGTGTTATGCTATTGTCTGCTTCAACAAATGTACGCCTTGTAAGTCGCTTTGGATAAAAGCGTCTGCCAAATGCCCTAAATGTAAATGTAAATGTAATTATGGACGAAGTTTATTCTTGTTTAATATTACTGACGTTCACATCTAAAATGTTCCTTAATATGTTATTATATAATAATAAATAATATAATAACAACTGTCAAATGTACCTCTCTGAGCTGATGTCCGTGTGCAGGACTCCTGTAGTGCCTCCCATTCTTCTTGATCCAGAGCATCAATATGTGCATTGATAAGGGCCAGGGTAGAGATTATTGCATCCTTTGACTCCAGAACCTGTTTCAGCATGTACAATGTAGAATTCCACCTTGTGGCACAGTCTTGCTTGAGCCTCAGCTCAGGCATATCCATTTGGCGCTGAGTAGACTTCAACTTCTCTGTTGCTCTTGTGCTCTTATGGAACAATTCTACCATCCCCTTCACTTTGTCAAGAGTGGTCTTCATGACCTTCAGGGCATCTCTTACCATCAGGTGGATGGTATGCACGAGACATGGGTGGTGGGTCCATTTCAAGGGTTTAATGGCTTTGGTTATGTGAGCTGCATTGTCACTAACACAGCAAGCCACTTTATTTTCAATGTCCCACTCTTTTGTCACTCTTAGCAGTTCCTCTGCCAATTTTTCTGAAGTGTGTCTGTCGCTAAACTCAAAACTGTCCAGAAGACAAGCCACCGTTTTATAATTTTCTATAAAGTGACATGTAACAGACATGAAAGAGGTGGTGGTTCTTGATATCCAGCAATCAGTGGTAAGGCAAACTGCAGTAGCTTCCTTAACCCTGGCCTGCAGTCTCTATCATACAGTCTCGGAATGATTTTTTCAGAGACCACACGCCGCTCCCCCTCCTTGTCTATCCTCACGTGATGCACAGCATGCGCGTGACATTCAGTCACTGCATGTACGCGGAGCACCTGTAAACAAATAAATAACGGCTCGTTTGCGGGTGCGAGCCGGCTCCCGTCGTTCACTAAAAAGAGCCTGACACATCACTACTGCAAACTCCGCCTATGCCACAACCCTAGAATATAGTCCCTCAAATACGATAATCTAAACATGTGAACTGTACTGCAAATATTGTAAATACCAATCATTTTTAAATCGGATTGATGATTGATGATGAACAATGATTACTGCATTGTTTGTGAGGTAATCATGAAGTAATATACTTTTTTTGACTTCAATTATTGGGCCACATATTTATGTTTTTAATGCATTTAGGCTCTTATACTGCCGGGTCATAGGTCAGTGGCAGAGAGAGAAAGGGGCCCTGAATAGACGATATATCGAAAGATTACCATCTCCTTCCTTGAATACCATGAAGTCTCTGGGTGTGTCCAATACACGCCTTTTCCTCTTGTTTTTCAGTCTGAAATGTTGTTGATCGTACTGGTACGGATGAATTTGTATCTCTATCTAACATACTTATAATATATTTTTGTATTATTATTAAACTAACCCAACGGGGGCACGGGACGTGTCAGTGGTCTCGCGAGAACAGGACGCCGCCCGGGACCCTCATCGCGAGAACAGGGCGTCACCCGGGACCCTCATCGCGAGAACAGGACGCCGCCCGGGACCCTCATCGCGAGAACAGGACGCTGCCCGGGACCCTCATCGCGAGAACAGGACGCCGCCCGGGACCCTCATCACCAGCTGGATGACGGACTTAATAATAATAATAATAATATATCAGACTTATATAGCGCTTTTCCAGGTGCTCAAAGACGCTTTACAGGAAATAGAAAACATAAAGACTAATTCAAGGTCCGGAGCTTAGTCCTGATGGGTTTTAATAGGTTAGCATCAGCAGACCTGAGGCGACGGTTAGGGGTGTGGCGTCGGAGGAGGTCAGAGAGGTAGGGGGGGGCCAGGTTATTGAGCGCTTTGAAGGTGATGAGAAGTATTTTGAAGTGTATCCTATGTTTGATCGGGAGCCAATGGAGGTCACGGAGGACAGGGGTGATGTGGTCAGAGCGGCGGGTGGAGGTGAGCAAGCGGGCAGCAGAGTTTTGGACATATTGTAGTTTATTGAGGATGTTGTTAGGTAAACCATATAGGATGCTGTTGCAGTAATCGAGCCGGGATGAGATGAAAGCATGGACCAGTGTTTCAGCTGCGGAGAGTGACAGGGAGGGTCGAAGACGGGCAATGTTCCTAAGGTGGAAGAAGGCTGTTTTGATGGTCTGGTTTACATGGGGGAGGAATGAGAGGGTGGGGTCAAGAATGATGCCAAGGTTGTGACAACAGAACCATCAATGTTCAGGGAGAAATCCTGGGTGGAGCGGGTGAGGGAGTTTGGACCGATGATGATGATTTCAGATTTGTCGCAGTTGAGTTTGAGTAAGTTATTTTGCATCCAGGTTTTGACGGCAGTGAGGCAGGTGGTGAGGGTGGAGTGGGTGGCTGCAGAGATGGATTTGGTGGAGAGGTAGAGCTGAGTGTCGTCGGCATAGCAGTGGAAATGGAGGCCATGTTGGCGTAAGATCAGACCAAGTGGAAGGATGTAGATAATGAAGAGCAGGGGACCGAGTACTGAACCCTGGGGCACACCATGAGGGACTTTGGCAGTGGGGGATTTGCAGTTGTTGATGGAGATGAATTGGTGTCTGTCGGAGAGATAAGATTTAAACCAAGAGAGGGCGGTGCCCGTTATGCCGAGCGAGGACTGGAGGCGAGTGATGAGGATGGAGTGATTAATGGTGTCGAAGGCGGCGCTGAGGTCAAGGAGGATGAGGATGGAGAGGGAACCAGAGTCGGCAGAGAGGAGAACGTCATTGGTGACCTTTAAGAGAGCGGTTTCAGTGCTGTGTCTGGAGCGGAAGCCGGATTGAAAAGGTTCATAGAGGTTATTGTAGTCCATGTGGGTTTTTAATTGAGATCCAACGACTCGCTCTAATATTTTTGAAAGGAAAGGGAGGTTGGAGATGGGTCGGAAGTTGTTGGGGGTTTCAGGGTTGAGTCCGGTTTTTTTTAGTAAGGGGGTCACAGCAGCAAGTTTGAGGGCGGGGGGTACGAGGCCGGTGGACAGAGAGGAGTTAATTACTGAGGTGATCAGAGGAGAGAGTGAGGGGAGACAGGCCTTGACGAGGGTGGAGGGGATGGGGTCCAGGATGCAGGTTGACGTTTTCATGCCAGTGAGTATGGAGGATAGGTCCGATGCGGTGATTTCAGTGAAGGATGAGAATGGGTGATCGGAAGGTGGAGGAGAGGCGGGTTCTGGAAAAGAGACGTAGGTGGCGGATGCGTTGGACAGTTGGCTGGACTTGTGCTGGATCCCAAACGAGACCAGCGTCGCCTCGTCGTTGTCCAGCTGCTTGTCGATGAAGATGAGGCGCAGGTTCTCCCCGGGACCTGGGGAACCCGGACGAGTGTGAAGTCACGTGTTAGAATCAGAATCAGAAACTGATCCTATCGTCTTTATTGTCATTGTATAAAAGTGTAGTATAATTTCTACTCGGTGGAATAAGAATCTTTCTCAGAGGTCCGGATACTAAGTTCAAGGTGTTTATTGAACAAAGCATCAAATTCATCAGTTGCAACGAGATGGAGCCTGCCGTGCCAATTCGCAGAACTGGCGACGCGCTCCTTTACCAAACATTATATAGACAATAGCATCATAGAACATCCACTACTCCTAGTGGTCAAAGTAACAAACATCAACTTAATACTATTGGTCTGAGAGGTACAACCAGCACTCTGGTTGGTCACGGTGTCTTCCTCGGTGTCTTCATCGTCACGTCACAAGTTTATGGCTCAAACCCCCAAGGGGGTCGTATTTGGCTTGCACAACATTCTGTAGGATACCGTTGAAAACCAGCCTAAAGGCACCATTACAAGGGCCTGAAGGCACACCAACACCTACACATCTGGAACTGCTTAACACATCTCTATGTCCTAGTGGGCCTTGGGGTCCACCAGCAGATTATGCTGTAGCCACCTACTGCAATGTATAGAGGATCCAAAGACAGTGTTTTAGATTATAATAAGGGTATAAAAATACACTACATATTCCCCCCTTTGGGACTCTATAAAGAAGTCCCAACACAAAAATGTTTACACAAATAAAAAACATCATATACCTTCAATTGCATCATCATTCTGTTTCACAATTAACAGTGCAATTAACATATTGTTCACATAAAGAATCATAGCACAATTCAACTGACAATTTGAAAAACCATATGCGATTGTACTGCATACAGTGTTGTAACATCAAAGAAAAACCACAGTCACTGTTCTCCTTCAGGACTTCCTGTAAAATTAATTGTTCACAAGGTTCATGCATGCGTTAGTTCAAGCATTGCAACTCTGATTAAACCCCTTTCTGGGAATATTGCATAATGTAGTATTATTACTCTCTGTAGTAGTAAATATACTCAGTAAATATACTCTCTGGTAAATATGTATATATGGAGCACAGAATAAAAACTCTGCTTTTCAGAAAAAAACAACAATGTCCATGTTTTCTTATGCAAGATTACATTCCTTAAGGTCTTCATTTATTATTTACCATTCCTTGGGGGGAATTAAGCACAAAACATTAAACACAATCAAAACAAACACAAAATCTGTTAATCTGATACCAATAGGCTTCATAACCATTAAACCACACTTGTATATATATATATATATATATATATGTATAGTATGATTGCATTATATCAAAAACATATTGAAAAATAAAATCTTAGTTAATGTAACACGTGTATCACCTGTGTGTAATGGACTTATGACCACTACCATATAAGGTATTAATCCTGGGTTAGTAATTGTTAAGGTTCGGCTACTGGAGCATTTAAGAGTAACCCAATGACGAGACAAGACAGGTGTGTAGGAATTAAAGAAGCGCCGGCTTGTATTTAGAAAAATAGAAGAAAAGGAACTGGTACCAAAATACACATAACAGACAGACAAATTACAATGAGCTCAGTAAAAAACCAAATGTGACTTGTAGTCACCACTTGACATAAATTTCACTTTTCTTAAACAACCTTTAAGTTTAGGATTTAAATCCTACGGGTTCTAAACTATGGGTGCACCCTGGTAAATATATTTTTTAACTGTATGGTAAGTATGAATATTAATCCCAATACAGCATGAAATCACAATCAGTCAATCCACAATAACACATCAATCCCCAGTCAATAAACCCAACATTGAACCACAGATGGATGTATGTGAGTGAGTCAACCGACAGGCCAACTACACTGTGGAGTGCAGCACCATGGGATGGATACCGTACAGAGTTCAGAGTTCCTTGTCAAGATCAGTTCCATCCACCTCACTGGCAGAACCACAGATTCAGTGCAGAGTGAGTCGCCAAGGAAAATCCCAAGATGGTCTTCGCATGTAATCTCCTTCAGCAGCTCGCCATCCCTGGTAGACCCAGACTCTGGCCTCATCCAAAAAACCTGACCTGTATGACATGCATACAGGACCACATGAAAAACTATAATTAACAGTATTTCACAATAAGGGTCTTTCAATAATTAAAATAAAATGACAATCTCTTTCTAGTAGTACAACAAACTTATACTAACAAAATAAAATAAGATGCATTGTAATAAAGTGCTTTTCTCACCAATGGCATCCAAATAAAGTTATCCTGTAATCACCAGGACTGGTGATGCAGTACAGAGGCAGCACACACCCAGCACACTCAGCTAGGAATGAAAGGTATGGAAAATATGCTCACTTAGCAGCCCATTCAATCAAAGGCTAAAACATGACAAAACATACAAAAATGAAATAGAAGCAACACACTGCCATCTACAGTGGTGACATGAAATAGTTCTGTTCCATTTAAAGTGCCAAATATATCCTACATTGTAAAAATAGGTAGGTTAGCTTGGAACAACAATACTAGCAATTAGCCAAACATTTGTATTGACTTCGCATGGTAGCTTAGCCTATTGGCTGCTAACACTGCTAACTTTGTAGCAACTCACCAATGTTGTCCGAAACAACTCTCAGCCCTCTGGCAACACCGAGATGATGGGCAAGGCGTGCGCACTGTCCACTATATCCACTTTTAGATTCAAACTTATTCATTTGCCTGTGCTCTGTGACTAGGTCTCTCTCCTTCAGCGCAGGTTGGTTCTGTGTGAGTTAGTGATGTGTCGGTCGCGAACGAGCCGGCTCAAAGAGCCGGCTCTTTTTAGTGAGCGACGGGAGCCGGCTCGCACCCGCGAACGAGCCGTTATTGATTTGTTACCGTGAAAGTAGGAAAAGAAGCAGCACTTGGCTGCATTTGAACAATTGTGCAAACACAAAGGCAGAATGCAGAATTTGCAACATGAAGCTCTCATATAGAGCAGGGTCCACAAACCACCTCCACAGGCACTTGAGAACTGTGCATCCAACAGTTCAGTTGGAAGAAAAAAGGCAGACTGCCTGCTTCTGCCAGTGGTCTACTCCACCTGTTGCTGCTGCAGCTACAGGATCTATCCCCCATGCATCAGGTACCCAAACACCAACAGCTACACAGACCTCAATAAGCCTATTTATATCAAAGGCAATGAATGACCCCAGCTAGACAGAACATAGTGGATGAAGAATTGGCCAAAATGATTGCAAGTGATTTCCAACCATTTTCCATTGTGGATGACAAGGGATTCCGAAGCTTCACACATGCTCTCAATCCAATGTATGTTCTAAAACAGGGCAGATAATAACAGAGAGAAGAAACCGGATCAACCCTCTAAGCTGAGGCACTTGGTCTTCCTCAATGCCAATCTGCCCTGGAAAGAAGAAGAACAGGTTACAGTTTGATAGTTGACGGTGGTAAGTTCATTAGAGACTGTTTTATACTGCTGTTTTGCACATTACAATACATTTATTTTCATTATGTTATTTATTTATGATTATTTATATTTTTTAAGATTTTATGTCAGCTGTTTCTGTCTTTTGTTCTATATTTTATACTGAAATAGAGCCCTGCTGTTTTGTTAGGGCTTTTTGTTTAAATAAAAATGTCAAATATACAAAAATACAGTAGCTGTCATTATTTTAAATGTCTATGCTTAAGTTGTTCTAGGTGTTGCTATCTGCTGTGTGTAGCGTGGTTCTACAAGCAAGTCAGTGCATTCATTGGGTGGTATCAGAGTTACAAGGGTCTGGAAATGCAATGAAAACAATTGGCCACAGCAAATCATTTATATTAAAATTTTAATTTTTACTTTTGAATACTTCAGTACAAAGGATGTATTGAATAATTTAAGTGATATATGTGTACACATATAAATAATTAGTCAAAATAGGGCTTAATTATAAAAGGTATATGTGGTAAAATAGAAGAGCCGTTTGGGAGCCGAAAGATCCGGCTCTTCTTGGTGAGCCGAGCCAAATGAGCTCACTCAAAAGAGCCGGAATTCCCATCACTAGTGTGAGTGGGGGTTCACAGCAGAGCAGCGGCAGAGACAGAGAAGGGGCGGGGCAAGTAATAGAGGGGTGCCGTCTGATTGGGGGAATTCACAGGTCTTTGTATCATTGGCTGGCCACTAGTCAGCAGCAGTCAAGCTAGGCAGACTTGCTCCTCCTTTTCACCAGTGACATTACCCGACAGAACATCCTCATCTATCCATCAGTAACCAGTCTACATGACCTGGGTTACATTAATCAAAATCAATGGGATGAGTTGACCCATCATACCTGTAATACCAATTCTAAGGTATCTCAACTTTCACATTATCATCCTGATAAAATATATTGTATGATTAGTGGTCCTAGGGGGCCCATGATTCCCTAAATCAGGTATTTTATGGTCCTAGGGGGCCCATGAATCCCTAAATCAGGTATTTTATCTATGTGCTGTTCTAGCAAATCTTCTTAATGTTGCTGTAGAAGAAAAACCCCTTTCATCTGCATGGTGTGATGTTATGCAATGGAATCCATATGTAGGTTGTGTTGGACTGCAACCGCTGAGACGTATCCAAGGTCCACATCTACCAGGATGGCAGATGATGTGACTTGGATCTGGTATGGTCGCTTAACGTTTGACTGGACCCACGTTGGTTTTAGGATACGGACGTATACCCAGTCCTCAACCTGGGGTGATGGTTTGTCTGAGGTTGGATCGGCTGCCTGCTCCTGTTCAAACAGACACTCATAGACAGATGTGAGGCATTTTATACATGTAGCTAGCATCTTCTAGCTGCTTTGGTTCCTCACTGTGTCCAAGTATCCTATAAGGGACAAACATGTTAGTTAAGCCTCTTCACATTATTTAAATTCAATGTAATTGTTCCATTAGCCCTTTCCACTAGTCCTGTTGACTCTGAATAATAGACCAAAAAATACATTGTATTTGATTATTGTATGACATAAATGTAAACATGCTTTAATAGGTTATACTTGAAAGTAACCCATCACTGTGTAGTTCTCTACAACATATTATGTATTTAGAGATGTTTATCAATGAAAATGTTTATCAATGAAAATGTTTATCAATGAAAATGTTTATCAATGAAAATGTTTATCAATGAAAATGTTTATCAATGAAAATGTTTATCAATGAAAATGTTTATCAATGAAAATCTTCATCTCCCCCCTTGCAGAGTGACTAACCCCAGTGTCAATCTGCAAAACAACATTGCCAACCTGCCGGCATTGATACAAATAAAAAAGAATTTAATTTTTTTAAATAACAGAATAATACACATAAAGAAAATAAATGAAATGTAACAATGTTAACACAAACAAATCTCAATAAAACTTTCAAAGTAAATCCTTCAATACAACACAAATAAATTCACCAATGAAACACAAGATCAGCTTCATCTTGTGGTCACCAGGGTTCCAAAGGAAAACTCAGTCAGTCTGCAGTCTGACCAAGCATCCAGAAACATAATACAAAACAAATACAACAAATTCAGTTAAAATATGAATGGATGAGTATTTCCCAACTTAAGTCTGTCCGTCATTTATTGTCTTTCACAGTATTTTGAACAATTGTCCTTGTCCTAGACGCATCCCTTCAAACATCTACAACCTCTTCACACACTCTGATGTTCAAGTACTGTGTACCGATCTTCAGAAATTTAACACACACATCGGCCTTCATACTCTTCTGCTCGCATGATAGCCATCTGAACTGCCTGTATATTCATCGCTGTACCAATACCCCTTGTTATCATTCCTCGTATGATAGGAATAGCACAACCGATTATCAGGATCACGACAATTAGACCAACTCCAAAGATGGCTCCTATCCTGGCTAAGTAGGCTCCCCATTTTCCTAAGGATGCCTCCATCCAGTCCATCCACTTGATTTGGAATCCAGCATTCTCTTTGACCTCTTCCCTTAATGTTTTGAGCTTATTCATTGCCAGGGTGAATTGTCCATTTGCTGCTGTCGTATTAGGGATGAATGTGCAGCACTGGTCCCCAAACATCTGACACACTCCTCCTCGTTCTGCCAGTAAAAAATCCAGTGCCTGTCTGTTCTGCCAGGCCATTTCACTAGTTGCTGTAAGCTGCTTCCCTAACGCTCCCAACGCATCAGAGGTATAGTTGATGAATCTCTGTTGGTTGTAATATATATAGTTAATCCAATCTGCGTTGACGTTTATTCCAACCGAGGGAAAGAAGATAGATGCAAATCCAAGCGCCACTGAAGATATAGCTTTAAACTCACTGGGCACACCTCTAGGAATTCCCACACTGTCCAGACGTATTTCCTGCTCAAACTGTCTTCGATGTCTCACAGAACCAGACCGTTCCTGGATTTCCAAATCCTGGACCGGGATAACAGTGATAGATTGAATTGCCTGAACTCGGGCACCTCTTCCAGTCCATCCTATTGGTAGGGTGGTTAACAGATTCTTCCCATCACAGATCCAATATTGATCTGCTACGGCTTGTGTAGCATAGTGATATGGACAAACACCAGGAGGATAAGCTAATTGCCTTCCCTTCACATATCGTGCTGTTATTCTCTGTCCTGTGTGCATCGCTGACACTCAACTTCTGGATTTCCATAATATTTGACAGGACCTAACGAATACAGCTCATATACACTTTCACAGAGTTCTTCTTTTAAAACACCAACATTATTATTATTATTATTATTGCTTACACTTTCTATTGTTTTCTGAAAACATTCAAATTTTCCTACCAGCGTCAATTCTACGTTAACTGGTAATGCTTTTATCGTTCTTCCCACTCGCACATCCAAAGCTTCACATCTCTCTGCCGTCGTCACTCCTTCATACTTGTTCTTCATGAATTTGTAATATTCCTTAGATCCCAGGTACTGTAAACAGTCTGCTTCACAGTGTGGGGCAAGTCCAAGAGGTCTCTTCCTTTTTAGTATTCCACCCGATCTCATATAGAGCCCTCCGGTCGCCTCCATCCACTCTGTTCTCTGTATCTCACAGCTTCTCCAACTGTATCTGGTGTTCATTACTATCAACATGTCTTCTCTTGCTTTGGAGCACATATAGCAGTTTTCTCTGTTGTGAGCCTTCCCTGTGTAATTCATCCATTGATACCAAAGATTTCCTCTTGCTTGTATCACCAGTGGGTCTATTAGGTAATCTATTAATGGATTGGATTCCACTATCGTTCCATCTTTCCGTGTTGGCGTTACTTTGGATGCCTGTGCTGGTGCCACTCCGGTGATGATCTCTTCTCCTAATGGTGCTGTCCTGCTCGGTCTCCGTTTTTCTTTTGTACCTTTTATTATCTGTTCAGCCATCATCAGCTCCATAATTTCCTGAATGCTATTGAATATCTCTGGTACTTGGGTCGTTCTGTTAGTGTCGGTCAATTCTTCAGGTTCAGTTTCATTCTTTGATCGGTCAGGAACGATCTTTGTTTCTGAAGTACATTCTTGTTCCGTCTGGTAGTGTTGCTTCTGTTGGGTTCTTGTGGGATTCTGATTACGCTAGTCAAGGCTATACTCGCAGTGGAGGCATCTGTTTTCAAAGTTTTGCGTGGACTTAGAGTCATAAGAGTTTCTGGTTCCATTGAAGTTGCTAATGATTGTGTTAGATTTTCACTGTTTCAAATAGGATCTCTGCATTCATATTGTCCTTCATCTTCCTGTTTGACATCTTTGATGAGGAGTGAACAATTCCCAAATTGTTTCATTCTGTTTTCATGTGTGGAATTTGAGTGTAATTCGCTGAGTTTCCTGTTTTGTTTCGTCCATACAGCGTCTGCTTTATAGAGTCCAATGTTACATGGGAGTATGACTGAGCTCCCTTTCATTCCTGTGACTTCCTTTCCTTGTCTTGCTCGTCGATTTCTCCTCAGAGACTTATGCCGTGTTGACATCTCCAATGTCGTAGTCTTTGAGTCGAATAGGTTTGACCGAGGTTCTGACTGGCCTTGAGCGTTTTGGCCGGACTGGATCAGGGCATTTCTTTGGTTCTCTGGAGTCAGTGGGGGAGGCCTCCCGGCCTCTTGGGTTTGGCTCTGGTTGTTCTGGAACATCCCGTAAATCAAGTGCATTGAACCCTCCGTGCTGTCCATCTTCTGGGAACTGGCACTCGGCATCACTTGGAAAAGGAGATATATGATCATCCATATTCTCAATGTCATCAATGATAATGTCATCATTATCATTATATAAAAAGCCAGCATTATCATCATCCGAGTCGGGAGCAGTACCTCTGTTTTGAGGTGGTGCCTCCTTTTCTTCTCCTTGTGGTACCACCTCCTCATCTCGGTCTGTTGGTGCCTTAATGCAGTGATGTAGGTGGTACCAAGTCGGAGATCCCTTGATCTGAATTGCAGTTCTTGTGGTGCGGATGACTTCGAATGGTCCCTCTCGTCGGGCGTTATGCCACTTTCTCCGGTAGATGTTGACAAAGACTTTGTCGCCTTGTTGAATGGCATCTTTTCGCTCCTTCAAGTCCTCTTGTGCCTGTTTGTGGGCGACATAAACAGATATGTTTCTCAAACAAACCATGCATCTTCCTATGACATGGTCAATTCTTTCCAACAAATATGGAGCCCAAAATCCATATTCATTTGTGATCTTCCTTCTCACTTCCCCCTTGCTACATGGGCGGCTCCCCTGGCTAGCCAGTGGAGCACCTTCAATTTTATGCTCTTGGTTCAGATAATCATCTCTGTTTATCTTCATAGCCGCTCCTTGTGGTCCCAAAATGATGCAGCCGGAACTGAGTTGAGTTTGTTCAGGTTGGTGTTTTAGCCAATCGTCTGGGTCAGATTTGGTGGCATCCTTCGAGTACTGAAGCGTACAGTGTGATGGATATTCAGGTGGTTTAGCACCGGGGATGTTTGCAGAAATGAACTTCTCCCACAGCTTTGCTGGTTCCAAGAGGTCTTGGCTAAGGTCCCCTAGCCAATATACCATAGCAGCGTCTTCTTCTACCATCATGGATAATTGATGATATTCAGAAGGTACTTCTACCTGACAGCCGTCAGGTGTGCATTTCACTGTACAGTTCAATTTACATAGCGCATCTCTTCCAAGAAGTCCAATAGGGGTGTTTTTTGACGCAAGAATAGGTAAAATAGCTCTTTGATTCTTGTATCGAAGTTCCACCGGTTTTGTGGTGGGTATCAGCTGTTTTATTCCCTCAAATCCGACTGTCCTTATATGTTCTCCAGACATAGGGAGGTGTGTGACGTGCGACGATTGTTAACCTTCACACAGATGGTAGGTTCCTTTTCCGGCCTATGCACCACCAGCTGACACCCCCCATTCAGATTCACCGGGCACCCCTATAACCCTTCCGGGCCCCTATATGGGTTCACCGGTCCCTGGGGTGGCTTTTGCTGCCACTGCGATTCTTGGGGCTGCTGTTGCTGCCATTGCGGTTCTTGGGGCTGCTGTTGCTGCCACTGCTGTCTTTGGGGTGGCATCTGATGCCACTGCCGTCCTTGGGGTGCCCTCTGCTGCCACTGCTGTCTTTGGGGTGGTCGCTGCTGGTAACCTCCTCTTCCATTTCTTCGTCCACCCCTGTTGACTTCTGGTCTCATTTCGCATTCGCGAGACCAGTGTCCCATTTCTCCACATGTGTAACATGGTCCAGACACTTGGGGGAAGCTTGGATTGTATCCTTGTTGTCCAAAACCTCCTCTTCCTCCTTGCCCCCCATATTGTTGTTGTCCAGAGTTGGGCTGTAGGTAAGGGGGCAGAGGAGCAGCCTGTCTTGGGGGTGGCAGTATTTGTTGCGGTTGAGGTGGATTCTGCAGAACTGCAGCCTGTTTCATTAATTGCATTTGGTTTACTTTCCTGATTGTCTCCAGATTCTCCCTCAGAGTATGTTCCCGTTTGCGAAACCGTTCCACCTGAGTTGCTATGTGGTCCATTTGGTAGATACTCTTGGCCATGCTGCTCAGTCCCACTTTTTGGAGCCCAGTTGACACCAGGATTTCTTCCATTGTAGACACACCCAACAGAGTTGCTAAAAGCTTCTTGATTTCTCCCAGTTGTCTTTTAACAAAGGCTGCTGGGGCCAAACTTATTTCAGCTCCTAATTTTTCCTTTATTCTGTCGATAAATCTCAATTCTTTGGTAATTCTGGTAACTTCTTCGTCCATCTCGTCTATCATTTCTTTCCTGGGTGAGACTGTAGAGGAACCTCCAGCTTCTGATCCGTCGGTATCCTCTCCACTGTCTTCTTCACTGCTACTTGAATCACTTTCAGTCTCATCTTTGCAGCTGACTTTTCTCCCTTCTCTTTCAGCTTTCGCCATCAACTTTCTGATCTGCAGGTCATACCCTCCAGCGCACTGGTCGTCGCTAGAGCTCTGTCCATGGCCTGTTGACCTTTCCTTCTCTCCATGTTTTTTCCTCGTCTTCCTCGATGATGTTGTTGCAAGGTTGACGGTTCTCTGGTTTGGGGATGATGACCTCTGTTTCTTACTTTTACGATCTGGTTGAAGTTGGTCAGAGTTTAGGATTGGCATTTGTGGATACAGACTAGTGAGCGTGTCTTTTCCCTCGTATGGTGGTGGAGTCACCGGAGACATGTGTGAAAAGCAAAACAAAAAAAACCCAAACAAAACAAATCAAATGAATCAAATCAATGAATGTATGAATCAAATAAAACAAAAACAATCAATGAATCAAATGAATGAATGAATGAATCAAACAGAACAAAAACAATCAACGAATCAAATGAATGAATGAATGGATGAATCAAATAAAACAAAAACAATCTACGAATCAAATGAATGAATGAATCAAATAAAACAAAATCAATCAACAAATCAAATTAATCAATGAATGAATGAATCAAATAAAACAACATCAATCAACAAATCAAATTAATCAATGAATGAATGAATCAAATAAAACAACTTCAATCAACAAATCAAATGAATGAATGAATGAATTATCAAATAAAACAAAATCAATCAACGAATCAAATGAATGAATGAACGGATGAATCAAATAAAACAAAAACAATCAACGAATCAAATGAATGAATGAATGAAATAAAACAACATCAATCAACAAATCAAATGAATCAATGAATGAATGAATCAAATAAAACAAAAACAATCAACGAATCAAATGAATGATGAATGAATGAATGAATCAAATAAAACAAAATCAATCAACAAATCAAATGAATGAATGAATGAATGAATGAATGAATGAATCAAATAAAACAAAATCAATCAACAAATCAAATTAATCAATGAATGAATGAATGAAATAAAACAACATCAATCAACAAATCAAATGAATCAATGAATGAATGAATCAAATAAAACAAAATCAATCAACAAATCAAATTAATCAATGAATGAATGAATCAAATAAAACAACTTCAATCAACAAATCAAATGAATGAATTATCAAATAAAACAAAATCAATCAACGAATCAAATTAATCAATGAATGAATGAATCAAATAAAACAACTTCCAGTAATCAACAACTCAAATTAATCAATGAATGAATTATCAAATAAAACAATCAATCAATAACTCAAATTAATCAACAAACAAGGGATTGCAACCCCTATATTGTTTTATACCAGCTTAGCTGCTTCTTATCCTTTCAAAAGTTCAAACCTGTGTGTGTGTGTGTGTGTGTGTGTGTGTGTGTGTGTGTGTGTGTGTGTGTGTGTGTGTGTGTGTGTGTGTGTGTGTGTGTGTGTGTGTGTGTGTGTGTGTGTGTGTGTGTGTGTGAGAGAGAGAGAGAGAGAGAGAGAGAGAGAGAGAGAGAGAGAGAGAGAGAGAGAGAGAGAGAGAGAGAGAGAGAGAGTTTAACTGAGTATGGTTCTGACCTCAGATCCCTACTGGCTGTCCAAGGAATTGGTTCTTTGGCCTCGTTTCCTTGAATCTCACTAATATAAAATATAAACAGTTATTTTCTTATTGAAATCTGTATGAATGACCCAGCCGAAATTAATTAGCCATATCAATCCTACAGTCATACCAGAACATGAAATGTTTATAGGGAAACGATTATAAGTGGCCCAGAAAACTGCGCCACATTTGAAAAAAGAAAGGATTAATAGCCTCCATTCAGCCTAAAGCGCGCTGAAAACTAGATTTAAGTTATTCAACTTCTGAAAGATAAACCAAGAAGGTAAGCTTTACCTCTGGTTTGATAGAGTAGGTTATTTACTCGCATCACGTGGAAACAACCCATATGTTCCATACAAAGAACAGAACAAAGGAGAGACCATGCTTCTCTCTTCATTTGCATACTAACAACCTCGTCATCGGGTTGGATTTACATTGGGATCATGGCGACTCAGACTCTTGCCTCTTCCATGAGGCAAGAGTCCATGAAATAACCACGAGGTCCACAATTGACCACAATTTATCACGTGTGCTACCAAGGCCTACAGTATCACAAAGAACCACATCTACCATGAAATAACTACGAGGTCCACAAAGGGCTCCAATTTATCAACATGCTACCAAGGCCTACAGTATCACAAAGAACCACATCTACCATGAAATAACCACGAGGTCCACAAAGGGCCCCAATTTACCAACATGCTACCAAGGCCTACAGTATCACAAAGAACCACATCTACCATGATATAACCACGAGGTCCACAAAGGGCCCCAATTTACCAACATATAACATGTGTTCTTTAGTATCTTCCAAGGCACGCTTATGGTACGCTTATAACGGTAACTTACTTATTTTGATTAGATTTGATGATACTTTTATGATACTTAAAGTGGTAACTTACTGATTTTTATTCGAATTTATTTTTTATGATACTCTTAAAGTGGTAACTTACTTATTTTTTATTAGAATTTATGTTTTATGATACTCTTAAAGTGGTAACTTACTTATTTTTTATTAGAGTTTATGTTTTATGATACTCTTAAAGTGGTAACTTACTTATTTTTTATTAGAGTTTATGTTTTATGATACTCTTAAAGTGGTAACTTACATATTTTTTATTAGAGTTTATGTTTTATGATACTCTTAAAGTGGTAACTTACTTATTTTTTATTAGAGTTTATGTTTTATGATACTCTTAAAGTGGTAACTTACTTATTTTTTATTAGAGTTTATGTTTTATGATACTCTTAAAGTGGTAACTTACTTATTTTTTATTAGAGTTTATGTTGTTTTATTTGTGGTACATTCACTCTTAATTTTTAGCGGACATGTGAATTACTCTATTCCATCCAATAAACCCCAAAGGAGGTCCTTTTCGATTTGGTCAACTGTTAACCATAGCCTTAATCTTAGTCAATAAAAGCAGACGCACTTAAGCGCTCTGAGGAAGATGTTTAGAGCTTACCTCAAACCCCGGCCTGATCAGTTGCCGGTGCCCACGTGCGCTCGCTTCACCGACAGCAGCTGGTCAACAATCGTTTGAACCAAATCCTGTTCGTGACGCCAATATGTAGTATAATTTCTACTCGGTGGAATAAGAATCTTTCTCAGAGGTCCGGATACTAAGTTCAAGGTGTTTATTGAACAAAGCATCAAATGAAAGCATCTGCTGCAGCGAGATGGAGCCTGCCGTGCCAATTCGCAGAACTGGCGACGCACTCCTTTACCAAACATTATATAGACAGCATCATAGAATAACAACTACTCCTAGTGGTCAAAGTAACAAACATCAACTTAATACTATTGGTCTGAGAGGTACAACCAGTATCCTGGTTGGTCACGGTGGTCATCGTCACGTCACAAGTTTATGGCTCAAACCCCCAAGGGGGTCGTATTTGGCTTGCACAACATTTCACGGCACTACTCTCTACGTTAGAGCTCATGTTACATTCTGTAGGATAGCGTTGAAAACCAGCCTAAAGGCACCATTACAAGGGCCTGAAGGCACACCAACACCTACACATCTGGAACTGCTTAACACATCTCTATGTCCTAGTGGGCCTTGGGGTCCACCAGCAGATTATGCTGTAGCCACCTACTGCAATGTATAGAGGATCCAAAGACAGTGTTTAGATTATAATAAGGGTATAAAAATACACTACACCCGTTTTTCCTTGTGTGTTGTGTTTTCTTTGAATAAAGCTTTACGTATCGCTCCACTGTGTCTTGGTCTGCGTTCTGGGTCCCACCGAACAATCCCATTGTGACAAAATGTCCAGGATCTAAGCTAAGTTTAGTATGAGCATTATTACCGGACATTTTGACCGGCAGTTTTTAAAATTACCGTTTTTTTTATAATTTTTACCCGCTAAAAACCGGTAAATACCAGCTAACGGAAACCCTGATATATATATATCAGTGGCGAAGCGTGTCTATCACAACTGGACCTTCTGTAGACCAGGGGTTCCCCAACTTTTCAGACTGTCCCTTTTATCGGTTAAAGGGACAGTCTAACACGCTTCACGTGAAAAGGCTTAACGTAACTTAAAGTTCCAAAATAGCGATCAATAATCACCAAATGTCTCTGGCATATGTCTTGTCATTAGCACTTTCACCTGTCAAAATGAAAGTGAAAAGGTGAAAGTGCTAATGACAAGACATATGCAAATTTGGTGATTATTGATCGCGGGTTTGTAACTCTTAGTTACGTTAAGTCTTTTCACGTTAAGCGATGCAAAGAAAGATCAAGTCAAAACTCTCAATTCAAATGCACAACAATGCTTAACAAACCCAAGACAGCCATTAACTAATCAGTCAACAAGTGTGTGGAAACAAAATGCAACAACCAGCTCAACGAGACGCAACACTGAGACAAAACCAGCAAAGACAAATGAGTGTCACTCACCAATGATGTTCACTGAAAGACCAAATCCATTCTCCTGTCCTTCTGGATGAATGGTCCGACCAACATCAGGTCATAAAGATGATCGCTTTTCAGATCCAAAATAAGTTGCCTTTCCAATTCCCTGCCCTCTGGTCGGTCCCAAATAGCAACACTCCCAGCAGTAGAGCCTCTTGTGGCTAGTAGAGCCCGTTAGCCACGGGTATCTTTCCCAGTTGCTAGCCTGAAAATGGCGAACATAGCCTGCTTTAACAACTTGATTCAGCTCAAGATGTCCATCTTTACATTGAATGGTCGTCTTGAAAATGGTTCTGACAATAAATCGTCAACGACATCATCTTCGCCTGTTGCCATTTTGACGTAAAATCCTACGTAGAAACAACGTAGCATTACGCTAAATCCACTCTCGCTCCAGCCAGCATACCTTCTAGCTCCCTATTGAGCTGTGGGGAAATCTGAAAGAATATGCCCATCGGCTACAAATCACGATATGATTGGTTGATCAAATTGTCAATCCAAACGTAAGCTCTCATTCAGTCTGAGGGCCAAAGTCATCGGGAATACTTTGGTTGAAGGATATTCTTCCCAGCAACCTAGAAAAATATCTGATTGGTTGAATTGTTTTTCCAACACAAAACCACTCAAATGCGTAGTGCATGGACCGAGAAAGACAAACAAATCAACGTAACTGTAATATAACAGATAACAACACAGATACCATTCTCATTTAGTCATTTTATTAAATTGTATTACATTTTATTAAATTGTATTACTTTATTAATACAATTAGATTGTTTTGGTTTCATCTGAGAGTTCCAGGGTCTTCTCTGAATACCTTGAAGGCCCTGACGCTTCACCACTGATATATATATATATATATATATATATATATATATATGCCTGCTTGTTTAAATCACTCACGAAAACTATATCAATCACTCAACAAAAATATATATATCGGCACCACAAAAAACACTGACATATATTTGTAAGTGTGTGTGTGTGTGTGTTTTTGCGTGTGTGTGTGCCCGCCCGCAGAGACAGAGCATAATATGCTTTTCCTAGTAGTACACTGTGACGCACACAAATGACGATGCTCGATGCTCCAAAGTCTTCCGTGGGGCGATTTGAAAAGCGCCCCACGGGAAGACGTTTTGAGGACGCTGATTGGCTACATTTTATGTCACTCGTTTATATCTTGAATCAGCAATTGGCTAAAGTGCTACAGAGACCCGCCTCCGTGGGGCGATTTGAAAAGCGCCCCAGCAGCATCGTCATACAAATGCGCCCTTAAGGCTGCAGTGTACTAGGCATATGTGTACTAGGAAAAGCATATTATGTTGCGCAAATTATTTCAAAATAATATTTTACACATATTTCTGGGTGCATTCCATATTTTAAACACACACATATTGACAATTAAAATATATCTTTTTTATATTTTTAATTTTTTTTAATTTTGTTTGTGCGTGTGGTTTAGGGGGGCGGCGCCCCATCGCCCCCTTTGGGCCAGCCGCCACTGGTGAGAACGTCTGTGTGCTGTTATTTCTTTAAAACAAAGTGAGCCGTCTGACCCAGCAGTAGCACCACTGTGAGACCTGAGAGATCTTTGAAGCAATGGGTCCACAGAACCTTCAGGAGGGTGAAGGCAGGAAAGGCAGCCGGCCCAGATGGAGTTCCATCCCGTTGAGTTCCAAGACCTGCACTGACCAGCTGGCTCCTGTGTTCACGGACATCTTCAATGCATCACAGACGAGGTATAGACGAGACATATAGACAACGGCATCTGCCTGGCACTACACACGGCCCTGGAGCACCTAGACAGGAGAGACACCTATGTCAGATTGCTGTTCATAGACTACAGCTCGGCATTCATCATTCCCTCCAAGCTGGTCCTGAAACGGAGGGACCTAGGTCTGGGCGCCCTGATCTGTAACTGGATTATGGATTTTCGGGCAGGCCTCAAGTGGTGAAGATTGGGAGCAACATCTCATCCACTCCTCACTCCTCAACACCGGAGCACCCAAAGGCTGCTGCCTCAGATCCCGGCTGTACTCGCTGTACACACATGATTGTACTGCCACGCACAGCAGTAATCGGATTATCGATGATCACGTCACCTGTTGGGTGTATATATACCCTGGTGCCCCGCTACTTGGTAAGTACCAAGGTCGTTGTTACGCCCTCCTCCGAGGTGTTCTTCTAGGGTACAGGGGGAGTCGCAACAGCCTACCTAAACACAGTGGGCAAGTGTAAACAATGTATGGGGTTTGGGGTAAACCCTGGTGTGGGGCACCCAAAACTAAAGACTCAAACAGAAAGCAGTGTTAAGCAGGTATCAAATAGTTGTTTGATACCATGTTTGAGCATGTTAATATGACATACTCTGGACTTGTGTCTCCTGTCAGGAGTCCTCACTACATAGTCTGTAACACTCAGTTTCTTTTCAATGACATAAGGTCCGGTGAAACGGGCAGACAGCGAAGAACCGGGCACAGGCAGAAACACCAGCACCTGATCCCCCGGTTGGAGAGACCGCTCCACAGCCTTTCGATCAAAACGAGCCTTCATGGACTCCTGAGAAGCCGTCAGGGCTTCTTTTGCTAACTCACAGGCATCGTGTAACTGTTTTCTAACCCGACTGACATAGTCCAGCACATTCTTGGGACCTGGGTCTGTGGTCATCATCTGGTCTTTTAACACTTTTAACGGGCCACGTACCGTATGGACGAATACCAGCTCAGCTGGACTAAACTTCAAAGACTCAAATAGCACATAAGGGATACCTTCATCCCAATCCTGGCAGGTGTCTAAACAGTACTTTTTAAGCATGGACTTCAGCGTTTGGTGCCAACGCTCTAAAGCACCCTGACTCTGAGGGTGGTAGGCACTGGATACCTGATGTGTGATACCTAGTGTCTTGAGGACCTGAGCAAACAGATTCGACATAAAGTTAGACCCCTGACCTGTTTGCGCAACTTTTGGCAGGCCACATGTAGAGAAAAACTTAGTTAAAGCCGCCACTATTACCTTAGAGGTAATATTACGTAACGGAATGGCCTCTGGATAACGGGTAGCAGCACACATGATGGTTAAAAGATACTGGTTTCCTGATTTTGTCCTGGGCAATGGACCAACACAATCGACTATAACACGCTCAAAAGGCTCTCCCATCACCGGAATGGGTTGGAGAGGGGCTGGAGAAATACCCTGGTTAGGTTTCCCCATGAGCTGACAGGTATGACAGGATTTACAGTGCTGAGCTACATCTTGCTTTAACCCAGGCCAAAAAAAATGATGAAGGATACGGTCGTATGTTTTCGTAACACCTAAATGACCGGCCCATGGGATGTCATGTGCGAGGGACAGCACCTGGGAGCGGAAAGGCTTTGGGCACACAGAACTCCAATCACAGTCAGTCCCCTTCCTGGACATCCACTTGCGTAGGAGGAGTCCATCCTCAAGCAAGTAGGCTATCCTCTGCTTAACAGATTTCTCCAGGGACACAACCGTGGAAAAGCATTTGGCCAAACTAGTGTCTGCTTTCTGAGCCTCTTTCAAAGTTTTACCGGTAACTGACAAGAAAAACTCACTTTCTGTTTCTGCCACGGGGGGCATGGCTTTTGTGACGACCCCCACTCTACCTGCTAGTGGGTGAGTCTGCTGACTCAGAGAGCATGGTGGAGTGGGTGGGTCGTTAGCCCAATTGGCCGCACCTGGGCAGTGAGAGCTGTCTGCACATGGACTATTTAGGTTTCCTTGTCTAATCCCCTCTAGCTGCTTCTCCACTCCCAGGAACAGGTTATCCAGCACCCATTTTTCATCCTTGGATATATAATACTAATACTTACACCACCCGCACCACACAACACTTTCTCACTCATCCACACACCGCATTCACCACTGATTCTGATACATCCGTATTCATTGTTTGTCGATCGTTCATTTTGGTTAGACATAGGTTTGAATAAATTATGTTGTTCAACTGTTACCACGTGTGGACTCCCTACTTGTCACAATTGACCCGTTTGTGACAAGTTGGGGGCTCGTCCGTTTGGTGGACCTTTTGTTGAAATTGACTTTGCTTGTTGTAATTTGGCCTAGTGTGGTTAGATTCTTGCTGGCATTTGTGTTTGGTAATTTGGCTGGCATTTGTGTTTGAGTTCCTGTTGGGACAATTTGTTTGGCTCTGTCTGATTCTGGAAGGGCTAATTGGAAAGGATAATTAGGTTAATTGGTTAAACTAGTGTCTGTGACCTGAGGGTTTGGAGCTAGTGTTTGTAGCCTAATTATTTGTGGGGAGTACCACATGTGATTTGTTCTTTGTTCTTGGGTGTTTGGTTGTTTGGGATTTGGAAAAGTAGCAGTTTTTTTTTCTTCTTTCTCTGCAGATTTCTTGTAGTCAAGAGGTTTGTTAATTTGTTTTGGTATTACTCATGTTGAGGCGTTGGAGTTTTGGTACCTTAATGGGACAGTCTGTGCGTCTTGGGAACCATTAATCCCCGGATAGGCTAAGATGGCATGTTCCCAATAGGGGGGCTTGTCTTGGTGTGACCTTTAGGCGGCTGCAAACGTGGATAGAGACAGGCACTTGTGTCGTCAGGCACTTGTGTCCTCTCGGGAGCAGATCTCTGGCACAGAGGGGCGGCTGTATAACAGTTGCTTCTTCTGCCCAGAGAGTTCTACTGCATAAGTACCCCCTACAAGTAGTGGCACGAAGACTAGGGTTTGAGTTAGTTAGATAGTTAGTTAGTATCTTTAGTTAGTCAGGGTGGGGAGGTTCCATTTGATCAGACTGTCTTGTTCTTGGTTATCACGCTTCATGATCCCAACATAAGTTTGGTTTGTTTGTTTGTAACCAATAGTGTACTATGGCCTCTGTTGTGGATGACTTTGAAGAGTCACCATCAGTAGAACTGTTAGATCAGTGTACTAAGGAGCAGTTGTTGTTAATTGCTGAGAGATATGCAATTGAGATACCTGTTAGACTGTCGAAGGTGGCTGTCAAAACCAGTTTAAAGGCAGATTTGGTAGAGAAGGGTGTTCTCAAGCCAGTTGGACGACAAACTCTCAGTTTTGAGCAACAGAAGGAACTTCTGCAGTTGGAGCAGAGACAAGAGTTGGCTTTAGAGGAAATGAAGCAGAAGACTGAGCTTGCCAGATTAGAACTGCAGAATAGGAAGCTAGATCTAGTCGGGCAGGGAAAGTGGCTCGGTTCAGAGGTTGCTGATGTTACTGGTGATCCGTCTCGGGGGGCGGCCACCTCGTTAGACATTTTACATGATCTGCGCTTGCTTCCCAAATTTAATGAGAAAGACCCCGATGTATTTTCTTCATTATTTACGTTCTGGACATTGGAAGGATGAGTGCCCACTTCTTGGATCAAAAGGTAGATTTAGAGCACAGGTGAAACCTGCTCTTCTGGCCAATTCCCTCACCCAGGTGATGGTGTCGCCATCGGTACCGTCTGTTAAGACCATAGGACAGAAATGCCTGGAAGAGTATGGGGCTTTTCTTTCTGATGGTTTTGTGTCTTTACAGGGCAGTGACGATAAGGTGCCGGTCAAGATACTGCGGGACACTGGCTCAATTGATTTGTTTGTGCGTGAGTCAGTGTTACCTTTTTCAACGGAATCTGACACGGGGGATGTTATCTTGATCCGAGGGATGGGGATGTCTGTCTTCCCTGTTCCTGTGCATAACATTTCTCTGGTTTCAGGTTTGGGGAATGGTGATGTGCAGATAGGTGTGCGTGCTGAGTTGCCTGTTAATGGGGTGGACATCATTTTGGGTAACAATCTGGCCGGGGTGCGAGTGTGGGCCGATGGGCCTCTCCCAAATGTAGTCACCCAAAAATCGCCTAGTCCAACCTTGTTGGACACTTCGTCTGATGGTGTCATGGTGTATCCAGCCTGTGCCGTTACACGTACCATGACAGCAGCGTGTAACGCGCGGGGTACTACCCAGACGACAGATGTTGAAGCTGTTCATGTGGGTTTGATTCTGCCTGAGCAATTCCAGTCCATGTCGCAGGCTGAGTTGGCTACAGAGCAGGTAAATGATCCAGCTTTACGAGAGCTGTTTGAGAAAGCCGTGCCATTTGATGAAATGGGTAGCTCGGCGCATGGGTATTGTCTTCATGGAGGTTTATTGTTTCGGAAGTGGGTGCCTCATGGAGATGCTTTCGTCGGTGAACCAATTTTTCAGTTTGTTGTACCATACAAGTTTCGTCCATTGGTGTTGCACACTTGTCATAACAATGTTGCAGGGCATCAGGGAGTGAGGAAAACGTATGACCGGGCACTGAGACACTGTTTTTGGCCCCGTTTAAAACGTGATGTTTTCCGCATATATCAAAACGTGTCACACGTGTCAGTTAACTGGGAAGCCGAGTCAGACCATCAAACCGGCCCCGCTCTCTCCTATTCCTGCTGTTGACCATCCATATTCATTGTTTGTCGATCGTTCATTTTGGTTAGACATAGGTTTGAATAAATTATGTTGTTCAACTGTTACCACGTGTGGACTCCCTACTTGTCACAATTGACCCGTTTGTGACAAGTATGGGCGCATGGGGGTAGATTTCTCACTCTTAGGACGAGGCGTCACACTGACAAGCTCATCTGTGCTGAAGATCTGACTAAACACAGAATCTTCTATATCACACACATTACCCAGCCTGCGTGACTGGGCACTGGTTACTGCACAGGCCGGAAAGGCTGTAGGAAAAACCCTCCCTAAATCATCTAGGTTAGCGGGTTTACTGGGAGGGGTATACACCTCCAACACTGCGATGTCGTTACCCATAATCAAGGTAATCCCTGGTACGGGAAGCGCAGGCTGTAACCCAACCTTGAACCGCCCACTGACTAAACCCGAACAGAGAAAAACATGGTGTAACGGCACTGGCACTTGACCCATCTCAATGCCTTGCAATAGTACGCTATACCCACCAGAAGAGTCCTCTGACCAGGGCAACACATTTGAAAGGATCACTGATTGTGCAGCTCCAGTGTCTCGCAGTATACGGATAGGAGCTTGGTCCATGTTGTCACGTAGCGAAACGGAGCCAGCAAAGATGAAAGGGGCGTAGCTCGGGTCAAGCAATGATAATGTCCCACTGGGACCTGGAGCAACAGACACAGACTTAATAAACCCGCGACGCTTAGGGGTGGCAGCTGTGGGGGTTGAGGAGAAGGACTGTCCTTTTGTAAGCCGTTGTTTACAGTCAGCTATTATATGACCTGGACGGTGACAGTAAAAGCACTCACGCTGCTCCCCTTGGAACCTTGGAGCCTCCTTGGGACTAGGAGGAGACAAATTATGCTTTGGAGGAAATGAAGCCAAAACTCTTCGTGTTTCGGGATGTGGGGCGAAAAACACTGTCTTATGAGTTAACACAAATTCGTCTGCTAACACTGCAGCTTGCGGCATCGTAGACACCTTTTGCTCATTTAAATACACTACAAGTCTTTCTGGCAGACAATTCTTGAAGTCTTCCAGTAAGTTGAAATCCCTCAAAGAAGCAAAGTCAGTAACCTTACTTGCCACACACCACTTGTCAAATAAACCCTCCTTCTCACGAGCAAACTCCACAAAAGTCTGGGTCTGGCTCTTCCTATGGTGCCTGTATCTCTGGCGGTAGGCCTCCGGCACCAATTCGTAGTCCCGCAAGACTGCATTTTTGACACAGTCATACTGTAAACTGTCTTCTAAAGAAAGAGCAGAGACCACCTCCTGAGCTTTACCACAAAGCTTACATTGCAGCAAAAGTGGCCACATATCTCTGGGCCACTTTAAGGAGGCGGCAACACGTTCAAACACACTGAAATAGGAGTCAACTTCTGACTCTCTGAAGGGTGGTACTAGAGAGATATTCTTGCTGACATCAAACCTATCTGACTGCAAGGCTGTCGGGGGCGGGGAAGTAGCAGCAATCTGCGCCTGTATTTGAGCTAGGGCCACTTTCTCGTCCATCTCAAGTTGGCGAATCCTTACCCGGAGTTGATGCTCAGCCTCTTTCTCATCCATCTCAAGTTGGCGAATCTGTACCTGGAGTTGATGCTCAGCCTCAAGCTCCAGCTTCCGGACCTCCAACTTATGGGCATACTCTGCCTGCGTCTGCGACTCTGTTCTCTCATAAAAGGCTTGTCGCGTCTGCCCACGCAGGTCCTCCCCCGAAGGAGAGACCGGACTCGGATTAAACCGAGGGAGTGTTTTAGGGAGTCTGCCCCACACCCCAGTGTCGAGCTCCGCCTTCGCTGCAACATCAGACTCGCCCCCGAGCACCACCTGGTCACCTTGTTGTGGCCTCTCTGGTGTATGGAGAGCTTGGTCAACAGCAGGAATGGCCTGCTCCAGATCAGGAAGGTGGAGCACCCGCTGGGCCACCAGAGCCTCTTTAACACTTGAGAGTAGCTCTGCCTTCACTGCCCTTTTAGGTACTTCTATTTCATAATACTCTGCAATCTGTCCTAATTCTGCCACCTTACACTGATCCAGCAGATCAACAGACGGGTTGTCAATAAACAACTGTACTAAGGACGTCGCCATAGCAACGTAAACCTGAAACTACTAAAAACACAACCCCAAAAACTAACACACCAACACTTACCAACACTGTGGTAAGCAGGCTCAGGATTCAAGAATCCCGGACGAGCCCCCAATTGTTACGCCCTCCCCCGAGGTGTTCTTCTAGGGTACAGGGGGAGTCGCAACAGCCTACCTAAACACAGTGGGCAAGTGTAAGCAATGTATGGGGTTTGGGGTAAACCCTGGTGTGGGGCACCCAAAACTAAAGACTCAAACAGAAAGCAGTGTTAAGCAGGTATTAAATAGTTTAATTAACTATTTTCACCAACAAAGAAAAAGGAACAACAGGCAATCACAAACAGGAGCAACATACAGACTAAATCAAAACTCTACGAGGACAGGAGAGGCAAAACAAACTAACAATTAGCTATGGACAGCTAGACAGAGGGTTTGGAACAGGGAGAAGGGCGCCCTAGTGTGTATAGACAAAGAAAACTACTACGTGATGCAGTGTAGACCCCAGGGTTTCTTACCTAGCCCTTCTCCCAGGCTGGTGAACAAAAACACAAACAAAAGGAATCCTACACTACTCTAAAAAGGGTTGCAACGGCCGGAAACAAAAACAGGAACAAATAAATGCTCAACACATGATAGTAAACTATATGGCAAAATATAGTTACTTCGCCCCAAAAGTTCTCTCAATATTTCAGTACTGTCAACCGCCCAAAGTACCTCTACCTCTCTCCTTCCTCCCTTGACAAAATAACTGAGACATTTTATAGGACACCATATGGCAGAGGGATAATTGATAATTGGACACAGGTGGTGGATGATTGATCGTTTTCTGGGGGGGAAGGAACCACAAGGCACCACACGCATCCCTTTCGGCCACCTGAGGGAGACAAACGGGACAAGGACACAGACAGGACAGCAGCAAAACATACAGGAACGTAACAGTCATACTTGATACTTACTACTTTTTACTTTGTACATTCTGGATGGAATCGTTACGCCGATGTCCCGGTACCCAGATTCATCGCCTGTCCCGCGTCACTCGCCGGTCTAATACCTGTCACTACTCCGACCTCCCGGGATCCAGACCTATCCAGACCTATCTCGCGTTACTCTCCGGTCTACCGGCGAGTACCAGCCGACCTGGACCCCGGCGATCTCGAACATGCGAAGCACGCGATCGATTCCCGGAGGGGCCATGTCGGATCACAGGTTCAAGCGCTGCAGGAGCTGGAGGAGGAATGGAAGGACCTGTTAGCCAACATGGTCCCCGGCGTCCGGACGGTTGGGTCAAGAGCTGCAGGCGGAGATGGACCAGCTTGGGGACCTGGCAACCATCGTTGCTTCCCCCATCAGAGGGGTCCCCGGCGCCGCTCTGTCCCCATCTGCCGATGTCGTGCTGTCCCTGCCATCCGACGCTGCTGACGTCACTTCTCCCCCATCTGACAGCGCCGTGCTGCCCGACGCCGTGCTGCCCGACGTTGCGCTTCCCCCGCCTGCCGACGTTGCGCGGTCCCTGTCTGCCGACGTCGCGCGGCCCCCGCCTGACGACGACACGTTGTCCCCGCCTAACGACGTCGCGCCGTACCCGCCTGACGACGCCGCTCTTCTCCCATCTGACAGCGCCGCTCTTCCCCCGTCTGACAGCGACGCGCTGCCCGAAACTGCACTGCCCGACGCTGCGCTGCCCGACGTTGCGCTTCCCCCGTCTGCCAACGCTGCTGACGTCACGCTGTCCCCATCTGACAGCGCCGCTTCTCCCCCATCTGACAGCGGCACGCTGCCCGACGCTGCCTGCCCGACGTTGCGCTTCCCCCGTCTGCCGACGCTGCCGACGTCGCGCTGCTCCCGTCTGCCGATGTCGCACATTCCCTGCCTGCCGACGTTGCGCGGCCACCGTCTGCCGACGAGAGGGGAGGTCCAGAGCAGACCTCAGAGGAGACTCCAGAGGAGGCCCCGGAGGAGACCCCCAGAGATCGTACTTGGTACTTACGACTTTGTACTTTGTACGTTCTGGACGGAATCGTTACGCCGATGTCCCGGTACCCAGATTCATCGCCTGTCCCGCATCACTCACCGGTCTAATACCTGTCGCTACTCCGACCTCCCGGTATCCAGACCCCTCGCCTGTCTCGTGTTACTCTCCGGTCTATATGAGCTCCCCGGTAATTACACTTACCTGTCTTCTACCTGTCGCTACTTCGACCTCCCGGACTACTCGTCGGTCTATACCTGTCGCTACTTCGACCTCCCGGTATCCAGACCCCTCGCCCGTCCCGGACTACTCGCCGGTCTACTACCTGCCGGTACTCCGCGGATCGACCTCCCGGTATCCAGACTCCTCGCCCGTCCCGGACCACGCGCCTGTCTACTACCTGTCGGTACTCCGCTACTCGACCTCCTGGTATCCAGACCCCTCGCCCGTCCCGGACCACCCGCCTGTCTACTCCCTGCCGTTACTACGTTGATCCGACTTCCCGGTTTCCAGACCCCTGGCCTGTCCCCGATCACTCTCTGTTGTCTTTTGCTTTAAATAAAACTTCACGTTACAGCTCCACTGTGTCTTGGTCTGCGTTCTGGGTCCCACCAAACTATACACTTGTGACACATCGCCCTGATAAGACAACAGAATTGTGTACAGAGATGAGGTAGTCTGGCTGACGTGTTGGTGCAAGGACAACAGCCTCGAACTGAATGTCAGCAAGACTAAAGAGCTCATCATGGACTTCAGGAGCCACCGGGCATCCACTCCACTATCAGCCTGGACGGGAAACCGGTGGAAGTCGTCATCTGTTTCCATTTCCTAGGGCTACAGATTTTCGATGACCTGGCGTGGACCCACAATACGGAGGTCATGCTAAAGAAAGCACACCAGTGCCTTTATGCCCTGCAGTGCCTCAGGGCACTCAGGGCACCCTGGCACTGTAGAGAGCGTCCTGACGAGTGGCGTCACCGTGTGGTCTGGCAACACCACTGCACAAGATAAGAAAGCCATCCAGAGGGTCGTGAGGACGGCAGAAAAGATTATCGGGTATGCACTTGCATGCATTGAGGAGATCTTTAGGACCAGGTGTTGGAAGAAGGCCATGTCCATCATAAAGGACTGCAACCACCCTGGGCACCATCTCTTCTCCCCCCTACTGTCCGGTCGCCAACTACGCAGAATCTGTTCAAGGACTAGCAGGTTCAAGAAGAGTTTTTATCCACATGCAGTGCGCCTACTGAACTGCTAGGAGGGCTGCCACTATCATAACATTGTTATTATTACACTGTCATACTTTGCTGGACTTTCTGGACTCCTATTCAATACTCATTACATTGACTTCATTGTTCTGCACCGTACTGCACCGTATTCATAATACTGCTGCACCACTGGCACTTTAAAATGCTTAAAATGCTTTTTGCACAATAAAACACATATCATCCATCAATCACTTTATTGTTATTTTTTTATGTTCATTTAAATTTTTTTATTGTGCATACTATTTTTATAGTATGTCATACTCCGAGAGGGAATGGGGAGTAAGCATTCCACTGTACTTGTTGCAAATGGCAAATGCAATTCTTGAATCTTGAATACTTTTTCTTTGTTAAACGATAATTCATTTTTTAACAGAGTTTCTTCCCTCAGACCATCAGGATTGTAAACACAGATCTCACCCACCAAGTCCCACACACTGCCCTTCTCATGCACACACACACACACACATATAGTATATAGCAAACACACATATTTATATCTGACCATATATCGTTTTCTAGTTTAGGGACCGTATATTTATTCAACTAAATTGTAAATACTGTTGCATTGACTTTTTTATATTTATTTTATATATTTGTATATACTTAATTTGTACATAGTTTATTGACGTTTTAAATTTTTCCTATTGTTTTTGCCGAATTTCTGTTAAAGCACTGCCACTTTCCTTTCACTGCTCATCCTGCATGTGTATGTGACAAATACAATTATTGAATCTTGAATAATACAATACAACTTTATTTCTTCATTTCTCGATGCCTTATTGTACCATTTAAAATGGAAATATAATGTATTCATGTGTAGTAGACTGTATCCTGCAGCAATAGACCACAAAAGGTCTGCACATTTAGACTTTGAATGGGAGACACCCTGAACATATCATTAGCTATTTCTTCTATTTAGGAATGGAGGTCTGCCGCGGGGCGATGCCACTGCTGCACGCCACGAAGTAGGAGCTGGTCTGCAGGCACTGCTGCTTCACCTTCAGACACACAAAGCAGAACTCCACCTCGCAGCGGCGACAGATGATATATTTGCAGCCAGTGCCGGTGTGCTCCACCTTCATGCCGCAGGTGGGGCAGGCCCGGATGGAGGGGCAGGGCCCCACGCCTTGCACATTGGACAACTACATAAGACAGCAGCTCTGCAGCAGCTGCCGGTCCTTGTCGACGCAGCCGGGGTTTTCGCAGCGGTCCACCCGGGGCGCGGGCCCCTTCCACGGCCTCAGACACTGCCAGCAGAACTCATGGCTGGGCCTGTTGCTCTCCTTGCAGATGGGGCAGCTGAAGCAGAGGTTGTCCTCGGTCTTTCTCTCCACGTACGTCCCGCATCCGGGGCACTGCGTGGGAATAACCAGACCGGATAACATTCAACGTTAGGCTGTGGTCGGTCCCTTTCTCTCCACAGACAAACTTCATCAGGACACTCACCTCTTTGATTTTGCACGTGGCGTGGATGGTCAGATGTGCCAGCCTCTCCTCAAACAGTTTCATCTCGTCGACCGTCAGCGCGGCCACACGCCGGACCTCCCGGTAGGACAGCTCCACACCGCACCGCTTCCCGTCCGGCTTAGGGGTGGGGCACGTGAATTTGAACTGACCCTGCGGTGGCAGAGAACACATCATTAACGTACAGCACACAGGACCACATTAACTATTCTATATAGTTTAGGACTAACTCAATGACTCAATGATGAAACATTACCTCAGAGGCTATGTTTTCACCTCTGTTAGTCAGTTTGTCTGTTAGAAAGATAACTCAAAAGGTTATGAATTAGATATTATTATATATGTAGGTAAGATTACTTATGGGCCAAGGAATGATTGATGTTGGCCCAGATCCAAATGTGAATCCAGGATTCTTTAGCATTGGAACAAAATCTCAAAGTATGTAATATTTCACAAAGTTACTCAAACATTTGCATAACACTTGGTGAGGGTTTAGGTGGAAAGCCAATTCGGATTTAAGAACATTAAGGGAAACATCTGGATACGAATCCTTTAGCATTTAGCAAAGGGGACTATTTGGTATTGCGGAGGTATACACCCTACTATAGGGTGTATAATAAGTGTGGAGGGGCCCCTGGTGTATAAAGTCCCTACCTGTTTGAGCAGACTGCGACACCATCCGGTCAGGGAGCCCGGGGTTGTGGAGTGGCCACAGGACATCTCCACGACCAGGTCCTCGTCCTCCTCTATGGGTGAGGAAGACAGGGAGGGAGAGAGAGGGAGACAGGGAGGGAGACAGGGAGAGAGAGAGAGGAAATACCTTCCTGTGAATCCTTTCTTTCAAAGCTATTTTAGCTTTTATATATATATATATATATATATATATATATATATATATATATATATATATATATATGCGTGTGTGTCTAAATATATATATAACCGGTTTGACATCCCCTCCTCGGAAATAAATCGATCTACGGTTTTGACTGATTGATTGATTGATTACTTACGAAGCGGGTCGATGTCGTCCGGCTTGTTGACATACTTCATCGTGGCGTCCAGCGGGTCGTTCTTCTTCTCATCGCTCATCGTGGCGTCCAGCGGGTCGTTCTTCTTCTCATCGCTCATCGTGGTTTTACGGTGTTAATTACGGGGTCTGAGAGGAAAGGTCTGAGAGGAAAGATCTGAGAGGAAAGTCGTTCGTTTTGGTTTCGCTTTGCGAACCAGGAACTCAAGAGGACAGAGAGTCGTGGAGGCAGGGGCGTCGCAACACGTTATGCAAAGCAGGCAATTCTTGATTATATTACATATATAGTACATATGTATTACTAAGATACCTGTTTACTGTACCTGCAATATATATTTAAATATTTTGATATAACTGCTCCTACTCCTGTATATACATATACATTTATATTTGCCATATATTATTATCATTTATACATGCTCACTTGTATATACATTTACATTTATATATTTGTATCCTGCTTTCAATAATAGCATACTACCTGATCAATACCTGTTAAATACTCACTTACCTGTATATACATATACCTATTATTATGCTCATATCACATTTATACCTAGACTTTTAACCTGTACATTTTAACTGTAAATTATATTATATTACCATGAACTTTACTGCAACATGTGCACTCTGGTTAGATGCTAAATTGTTTTCGCAGTACTGTACTTGTGCTGTACAATGACAATCAATTTGAATCTAATCTAATCTAATCTGTGGTTCCCTCACCGTCTTCCTCTCTCATACACATATACATATATACATATATACATATATATATATATAGATACATATATGTGTCATGCTAATGTTTGAGTAACTTTGTGAAAAATTACACAAAGATTTTGTTCCAATGCAAAATAATCCTGGATTCAGATTTGGATCTGGGCCAACATCCATCATTCCTTGGCCCATAAGTAATCTTACCTACATATATATAATAATATCCAATTCATAACTTTTTGAGTTATATTTCTAACAGACAAACTGACTAACAGAGGTGACAGACTACCTGACAGACTACCTCAGAGGTAATGTTTAAGTCATTGAGTTAGTCCTAAACTATATAGAATAGTTAATGTGGTCCTGTGTGCTGTATGTTAATGATGTGTTCTCTGCCACCGCAGGGTCAGTGCAAATTCACGTGCCCCGCCCTTAACGACAGGAAGGTGTGCGGCGTGGAGCTGTCCTACCGGGAGGTCCCACCGCCCTGTGGTACGGCCCAACATCCACTAAACAGGATCCAGAGAACAGGACAATTCCACTGCAGCGATGGCGCTCCGATCCAGGATGGCAGGCTCGTAGAAAACCAGCTTCACATCCTGACTGGTTTTCTAAACATATAAGATTTAATGCACTCATTCAACACAATTTGAACATTATTGAACCTATTTTAACTGGTTAAGTGGCAAAACCTTTCAGCTGCTAACTAAATAGGCCTATCACAGTAGATTAGAACGCCGGAAGAACCCGCTGAAGCAGTGTATCCCAAGTTCCGGTTTATGCATTCAGCTTGGCATTCACCATGGCGGACAGTTATCGCTGGACAACATCGCTGCACAACCTTCCAAAAGTCGGTCAAGACGATGTGGTTCGACTAGTGAATGAACACTCTACAGTGAAGTCTAAACTAGTGTAGTATAATTTCTACTCGGTGGAATAAGAATCTTTCTCAGAGGTCCGGATACTAAGTTCAAGGTGTTTATTGAACAAAGCATCAAATGAAAGCATCTGCTGCAGCGAGATGGAGCCTGCCGTGCCAATTCGCAGAACTGGCGACGCGCTCCTTTACCAAACATTATATAGACAATAGCATCATAGAACAACCACTACTCCTAGTGGTCAAAGTAACAAACATCAACTTAATACTATTGGTCTGAGAGGTACAACCAGCACTCTGGTTGGTCACTGTGTCTTCCTCGGTGTCTTCATCGTCACGTCCCAAGTTTATGGCTCAAACCCCCAAGGGGGTCGTATTTGGCTTGCACAACATCCTGTAGGATACCGTTGAAAACCAGCCTAAAGGCACCATAACAAGGGCCTGAAGGCACACCAACACCTACACATCTGGAACTGCTTAACACATCTCTATGTCCTAGTGGGCCTTGGGGTCCACCAGCAGATTATGCTGTAGCCACCTACTGCAATGTATAGAGGATCCAAAGACAGTGTTTTAGATTATAATAAGGGTATAAAAATACACTACATATTCCCCCCTTTGGGACTCTATAAAGAAGTCCCAACACAAAAATGTTTACACAAATAAAAAACATCATATACCTTCAATTGCATCATCATTCTGTTTCACAATTAACAGTGCAATTAACATATTGTTCACATAAAGAATCATAGCACAATTCAACTGACAATTTGAAAAACCATATGCGATTGTACTGCATACAGTGTTGTAACATCAAAGAAAAACCACAGTCACTGTTCTCCTTCAGGACTTCCTGTAAAGTTAATTGTTCACAAGGTTCATGCATGCGTTAGTTCAAGCATTGCAACTCTGATTAAACCCCTTTCTGTGAATATTGCATAATGTAGTATTATTACTCTCTGTAGTAGTAAATATACTCAGTAAATATACTCTCTGGTAAATATGTATATATGGAGCACAGAATGAAAACTCTGCTTTTCAGAAAAAAACAACAATGTCCATGTTTTCTTATGCAAGATTACATTCCTTAAGGTCTTCATTATGATTTACCATTCCTTGGGGGGAATTAAGCACAAAACATTAAACACAATCAAAACAAACACAAAATCTGTTAATCAGATACGAATAGGCTTCATAACCATTAAACCACACTTGTATATATATATATATATATATATATATATATATATATATATATATATATATATATGTATAGTATGATTGCATTATATCAAAAACATATTGAAAAATGAAATCTTAGTTAATCAAAATCAATGGGATGAGTTGACCCATCATACCTGTAACACCAAGTCTAAGGTATCTCAACTTTCACATTATCATCCTGATAAAAGATATATTGTATGATTAGTGGTCGTGTTGCTGTAGAAGAAAAACCCCTTTCATCTGCATGGTGTGATGTTATTCAATGGAATCCATATGTAGGTTGTGTTGGACTGCAACCGCTGAGACGTATCCAAGGTCCACGATGTTTATCAATGAAAATGTTTATCAATGAAAATGTTTATCAATGAAAATGTTTATCAATGAAAATGTTTATCAATGAAAATGTTTATCAATGAAAATGTTTATCAATGAAAATGTTTATCAATGAAAACCTTCATCTCCCCCCTTGCAGAGTGACTAACCCCAGTGTCAATCTGCAAAACAACATTGCCAACCTGCCGGCATTGATACAAATAAAAAAGAATTTAATTTTTTTAAATAACAGAATAATACACATAAAGGAAATAAATGAAATGTAACAATGTTACCACAAACAAATCAGAATAAAACTTGCAAAGTAAATCCTTCAATACAACACAAATAAATTCACCAATGAAACACAAGATCAGCTTCATCTTGTGGTCACCAGGGTTCCAAAGGAAAACTCAGTCAGTCTGCAGTCTGACCAAGCATCCAGAAACATAATACAAAACAAATACAACAAAAAGATAAAAAATAAAAATTCAGTTGAAATATGAATGGATGAGTATTTGCCAACTTCGGTCTGTCCATAATTGATTGTCTTTCACAGTATTTTGAATAATTGTCCCTGTCCTAGGCGCAGCCCTTCAAACATCTACAACCTCTTCACACACTCTGATGTTTAAGTACTGCGTACCGATCTTCAGGAGTTGAACACAAACATCGGCCTTCATACTCTTCTGCTCGCATGATAGCCATCTGAACTGCCTGTATATTCATCGCTCTACCAATACCCCTCGTTATCATTCCTCGTATGATAGGAATAGCACAACTGATTATCAGGATCACGACAATTAGACCAACTCCAAAGATGGTTGTGTTGCTTCTACTGGAGTCCTTCTGGATCTTGTGGGATTCTAGTTACGATAGTCAAGGCTATACTCGCAGTGGAGGCTTCTGTGTTCAGATAATCCGGTCTCAGTGTGTTGATGGTGGTAGAGACAAAGATTGTACTTGAGTTTGAGGGAGCTGGTTTCAAAGTACTGCGTGGACTTAGAGTCATAAGAGTTTGTTTTCACTGAAGTTGCTAATGGTTGTGTTAGATTTTCACTGTTGTCTTGTACTGTTAGGGTTGTATTCTTATAGTTCAACAAAGGAAAATTTGGATCTCTGCATTCATATTGTCCTTCATCTTCCTGTTTGACATCTTTGATGAGTGAACAATTCCAAAATTGTTTCATTCTGTTTTCATGTGTGGAATTTGAGTGTAATTCACTGAGTTTCCTGTTTTGTTTTGTCCATACAGCGTCTGCTTTATAGAGTCCAATGTTACATGGGAGTATGACTGAGCTCCCTTTCATTCCTGTGACTTCATTTCCTTGTCTTGCTCGTCGATTTCTCCTCAGAGACTTATGCCGTGTTGACATCTCCAATGTCGTAGTCTTTGAGTCTAATAGATTTGACCGAGGTTCTGACTGGCCTTGAGCGTTTTGGCTGGACTGGATCAGGGCATTTCTTTGGTTCTCTGGAGTCCGTGGGGGAGGCCTCCCGGCCTCTTGGGTTTGGCTCTGGTTGTTCTGGAACATCCCGTAAATCAAGTACATTGAACCCTCCGTGCTGTGCATCTTCTGGGAACTGGCACTCGGCATCACTTGGAAAAGGAGATATATGATCATCCATATTCTCAATGTCATCTTCTGAGTCGGGAGCAGTACCTCTGTTTTGAGGTGGTGCCTCCTTTTCTTCTCCTTTTGGTACCTCCTCCTCATCTCGGTCTGTTGGTGCCTTAATGCAGTGATGTAGGTGGTACCAAGTCGGAGATCCCTTGATCTGAATTGCAGTTCCTGTGGTGCGGATGACTTCGAATGGTCCCTCTCGTCGGGCGTCATGCCACTTCCTCCGGTAGATCTTGACAAACACTTTGTCGCCTGGTTGAATGGCATCTTTTCGCTCCTTCAAGTCCTCCTGTGCCTGTTTCTGGGCGACATAAACAGATATGTTTCTCAAACAAACCATGCATCTTCCTATGACATGGACAATTCTTTCCAACAAATATGGAGCCCAAAATCCATATTCATTTGTGATCTTCCTTCTCACTTCCCCCCTTGCTACATGGGCTGGCTCCCTTGGCAAGCCAGTGTAGCACCTTCAATTTTATGCTCTTGGTTCAGATAATCATCTCTGTTTATCTTCATAGCCGCTCCTTGTGGTCCCAAAATTATGCAGCCGGAACTGAGTTGAGTTTGTTCAGGTTGGTGTTTTAGCCAATCGTCTGGGTCAGATTTGGTGGCATCCTTCGAGTACTGAAGCGTACAGTGTGATGGATATTGAGGTGGTTTAGCACCGGGGATGTTTGCAGAAATGAACTTCTCCCACAGCTTTGCTGGTTCCATGAGGTCTTGGCTAAGGTCCCCTAGCCAATATACCATAGCAGCGTCTTCTTCTACCATCATGGATAACTGATGATATTCAGAAGGTACTTCTACCTGACAGCCGTCAGGTGTGCATTTCACTGTACAGTTCAATTGACATAGTGCATCTCTTCCAAGAAGTCCAATAGGGGTGTTTTTTGACACAAGAATAGGTAGAATGGCTCTTTGATTCTTGTATCGGAGTTCCACCGGTTTTGTGGTGGGTATCAGCTGTTTTATTCCCTCAAATCCGACTGTCCTTATATGTTTTCCAGACATAGGGAGGTGTGTGACGTGCGACGATTGTTAACCTTCACACAGATGGTAGGTTCCTTTTCCGGCCTATACACCACCAGCTGACACCCCCCTTTCGGATTCTCTGGGCACCCCTATAACCCTTCCGGGCCCCTATATGGGTTCACCGGTCCCTGGGGTGGCTTTCGCTGCCACTGCGACTCTTGGGGCTGCTGTTGCTGCCATTGCGGTTCTTGGGGCTGCTGTTGCTGCCACTGCTGTCTTTGGGGTGGCATCTGATGCCACTGCCGTCCTTGGGGTGCCCTCTGCTGCCACTGCTGTCTTTGGGGTGGTCGCTGCTGGTAACCTCCTCTTCCATTTCTTCGTCCACCCCTGTTGACTTCTGGTCTCATTTCGCAGTCGCGAGACCGGTGTCCCATTTCTCCACATGTGTAACATGGTCCAGACACTTGGGGGAAGCTTGGATTGTACCCTTGTTGTCCAAAACCTCCTCTTCCTCCTTGCCCCACATATTGTTGTTGTCCAGAGTTGGGCTGTAGGTAAGGGGGCAGAGGAGCAGCCTGTCTTGGGGGTGGCAGTATTTGTTGCGGTTGAGGTGGATTCTGCAGAACTGCAGCCTGTTTCATTAATTGCATTTGGTTTACTTTCCTGATTGTCTCCAGATTCTCCCTCAGAGTATGTTCCCGTTTGCGAAACCGTTCCACCTGAGATGCTATGTGGTCCATTTGGTAGATACTCTTGGCCATGCTGCTCAGTCCCACTTTTTGGAGCCCAGTTGACACCAGGATTTCTTCCATTGTAGACACACCCAACAGAGTTGCTAAAAGCTTCTTGATTTCTCCCAGTTGTCTTTTAACAAAGGCTGCTGGGGCCAAACTTATTTCAGCTCCTAATTTTTCCTTTGATGCACCGATAGATCTCAATTCTTTGGTAATTCTGGTAACTTCTTCGTCCATCTCGTCTATCATTTCTTTCCTGGGTGAGACTGTAGAGGAACCTCCAGCTTCTGATCCGTCGGTATCCTCTCCACTGTCTTCTTCACTGCTACTTGAATCGCTTTCAGTCTCATCTTTGCAGCTGACTTTTCTCCCTTCTCTTTCAGCTTTCGCCATCAACTTTCTGATCTGCAGGTCATACCCTCCAGCGCACTGGTCTTCGTCGCTAGAGCTCTGTCCATGGCCTGTTGACCTTTCCTTCTCTCCATGTTTTTTCCTCGTCTTCCTCGATGATGTTGTTGCAAGGTTGACGATTCTCTGGTTTGGGGATGATGACCTCTGTTTCTTACTTTTACGATCTGGTTGAAGTTGGTCAGAGTTTAGGATTGGCATTTGTGGATACAGACTAGTGAGCGTGTCTTTTCCCTCGTATGGTGGTGGAGTCACCGGAGACATGTGTGAAAAGCAAAACAATACACCAAACAAAACAAATCAAATGAATCAAATCAATGAATGTATGAATCAAATAAAACAAAAACAATCAACGAATCAAATGAATGAATGAATGGATGGATCAAATAAGACAAAAACAATCAACGAATCAAATGAATGAATGAATGGATGAATCAAATAAAACAACATCAATCAACAAATCAAATGAATGAATGAATGAATTATCAAATAAAACAAAATCAATCAACAAATCAAATAAATGAATGAATGAATCCAATAAAACAACATCAATCAACAAATCAAATGAATGAATGAATCAATCAATCAATCAAATAAAACAAAATCAATCAACAAATCAAATTAATCGATGAATGAATGAATCAAATAAAACAACATCAATCAACAAATCAAATGAATGAATGAATGAATTATAAAACAACATCAATCAACAAATCAAATGAATGAATGAATCAATCAATCAATCAAATAAAACAAAATCAATCAACAAATCAAATTAATCGATGAATGAATGAATCAAATAAAACAACATCAATCAACAAATCAAATGAATGAATGAATGAATTAATCAAATAAAACAAAAACAATCAACAAATCAAATGAATGAATGAACGGATGAATCAAATAAAACAAAAACAATCAACGAATCAAATGAATGAATGAATCAAATAAAACAACATCAATCAACAAATCAAATGAATCAATGAATGAATGAATCAAATAAAACAAAAACAATCAACGAATCAAATGAATGAATGAATGAATGAATCAAATAAAACTAAATCAATCAACAAATCCAATTAATCAATGAATGAATGAATCAAATAAAACAACTTCCAGTAATCAACAACTCAAATTAATCAATGAATGAATTATCAAATAAAACAAAATCAATCAACGAATCAAATTAATCTACTAGGGATTGCAACCCCTTTATTGCTGTATACCAGCTCAACTGTTTCTTATATGTTTCAGTATATCAATAGGTATGTGTGTATCAGGCTCAGCTCAAACCTGTGTGTGTGCGTGTGTGCGCGTGCGAGAGAGAGGGAGGGGGTGAGAGAGGGGGAGGGTGAGAGAGGGGGTTTAACTGAGTATGGTTCTGACCTCAGATCCCTACTGGCTGTCCAAGGAATTGGTTCCTTGGCCTTGTTTTCTTGAATCTCACTAAAATAAAATATAAACAGTTATTTTCTTATTGAAATCTGTATGAATGACCCAGCCGAAATTAATTAGCCTTATCAATCCTACAGTCATACAAGAACATAAAATGTTTATAGGGAAACGATTATAGGTGGCCCAGAAAACTGAGCCACACTTGAAAAAAGAAAAAGGATTAATAGCCTACATTCAGCCTAAAGCGCGCTGAAAACTAGATTTAAGTTATTAAACTTCTGAAAGATAAACCAAGAAGGTGAGCTCTACCTCTGGTTTAGTGGAGTAGGTTATTTACTCGCATCACGTGGAAACAACCCATATGTTCCATACAAAGAACAGAACAAAGGAGAGACCATGCTTCTCTCTTCATTTGCATACTAACAACCATGAGGTCCACAAAGGGCTACGTATGCTAACAAGGCCTGCAATATCACAAAGAACCACCCCATGGTCCATGAAATAACCACGAGGTCCACAAAGGGCCACAATTTACCACGTGTGCTACCAAGGCCTACAGTATCACAGAGAACCACCCCATGGTCCACGAAATAACCACGAGGTCCACAAGGGCCCACAATTTACCACGTGTGCTACCAAGGCCTACAGTATCACAGAGAACCACCCCATGGTCCACGAAATAACCACGAGGTCCACAAGGGCCCACAATTTACCACGTGTGCTACCAAGGCCTACAGTATCACAGAGAACCACCCCATGTGTAACATATACCATGTGTTCTTTAGTATCCTCCAAAGACAATTTTACATAACATTTAATCACCAGTTTACACCCCCTTGGTTAAACCGACAAACACATTTACATTTACATTTACATTACATAAAACACAACTCCTAGTGGACTTTATTGCCACTTCTTCGCCCGTTACTCTGTATAAGAAATACCCCCCATAATCCCTATGGATCCCCGACAATAACAAGCGTCCTTGCGTAAATTCTTTTTCAAAGCTACATAATCACTTTAACTCATCATTAGATTAAAGTGAGCGGCGTTTCTTCCGTGAAAGCCTGGTTTTAGGTACTCGTAACCTAGTGTCTTATCTTAAGTCCTAGGATAGGTTTGTCTCATTCGAATCCACATCATTGATATGAACTCGGATTACCTGAGCCCAAGTAGTGGCTTCCCGCTACCTCTTCACTTTAACTTGGTTAATAGCTACTACGCGTTTCCTATGGGCAGTAGGTATATTTGTATTTTTAGAAAAGGAAAAATATCAAACTACCTGGCCCCTAGTGCTTAGTAGGAAAGGGGTTGTTTATAGTGGTGCTTCCACTCGACGAACTATTAGTTTATAGTTGTAAAGGATCCAATTCAGTTTTCTAATTATAATTTTATAAAGGAACTTAGATTTCCAATGTTTTAGTTATACTGTGTAATTATCTGTGTTTTCTTACTTCCTGTAACTTTTGAGTATGGTGACTTTTACTTTGTAAAAACGGAAGCTTGGTGTGTGCGCAACTTAGCAAGGTTAACATCCGGTTTGGCTCCCGGCTTTCGTTGGAGTGAAAAAAGTACGGTGAAGGATAAAGTGTGGTGTCGTGTAAAGTTAGAATAAGTACCGTATTGACCCGAATATAAGACGGGTTTTTTTTCCGAGAAAAAAATCTGAAAAAGAGGGGTCGTCTTATAATCGGGGTTTAGACTTTTCGATGTACCGTAATTGCACATGTAATTGCGCAACAACAGATCGCGCCAAACGAGTGTTCCGAGACACCGCGCGACACTTAAAGTCACTCAAAGTCTTAAAGTAACAGTACATAAAAACAGTTACCTGGAGAGATAGAAATGGAGAGACACAGCGACCAACTTGAAAAAAGAAAAACGCCTGTGTATTTTGACATGCCAACATCTGTCACAATGCATAAGAAAGGCGACAAATCAGTGATTGTGAAGTCTACTGGAAACGAGAAGAGCGGTCATGTTAACGCGCCTCGCAGATGGGACAAAACTTCCCCCGTACGTGGTTTTAAAACGCAAGACTGTACCTAAAGAGGCAGCCAGCTGGCGTTATCGTACGCGCCCAGGCAAAGGGCTGGATGGAGACGGAGCTTGTGGTGGACTGGCAAGTTGGTCAAGGTGGTGTGGGGCAGACGGCGTGGGGGACTCAGAAAGAAGAGGAATATGTTGATTCTGGATGCTTTCCGTGGACACTTGACTGAGCCAGTCAAAAAGTGAAAGAGTGATGATCACTAGGTGACCTAGTGATCATACCGGGCGGAATGACAAGCCAGCTGCGCAATCTGCGCAATCTGCGCAAGAGATACACAGAGTGGCTCCTGGCTGGTGATCACGCACTGACACCGTCTGGAAAAATCCAAAAGCCTGCAGTACGTTTGCTCTGTGAATGGATATTGCAAGCATGGGCTGACGTTTCCCCAGAAAGCATCATTAATGGGTTAAGAAATGCTGCGTATCAAATGCCATGGATGGCAGCGAGGATGACGTGATGTGGGAGGAGACGGGGAAGCGGACAACGTGAGTGACGATAGCGGGAGTGAGAGCGAACAACCCAGCGATGTAGAAGACGAGCTGAATGAGAAGACGTGATGTGACCAATAGACTGATGTTCTGAAATGTTGTACTGTTTCATTGCTCTACTGTTTTATTGCGCTACCGTTTTATTGCACTACTGTTTTATTGCTATCTATCTAGCCTGTTTTCTTTTTGTTCGCCAAGTTAGGCAAATTTGAACACAATGTGTGATGTGTGTTATCATTATTTTCAAATAAAATGATTTTCTTTCAAAAAAAAATATTTGCTCTTCAAATTTTTTTTTCTCCAAAAATGAGTCTTGAAAAAGAGGGGTCGTCTTATAATCGGGGTCGTCTTATATTCGGGTCAATACGGTATATTTATAAGGATTCTCGTGTTAATCATAGCAACCCCCGAAGAAGCAAAAAGGTATGTTAATGTGGTGTGAACTTAACAATAATAGCTTAACAATTTGTAACATTAATAAATGTATTTGTTTAATTTGTGTAACAAATTTATAACCGTTGTTTGGCTCTGTGTTGTAGCTAATGTGTTTTGCCTAGCTTAGAGCTTCTCGGTAGCTAACGTGTGTGTTAAATGATGGAGAATGTTACGGAGAATATGTTCTAATTACCCCCCCCTTTTCTACTTTATGTACCACAGTTCTTACGGTGTTATATCATTCTGAAGGAACGGAAAATAAATGGTCAACATCAGTCAAAGACTCTGTTTTAATTCGAGGGACTGCTACAGTAAGAACTTTGCTTTCACCTGCCACAACTAACTGCCAACGGACGGACGGCAAAGAACAAGGCAGTGAGTTGCAGCGTTCAACGGTGATTCATCGAAGCAAGTGAAGACGCGGCCACACTCAAAATGGACGGCGCCACCGAAGAGGCAGATAGCCAAATAAAGGAATTCAACGTTACAGAAACAACGGAAATAAAGGAAAGTAGCATTACAGAATTAACATTACCACGTCGTTCTGAACGTACTAGTGTGCCCACAGGAAAAATGCTAGCCTACCAAAGTGATGAACTTGATAAAAAAGAAAAAAGACTGCTTACACTATATGCCTTTTGGAAAGGTTCTATCAGAACAATCAAGGATGATTTGAAGAGAGACATATCAGAAATTGACATGGCTAAAATGGCAGACCTTATTGAAAATGGAACTGCAGATGTCATGAAAGTGTACGGTGAAATAAGAGAACGTACAACAGTAACAAATGAAATGAGACGCAAAGTAGATGCATGCGAAGCAGTAACTAAAGACATGCTGAAAATAATCTACGAGCGCTTAGCAGAAGTAGATGGTGACTTTGATGCAGAGCGTGAAAGGAAGCGTCTCCGTCAGCTACATGCCCACGACTATGCCCACTCTATTTACAGCACTGCCTCTCAATCACAACACTCAAGTCGTCACTCAGCATCACTGAGTATAGCAGCCAAGAGAGCAGATGCAGTCGCAGAGCTCGCCGCTAAGGAAGTTCAATACAAATTAATGGAAGAAGAAATAGAGCAAAAGGAAAAAATAAGACTAATGGAAGAACAGCATAACAAGGAACTAGACCGGCAGAGGGTGGAACTAGACCGGCAGAGGGTGGAACTAGACCGGCAGAGGGTTGAATTACAGCGACTACAAGTAAAAAGGAACCTGGAGACTGCTCGCGTCAAACTCCAGACTTATGACAGAGAGATCAAACAGAACGTCCAGGAATATGATGAACAGCTCATAGAACGAAACTACATTCAGCTCCCCTCAAGTCTGTTTCAGAACCCACAAGCTGTCACATCAGCTCACATTCTCCCCACCAGTCTAACTCAACAGAATGCACACGCTGTTACTTCAGCGCCATCTAGTGACGTGACCTGTCTGGCCAAAGCAATCCAAGACAGTATAGCCATAAACAGACTACCAGCGCCTAACCCAGTAGTGTTCAGTGGAGACCCACTGCTCTTCCTAGAATGGAAGGCTTCTTTCATGTCACTAGTAGATAGTAAAGGCATCTCTTCTGCTGATAAATTGTTTTATTTAAAGCAATACATAAGTGGCCCCGCACAAAAATGCCTTGAAGGCACATTCTATAGAAGCGACGACGAGGCATACAGAGATGCATGGGAAAAGCTTATCAAACGCTACGGTCAACCATTCATCGTCCAGAGAGCCTTTAGGGATAAACTATCAAAATGGCCGAAAATACAGCCTAAAGATGCTGAAGGTTTAAGAGCATACTCTGACTTCCTCAACGCCTGCCTCCAAGCTACGCCTCACGTGAAGGGACTAGAAATCCTCAGTGACTGTGAAGAAAACCAGAAACTGATACAAAAGATCCCTGACTGGCTCGCATCCCGATGGAACCGTCAAGTTACAAACGCCCTCATGAAAGGTAAAGACTTTCCCACTTTCAAAGAGTTTTCCGGCTTTGTGTCGATAGAAGCAGAGATATCATGCAACCCAGTCACCTCCCTATATGCTCTCCAGTCAAACACTTCAACTCATGAAAGAGTATTCTCAAAGGAAAGGAAAGGAAGTAAAGTAAACGTCCTCAGTACTCAGACCGCCGTAAACAATGACGCACAGGGAAAAGGAACAGGAATGTCCCCGTGCATGTGGTGTAAAGAGGAAAGACACCAACTCCCAAAGTGCTCAAGCTTCAAGGACAAATCTCTGGAGGAGCGGCGAGCATATGTAAAGGACAATAGGCTGTGTTACGGTTGTCTGAAACCGGGCCACGGCGCCAAAGATTGCCGTCACCGCCATGCCTGTGACACGTGCAAAGGAAGGCACCCTACCTGTCTCCACGACGAAAGTTACAGGAAGCGTGAAAGATCTACTGAAGAACCGGCTGCAGCGGCAAACACTGCCAATGAAACCACGACAGCCATCTCACACAAGGTCTCCACGGGAGGCCAGTCAGACAGCACTTCTATGATCGTACCTGTCTGGGTGTCCTCTGCCAGAAATCCAGCAAAGGAACAGCTTGTCTACGCATTACTAGACACCCAAAGTGACAGCACCTTCGTCGACAGCGAAGTGAGTAACAAATTACAAGTTCAAGCCTGTCCTGTAAAACTGAAACTTACCACCATGCTCGGAGAGAGCGTTATTATGAAAAGTGAAAGAGTGTCTGGACTCCGTGTGAGAGGCTATCATTCCAGCACTCACATTGATCTTCCTCCCGCATACACAAAGGACTGCATCCCCGTGAACCGTAATCACATACCTACTCATGAGACAACAAGACGATGGCCTCACCTGAATTCGATCGCAGATGAAATGTCACCTCTTCTCAGCTGCGACGTAGGACTCCTGATTGGATACAACTGTCCTAGAGCGCTTACGCCAAGACAGGTATTAACAGGAAAAGACGACGAGTCCTACGCCATCCTCACAGATCTAGGATGGAGCATAGTTGGCGGCTCATCAGCCTCCCACGGTGAAACGGAACGCAGCCTATGTCACAGAGTCACGGTCAAGGAACTCCCTCCCGCAACTCCGAGGGATGTGATAAGCGCCTTGGAGTCAGATTTCAAGGACATCAAAGGAGAGGACAAGACGGTCTCACAAGAGGATCTCATGTTCCTGAGCAAACTCAAAGAAGGAATAAAGGAGAATGACCAAGGACACTATGAGATGCCTCTCCCCTTTAAGCAACGGCCTCTCCTACCTTATAATAGAAAACTCGCCGAGATCAGGCTCAGTCATCTACAACGGAAGCTCAGCAGAGATGAAAGGTACAAGAAAGACTACACAGCATACATGGCAGACATTATAGAAAGAGGTGATGTAGAAGAGGTACACAAAGATGGTACTCACGGTGAACGATGGTACATTCCACATCATGGCATCTACCACCCTAAAAAGCCTGGAAAACTGCGTGTAGTGTTCGATTGCTCCGCTAAGTACGGCGGCACTAGTCTGAACGAACATCTCCTGACAGGACCCGACATGATGAACAACCTGACGGGCGTCCTCATACGATTTAGACAACATCCTATCGCTCTTATGTGTGACATCGAGAAAATGTTCCACCAGTTCCATGTCCAAGAGGATGACCGCGATTATCTTCGTTTCCTTTGGTGGAAAAATGGTGATACAAGCACACCACCACAAGACTATCGGATGAAAGTACATCTCTTCGGAGCGGCGTCATCCCCTGGCTGCGCAAACTATGGCCTGAAATACCTGGCAAAGGAAAACAGGCAATCATATCCAGCAGGATCCCAGTTCATCGCCAGAGATTTCTATGTGGACGACGGAGTCACAAGCACGGACACAGTGGAAAAGGCCATTCAGTTGGCACAAGAGGCAAAGGAGATTTGCGCCAAAGGCGGTCTCCGCCTTCACAAGTTTCTATCAAACAGTCCTGCTGTCCTACAGAGTATGCCTCCATCAGAGTGCGCAATAGACACTGGGTCAAAGAACCTCACCTTCCAGGACATGCCACTGGAACGAGCGCTAGGGATACACTGGAATATAGAAGAAGACAGCTTCAGATTCAATAACGATCTGAAAGACCAGCCAGAGACACGTAGAGGCATATTATCCACGGTAGCCTCCATATTTGACCCTCTTGGCTTCCTCGCGCCATACGTGCTCAATGGAAAAAGGATACTTCAAGAGATGTGTCACCAAGGCACCGGCTGGGATGACCTCCTGCCAGAGGTGCTGAAACCACGGTGGGAGAGCTGGCGACGTGACTTGACCAACCTAGAGAAAATCAACATCGCTCGAGTTTACATCCCTGCCAGCTTTGGAGAGGTCGTAGAAACGGAACTGCATCATTTCGCTGATGCGAGCACCAGCGGATACGGTCAATGCTCGTACCTGAGAGTCAAGAACCAAGGAGGAGAGATTCACTGCTCTCTAGTAATAGGAAAGGCCCGTGTTTCTCCCACAAAGTTGACTACGATCCCAAGGCTTGAATTAACTGCAGCGGTGGTCTCGGTAACCATCAGCAACATGCTCAGAGAGGAGCTTGGCTATGTCGTGAGTAAAGAATACTTCTGGACGGACTCTAAGGTGGTCTTAGGCTACATCAACGACGCGCGGCGTTTTCACACATTTGTCGCAAACCGCATCCAGAAGATCCGCCATAGCACCAACCCCCAACAATGGCACTACGTCCCCACGGATGACAACCCAGCAGATGGAGCATCTCGTGGAAAAACAGTGAACGAACTTCTTGGATCGGACTGGTTCACGGGACCAAGGTTTCTCTGGGAAAGGGACATACCTACACAACAGGACATAACACCGAACCTGTCCATAGGCGATCCAGAAGTAAAGAAGGCACAGACCCTGCAAACAGAGACCACGCAGGAACCGAAAAGTCTCGCTGACCGATTATCCAAGTTCTCAACTTGGTCGCGAGCCGTCAAGGCTGTAGCCCGCCTCATCCGACGAGCTAAGAAGATCTCAGTAGGAGATAAGTGTTTAAATAAAAAGGGTGAACGCCTTAGCAAACTGTCCATATTAGAACGTCCTGTGCAGAAGTTGGTTCTGCTGTTAGAGGCTCCCTGAGCCCATAGATAAAGGGTCCTTGTTATTTCAGATGTGAAAATTATTTTGTTATTTCATTGTGGGAAATTCTCATAATTTTGATGGGAGTGTAAAGGATCCAATTCAGTTTTCTAATTATAATTTTATAAAGGAACTTAGATTTCCAATGTTTTAGTTATACTGTGTAATTATCTGTGTTTTCTTACTTCCTGTAACTTTTGAGTATGGTGACTTTTACTTTGTAAAAACGGAAGCTTGGTGTGTGCGCAACTTAGCAAGGTTAACATCCGGTTTGGCTCCCGGCTTTCGTTGGAGTGAAAAAAGTACGGTGAAGGATAAAGTGTGGTGTCGTGTAAAGTTAGAATAAGTATATTTATAAGGATTCTCGTGTTAATCATAGCAACCCCCGAAGAAGCAAAAAGGTATGTTAATGTGGTGTGAACTTAACAATAATAGCTTAACAATTTGTAACATTAATAAATGTATTTGTTTAATTTGTGTAACAAATTTATAACCGTTGTTTGGCTCTGTGTTGTAGCTAATGTGTTTTGCCTAGCTTAGAGCTTCTCGGTAGCTAACGTGTGTGTTAAATGATGGAGAATGTTACGGAGAATATGTTCTAATTACCCCCCCCTTTTCTACTTTATGTACCACAGTTCTTACGGTGTTATATCATTCTGAAGGAACGGAAAATAAATGGTCAACATCAGTCAAAGACTCTGTTTTAATTCGAGGGACTGCTACAA
>CM051021.1:16372815-16450898 GCA_027704905.1 Muraenolepis orangiensis | reverse complement strand
GACCTGGTCGTGGAGATGTCCTGTGGCCACTCCACAACCCCGGGCTCCCTGACTGGATGGTGTCGCAGTGTGCTCGAAGAGGTAGGGACTTATACACCAGGGGCCCCTCCACACTTATTAACCCTGGACACGCCCCGCTCAACAACAGTGACTTATTATAGTGATAATAGAGGGCCCTTAGTAGGGCGTATACCTCTGCAATACCAAAAGTCCCTGCTAATGCTAAGGATTCGTATCCAGATGTTTCCCTAAATGTTCTTAATCCTAATTAGCTTTCCACCTAAACCCTCACCAAGTGTTATGCAAATGTTTGAGTAACTTTGTGAAATATTACACACTTTGAATGCTAAGGCCAGACGATCGAATCATCAATCGTTCCTTGGCCCATAAGTAATCTTACCTACATATATATAATAATATCCAATTCATAACCTTTTGAGTTATCTTTCTACAGACAACTGATAACAGAGGTGAAAACATAGCCTCTGAGGTAATGTTTTAGTCATTGAGTTAGTCCTAAACTATACAGAATAGTTAATGTGGTCCTGTGTGCTGTATGTTAATGATGTGTTCTCTGCCACCGCAGGGTCAGTGCAAATTCACGTGCCCCGCCCATAAGCCGGACGGGAAGCGTGTGCGGCGTGGAGCTGTCCTACCGGGAGGTCCGGCGTGTGGCCGCGCTGACGGTCGACGAGATGCAACAGTTTGAGGAGAGGCTGGCGCAACTGACCATCAACGCCACGTGCAAAATCAAAGCGGTGAGTGTCCTGATGAAGTTTGTCTGTGGAGAGAAAGGGACCGACCACAGCCTAACGTTGAATGTTATCCGGTCTGGTTATTCCCACGCAGTGCCCCGGATGCAGGACGTACGTGGAGAGAAAGACCGAGGACAACCTCTGCTTCAGCTGCCCCATCTGCAAGGAGAGCAACAGGCCCAGCCATCAGTTCTGCTGGCAGTGTCTGCAGGCCGTGGAAGGGGCCCGCGCCCCGGGTGGACCGCTGCGAAAACCCCGGCTGCGTCGACATAGACCTGCAGGTGCTGCAGAGCTGCCGTGTCATGGAGTTGTCCGACGTGCGGGCGTGGGGCCCTGCCCCTCCATCCGGGCCTGCCCCACCTGCGGCATGAAGGTGGAGCACACCGGCACCCTCTGCAAATATATCATCTGTCGCCGCTGCAGGGTAGAGCTCTGCTTCGTGTGTCTGAAGGTGAAGCAGCAGTGCATGCAGACCAGCTCCCCTACTACGTGGCGTGCAGCAGTGGCATCGCCCCGCGGCAGACCTCCATTCCCAAATGGAAGAAATAGCTAATGATATGTTCAGAGTGTCTCCCATTCAAAGTCTAAATGTGCAGACCTTTTGTGGTCTATTGCTGCAGGCTACAGTCTACTACACATGAATACATTATATTTCCATTTTAAGTGGTACAATAAGTCATCGAGAAGTGAAAAAATAAGTTGTTTATTCAAGTTTCAAAAACGGTTTATTTGTCACATACACATGCAGGATGAGCAGTGAAACTAAAGTGGCAGTGCCTTTACAGAAATTGTGCAAAAATATAGAAAAAATTCAAAACTCAATAAACTATGTATAAACTAAGTACTGTATATATAAATATATAAATATATATTTTAAAGTCAATGCAACAGTATTTACAATTAAGCTGGATATATACAAGTATATGGTCCCTTAACTAGAAACAAATATATGGTAATATAAGAGTGTGTGTGTGTGTGTGAGTGAGTGAGAGAGAGATGGGCGGTGTGTGGGACTTGGTGGCCTGAGGGAAGAAACACTTTTCAAAAATGAATTATCGCTTTAAAAAAAAAAGTGCGATTCAAGAATTATATTTGCCATTTGCAATAAGTACAATGGAATGCTTACTCCCCATTCCCTCCCGCAGTAAGACATTCTAGAACAATACTATAAAAATACTATACACAATAACATTTTTAAAATGAACATAAAAAATAACAATAAAGTGATTGATGGGTGATATGTACATGTGTTATATTGTGCAAAAAGTGCCAGTAGTGCAGCAGTATTATGAATACAGTGCAGTACGGTGCAGAACAATGCAATAACTGCAATGAGTATTGAATGTGAGTCCAGAATGTCCAGCAAAGGAAGACAGTGTAATGTTAATAACAATGTTATGATAGTGGCAGTCCATCGTCCAGTTACAGATGGGGCCGCCCAGACCTAGATCCCTCAGTTTCAGGATCAGCTTGGAGGGAACGATGGTGTTGAACGACGAGCTGTAGTCAATGAACAGCAGTCTGACCTAGGTGTTCCTCCTGTCTAGGTGCTCCAGGGCCGTGTGTAGTGCCAGGGAGATGGCGTCGTCTACAGACCTGTTTGGTCTGTATGCAAACTGGAGTGGGTCTAGGGACTCAGCGATGGAAAGGTTCATATGCGACATGACACATTTCTCCAGGCTCTTCATGGCTATTGGTGTTAAAGCCACTGGCCGATAATCATTGAGGCTTGTATATAGTATATATATATATATATATATAGAGTATATATATATATATCTATAGTATATATATATATATATATTTTGGAATATACAGTATATACAAATATATATATGCGGACCCATTGCTTCAAAGATCTCCCAGGTCTCACAGTGGTGCTGCTGCTGGGTCAGATGGCTCACTTTGTTTTACAGGAATACTTTAAACAACAGGGCTTGGGAGTATGCCCATCCGGTCTACATGTGTTTTGCGGATTTGGAGTATGGCATATGATCGGGTCCCTCTGGAAATACTGTGGGGGGTGCTGCAGGAGTATGGGGTGAGGGGGTCACTATTGAGGGCCATCCAATCTCTGTACTCCCAAAGCAAGAGCTGTGTCCAGATTCTCGGTAGTAAGTCGGGGCTTGTTCTCAGTATGGTGGGCTCAGGATTGAATCGCTGCTGTTTGCAGATGATGTGGTCCTGTTTGCGTCATCAGTATGTGACCTTCAGCACTCACTGGATCGGTTTGCAGCGTGAAGTGGCTGGGATGAGGATCAGCACCTCCAAATCTGAGGCCATGGTTCTTAGCAGGAAACTGGTGGATTGTCTACTCCAAGTAGGGAGGGAGTCCTTATCCCAAGTGAAGGAGTTAAAGTATCTCGGGGTCTTGTTCTCGAGTGAGGGGAGGATGGAGCGTGAGATTGACCGGAGAATAGGTGCAGTAGGAGCGGTATTGGGTGCACTTTGGCTCACCGTTGTAACCAAAAGAGAGCTGAGCCAGAAGGCAAAGCTCTACCAATCAGTCTTTGTTCCTACCCTCACCTCTGGTCATGAACAATTGGTAATGACCGAAAGGACGAGATCGCGAATACAAGCGGCCAAAATGAGTTTCCTCAGGAGGGTGGCTGGTATCTCCCTGAGGGATAGGGTGAGAAGCTCAGTCACTCGTGAGAGACTCGGAGTAGAGCCGCTGCTCCTTCGCGTAGAAAGGAGCCAGTTGAGGTGGTTCGGGAATCTAGTGAGGATGCTTCCTGGTCGCCTCCCGAGGGAGGTTTTCCAGGCACATCCAACTGGGAAGAGACCACGGGGCAGACCAAGGTACAGGTGGGAGGAGACCATGGGGCAGACCAAGGTACAAGTGGGGTGATTACATCTCCACACTGGCCTGGGAACGCCTCGGGATCCCCCAGTCAGAGCTAGTCGATGTGTCCAGGGAGAGTGAAGTTTGGAGTCCCCTGCTGAAGCTGCTACCTCCGCGACCCGATTACGGATAAGCAGGAGAAGATGAATGGATGGATGGACTTTAAACAGCACACAGACATTCTTACCCTCGGAGATACCCATCTCTGGATGGTGTTACGCTCAAACCAGTGGGATCCTGTATGACATGTACCCACCAATGAATGCAGTGAATAATAGGAATCCACTTTGATTGACTGGATTTCATTCTGCCTTGTCAGGTGTAGCCTGCTGCACTAGAATTTTCCTTTTCAGCTATCCAGCAAGGTAAACAACACACAAGCACAAATAATCACCCATGACCACAACGTGAAGTTTTAATGATGCAGAGTAAACAAAAGGTACATTCACAGCAAGTATCAAAAAGGGGACAAACCAACAAAACAAGCCAGCGTTATGTAATGGTTGTAAAGGTTATGTCTCACTATACGGTAGGTAACCTTTACCCTCTTCAACAGTCACGTTGACTGTGAACATGTTTATAATAGAAATGTTATATCTGTCAAGATTAAATACATGTTTCTATGTTGTTGTACTGATATACCGGTTTGTTTTGGACTCTTTGAGTTGCTGCGGATGCCTTTCGGCCTCAAGGGGGCGGCGCAAACATTCCAGTGGCTTATGGACTCTGTGCTGCGAGAAATGCCATTCTTGTTTGTTTATTTAGACAACATTCTCGTAGTCAGCGCCTGTGCGAAAGAGCACCTGACACACCTCCGGCAGCTGTTTGAGTGGCTCAGCGCACATGGGCTCATCGTTAACCCAGTAAAGTGCCAGTTCGGTGTGCCATCCATTGACTTCCTCGGACACCGTGTCTCGCCGGAGGTAGGCCCACGTCTTATTTCACAACGTTCCCCTGTCACTCACTCACACTACATAATTTAATATGTTTATATGATATGTAAACATGTGTTATAGCTTATGGTCATGATTAGACGTTAGTCCTTACCATGTCCCGCTGTGTGTGCATGTGAGTTTAGCCTACAAGAAGGACAAAAGGCAAAACATAAAACCTTCCGTGGAACATCAGAATAAATCAATCTCAAATGAAGTGGCGTGACGGAGGAATGTTGACGAGGCGGTCTGGTCACGTGTTTTCTCAGAGACACATAAAGTTATTTATACCAACATTATGTAACATGTAGGCCTACGGGATTTTGTATTCTAAGATATTGTAAGGGTTGTGTATGTAATTGTGTGTTGTATTGAGGTACTGGCTGCCGATCCTTTTTTCCCTCGGGATCAATAAAGTATAGGCTTAATAAAGTAGGCCTGTCCCTCCTTCTATATACCCTATAGAGACAACACTAACAGTTACCAGACACAGAGACACACCAGAGACAACAACCTAACATGTTACCAGACACGGAGACACACCCAGAGACAACAACACTAACATGTTACCAGACACGGAGACACACCCAGAGACAACAACACTAACATGTTACCAGACACAGAGACACACCCAGAGACAACAACACTAACATGTTACCAGACACAGAGACACACCCAGAGACAACAACACTAACATGTTACCAGACACAGAGACACACCCAGAGACAACAACACTAACATGTTACCAGACACAGAGACACACCCAGAGACGATGATCTATTGAGACACACCTGTGCCTGCAGGGCGGACCCGGTTCCACCGCGGTGACACCCGGTTCCACCGCGGTGAGACCCGGTTCGACCGCGGTGAGACCCGGTTCGACCGCGGTGAGACCCGGTTCCACCGCGGTGAGACCCGGTTCCACCGCGGTGAGACCCGGTTCGACCGCGGTGAGACCCGGTTCGACCGCGGTGAGACCCGGTTCCACCGCGGTGACACCCGGTTCCACCGCGGTGACACCCGGTTCGACCGCGGTGAGACCCGGTTCGACCGCGGTGAGTCCCGGTTCGACCTTCGTGAGACAGGTTTGTTGGTGACGGTGTGTTATCATTCCTCTGGGAGTTTCCCCAGGATGACCTGCTTTATTCTAACACCTCCTCCTCCTCCTCCTCCTCCAGCCCTCTGAGCTCTGACACCACCTCCTCTACCTCTCCCAGTCCTCTTGAGTTCCTGGTTCGCAAAGCAAAACCAAAACCAACGAACAACGACGGAAGGTTCTCCTCTCCTCTCCTCTCCTCTCCTCTCCTCTCCTCTCCTCTCCTCTCCTCTCCTCTCCTCTCCTCTCCTCTCCTCTCCTCTCCTCTCAGACCGGGGGATCACCGGAGACGAACAAGTCACCCTAATTAACACCGTACAACCACGATGAGCGATGAGAAGAAGAACGACCCGCTGGACGCCACGATGAGCGATGAGAAGAAGAACGACCCGCTGGACGCCACGATGAAGTATGTCAACAAGCCGGACGACATCGGCCCGCTTCGTAAGTAATCAGTCAATCAGTCAAAAGCGTAGATCGATTAATTTCCGAGGAGGGGATGTCAAACCGGTTATATATATATTTAGACACACACGCATATATATATATATATATATATATATATATATATATATATATATATATATATATATATATATATCTCCTTTCTTACAAAGCTATTTTAGCTTTTATATATATTTATTTATTTATGTGTATATATATATATATATATATATATATATATATATATATATATATATATATATATATATATATATATATACATAAATAAATAAATATATATAAAAGCTAAAACAGCTTTGAAAGAAAGGAGACACAGGAAGGTATTTCAAAGTTAAGAATTGTTTTCTGATTTATTGGTGGTTAAATATGTATCTCCCTCCCTCCCACCCTCCCTCCCTCCCTCCCTCCCTCCCTCCCTCCCTCCCTCCCTCCCTCCCTCCCTCCCTCCCTCCCTCCCTCCCTGTCTACCTCCCTCACCGTCTCCCTCGCTCACTCCCTGTCACCCTCCCTCCCTCTCTCACTCCCTCACGGTCTCCCTCCCTCCCGGTCTCCCTGTCTACCTCCCTCCCGGTCTCCCTCCCTCCCTCCCTCCCTCCCTCCCTCACCGTCTCCCTCTCTCACTCCCTGTCACCCTCCCTCTGTTTTCTTCCCTCCCTGTCTACCTCCCTCCCTCCCTCCCGCCCTGTCTACCTCCCTCATCGTCTCCCTCTCTCACTCCCTGTCACCCTCTCTCTCTCCCTGTCTCCCCCCCCTGTCTCCCTCCCTCCCTCTTTCTCTCTCCCTCCCTGTCTTCCTCACCCATAGAGGAGGACGAGGACCTGGTCGTGGAGATGTCCTGTGGCCACTCCACAACCCCGGGCTCCCTGACCGGATGGTGTCGCAGTCTGCTCAAAGAGGTAGGGACACACCAGGGGCCCCTCCACACTTATTAACCCTGGACACGCCCCGCTCAACAACAGTGACTTATTATAGTGATAATAGAGGGCCCTTAGTAGGGCGTATACCTCCGCAATACCAAATAGTCCCCTTTGCTAAATGCTAAAGGATTCGTATCCAGATGTTTCCCTAAATGTTTTTATCCTAATTGGCTTTCCACCTAAACCCTCACCAAGTGTTATGCAAATGTTTGAGTAACTTTGTGAAATATTACACACTTTGAGATTTTGTTCCAATGCTAAAGAATCCTGGATTCACATTTGGATCTGGGCCAACATCAATCGTTCCTTGGCCCATAAGTAATCTTACCTACATATATATAATAATATCCAATTCATAACTTTTGAGTTATATTTCTAACTGACAGAGGTGAAAATATAGCCTCTGACGTAATGTTTTAGTCATTGAGTTAGTCCTAAACTATATAGAATAGTTAATGTGGTCCTGTGTGTTGTATGTTAATGATGTGTTCTCTGCCACCGCAGAGTCAGTTCAAATTCACGTGCCCCACCCCTAAGCCGGACGGGAAGGTGTGCAGCGTGGAGCTGTCCTATCAGGAGGTCCGGCGTGTGGCCGCGCTGACGGTCGACGAGATGCAACAGTTTGAGGAGAGGCTGGCGCATCTGACCGTCCACGCCATGTTCCAAATCAAAGAGGTGCGTGTCCTGATGAAGTGTGTCTGTGGAGAGAAAGGGACCCGACCACAGCCTAACGTTGAATGTTATCCGGTCTGGTTATTCCCACGCAGTGCCCTGGATGCGGGACATACGTGGAGAGAAAGACCGAGGACAACCTCTGCTTCAGCTGCCCCATCTGCGAGGAGAGCAACAGGCCCAGCCATCAGTTCTGCTGGCAGTGTCTGCAGCCGTGGAAGGGGCCCGCGCCCCGGGTGGACCGCTGCGAAAACCCCGGCTGCGTCGACAGGGACCTGCAGGTGCCAGTCGGGTTTTGTTACGGGCGCTGCGCGTACATGCGCGTTTATACTGAAATCGAGCCCTGCCGTTTTGTTAGGGGTGTGTGTTGACACACACTTTGACAACCGGTCCGCGAAAATTGACAACCGGTCCGCGAGATTTTTTTCATGTATCTGCCGGTCCGTGGCACAAAAAAGGGTGGGAACCCCTGTATTATAGAACAGTTTCATCCATCATGCATTCCTGGGGTTCTCGTTCTCCACGGTCAGTTTAACAAACTCGCCATGCTGCGCTGGGTGATGGGTTTTCAGGGGTCTTATTCAATTTGTCTTGTTGAAATTTTTTACCTTGCTTCCTCCACGAGATATTTTCTCTTTGCACACATTACAGATGGCAAATGTTACATCTGTATCACACACTTTGAAGAAACTCCACACTGCAGACACCGCTGACATGTTGCGGCAGGGCGAGTATCGCTCTGTTTAGAAAAGAGGCCCCACGTGTTTTACTCGCTGGTAAAGAGATGAGCTCACGTGTTTCTCACGTGCAGGATCGGCTATGAAATCGGCAACATTAAAGCAAGATCGGCATTCTCCGATTGCGTATTTTTCTTCAAAATCGGCCGATAATGATCGGAAGCCGATCGATCGTCCCACCTCCAGAAAGCAGACATAGAAATAAATCACTACAGGAACCTGGCCCCTGTGCCCATGATCACAGACCCTGTTGCTTGGTGGTGGAAGAATAGGCACTCTGTCCCCATGTATGATTTGTCTGCCACATATGTGTGTGTACATACAAGCATCATCAACCCCATCAGAGAGAGTGGAGACACTATTAGCCAGGAGAGGTGTAGGATTCGTCCAGAAAAAGCAGATATGCTAATTTTCTTGCAAAATAACTGTTAGAAGTCATTAGGACTCATGCTCTCAAACTGCCTAAATGTGCAACCTAACAGAGCAAGTGTTCTTAACTTGCAAACAAACTGCCTACCTCATAATTGTAATGTGCAATCATTACAATAAAGCTGCATTTGTATGATTGAATTTGTGTTTATTATGTCCTTGTATATTATAAGTATAATGGATGTCAGAAAAAAACAGGGAAAAAAAACATATTGGGAATCGGAAATCGGAATCGTTAGGAACCGGAATCGCTAAGAGGGAATCGGTAAGGAATCGGAACCGTTAAAATCCCAACGAGTCCCAACCCTAGTCTGAGCCACCCCCTACAAAAGATGGTGGTTCCTTGACCTTCCTCTGTGTAACCAAATGGACCTGGGATACATCTGTCACATGACTGGACTGACTCAGTGTGCTCCTTACATGTTGTGTGGCAGTAGAACTGGGAGCTACTGTGCTGTGTGACTGTATGCGTGACACAAACTGATGTCCTATCTCCTGAATGACAGTCCTCATCTGGTCAGCTATACACACTAGTAGGATTTGGTGTAGATGTGACCTGTGGCTTAGGTGGGCTGGTGTGATGGTAAGCTACGTTACGGACCCTGGCACTAAGACCTTCCTCTAATGAGGGAATACCAACACCTGGAGTCGGACCATCGACTGAGAAAGGTATAGGAGCATGCATTGCTCTGCCTCTGCCAACACTAATGGGCGTGCTAAATCGAGGCGAAAAGTGATTACTCTGAGTAGACATATTTCACAAAACAGTATAGTCCACCCTGATATGTAAAATCATCAATAGGAAAAATAGCAAATAAATCAAAAATGACTAAAACAATTCTGCAGGTTGTGTGACACGTTACTGGTGTGGCACACAAAATTATCTGCGTCACTGTGACACGTTGTACTGTGTACAGTGACGAGCTTCACTGCAATGCTACTGTGTAAACTGTGAACCCACAAATACCGTGTACTGATGGCCTCATGAAGTGACGTGGTAGGCAGGGCAGTCACCGGTCCGACGAGAAGTCACGGGTCATGGCACCAATGTAACCGTTGTGTACCCGTCCCGCCAAGAACACACACAGAGGCACTGGGTTGGATGACGTGGTACTTTAGTGAGGGAGCGGCAATGGGTTGGTTCAAAGCACATAACATGTGGTTAGCTCATCCACTGGTTCTCACTTCATTAGCAGACTGCAAGTCCAACTGCCATGGTCGTCATATCCGGGCACATTTAAACATTGGGTTTACAATGGTTCTTTTAACACGTGATCGTATAGTGATTTTAACATTAATGCTTTTACAACAAATTCAATAAAATCTGGTTTTAACTTGTTTATAACCTGCATCATCCTTTTTATCGTTTTTATATAAAATGAAATAAGAAAATACAAAATACAAAACTACCAAAACAAATAAATAAATAAATTGCCTTACAGCTTTATGATAACCTCATAAACAATGCAGTAATCATTGTTCATCAATCATCACACATAGGATTAGGCCCTTTTATTAGATCTTATAATAGACGTGAAACGGAAGGAAAGTTAGTCTCATATTCGTCTCCAACTGGTCTGGTCGTAACCATGGATGTATTAAAAGAGGTCGTAACCGCCAACGTGAAATTGACTTTAACTGCGGCGGAAGAGAAAGTGAAACTGAATGAGTGATCCTTCAAACCAATACGTCGACGCTTCAAACGCGTCCACACCGGGTCAGGTCCACTCGAGACGGGATGGGGAGTCTTTATCGGGTCATCGTGAAAGAGTTAGATGGAGAGAAGACGACAGTGGTCCTGTGCGACACTGATGAACAGATGCAGACCATGACCGTGCTGCAGCTCAAGACGAAGATAGCCGAGCGTCTCCCGGACATCGAAGGTACGATTGGCAACCTTTTTAAAATTCGTTGATTGATGATTGATTATTGATTTGTTATTATTTTTCCTTGCGTAGGCCTATTGCCATAAATAAAACAACTGTAACAACTGCACAACTATAGAGGGGCCCTCAGTAGATGGATCCGGTTGGATCTGGTTTCAGAGGAGAGAGACAGACGGAGAGAGAGACAGACCCCAGACAGAGACGGACAAACTCTTGGTCAATCTTAGATGTCTTTTACATATCATTTATATTTGTATATTGCTGCTTGTGAGAAAGACCGTGAGGATTGCTGGACAATTCCGTTGTACTTTTATACAATGACAATAAAGATGATACGATCAGTTTCTGATTCTGATTCTAACACGTGACTTCACACTCGTCCGGGTTCCCCAGGTACCTGGGAGGACCTGCGCCTCATCTTCGGGGGCAAGCAGCTGGACGACGAGGCGACGCTGGTCTCGTTTGGGATCGAGCATGAGTCCACCATCCACCTGGTGAAGAGGCTCCGGGGCGGCGGAACCCCCAATTCTCGCGAGACCACTGACACGTCCCTTGCCCCCGAGTCCCCATGTCGTATTTTATGAAATAAAATGCTTTCAAGACACCGGACTCAGTGTTTGCCGTAGGCCTATCAGAATATAAAGTCACAGTAATCGCCTCACATGCACACACAGCGGGACATGGTAAGAACTAAGGTCTAATCATGACCATAAGCTATTGTAGTGTATTTTTATACACTAAGTATACAACTAAAACACTATCTGTGATACTGTATGCATTATCTGTGATACTGTATGCATTGTAAGGGCCATGTGTATTGAAGTGACCAAAAGGCGTTGCCAGGAAGGCGACCCCCTGGGGTTGCCGGAGATGCGACCAGCCAGGAATGCGACCCCCCTTGGGGGTTTGAGTCGTAAACTTGTGTGTGACAATGAAGACACCGTGACCAACCAGAGCGCTGGTTGTACCTCTCAGACCAATAGTATTAAGCTGATGTTTGTTACTTTGACCACTAGGAGTAGTGGATGTTTTGTGATACTATTGTCTATATAAAGTTTGGTAAAGGAGCGCGTCGTCAGTTCTGCGAATTGGCACGGCAGGCTCCATCTCGTTGCAACAGATGAATTTGATGCTTTGTTCAATAAACATCTTGAACTTAGTATCCGGACCTCTGAGAAGATTCTTATTCCACCAAGTAGAAATTATACTACATATTGGCGTCACGAACAGGATTTGGTTAAAACGATTGTTGACCAGCAGCTGTCGGTGAAGCGAGCGCACGTGGGCACCGGTACGCGCATGCTGGGTTTGAGGTAAGCTCTAAACATCTTCCTCAGAGCGCTTATGTGCGTCTGCTTATATTGACTATGATTAAGGCTATGGTTAACGGTTGACCAAATCGAAAAAGACCTTTGGGTCTATTGGATGGAATAGAATACTTTATATGTCCGCTAAATTTAAAAGTGGTAAAGTAACATCACTATAAAAACGTTATTGAAGGAGTAATACGTAAAACGTTAATGTGGAAGCACCACTATAAACTAATAGTTCGTCGAGTGGAAGCACCACTATAAACAACCCCTTTCCTACTAAGCCCAGGGGGGCCAGGTAGTTTGATATTTTTCCTTTACTAAAATACAAATATACCTACTGCCCATAGGAAACGCGTAGTAGCTATTAACCAAGTTAAAGTGAAGAGGTAGCGGGAAGCCACTACTTGGGCTCAGGTAATCCGTCTTCATATCAATGATGTGGATTCGAATGAGACAAACCTATCCTAGGACTTAAGATAAGACACCAGGTTACGAGTACCTAAAACCAGGCTTTCATGGAAGAAACGCCGCTCACTTTAATCGAATGATGAGTTAAAGTGATTATGTAGCTTTGAAAACGTATTGATTCAAAGTGGAAAGAGAAGAAGGAGTTTCGCAAGGACGCTTGTTATTTTCGGGGATCCATAGGGATTATGGGGGGTATTTCTTATACAGAGTAACGGGCGAAGAAGTGGCAATAAAGTCCACTAGGAGTTGTGTTTTATGTAATGTAAATGTAAATGTGTTGGTCAGTTTAACCAAGGGGGTGTAAACTGGTGATTAAATGTTATGTAAAATTGGCTTTGGAGGATACTAAAGAACACATGGTATATGGTACACATGGGGTGGTTCTCTGTGATACTGTAGGCCTTGGTGGCATACGTGGTAAATTGGGGCCCTTTGTGGACCTCGTGGTTATTTCATGAACCAGATGGTGGTTCTTTGTGATATTGCAGGCCTTGTTAGCATACGTAGCCCTTTGTGGACCTCGTGGTTCTTTGTGGTACTACAGGTACCACAGGTACAGGGTAAGTACTACAAGAGTTTGAGTCGCCATTGAGTCGCAATGTAAATCCAACCCGATGATGAGGTTGTTAGTATGCAAATGAAGAGAGAAGCATGGTCTCTCCTTTAGTCTGTTCGTATGCAAATGAAGAGAGAAGCATGGTCTCTCCTTTGTTCTGTTCTTTGTATGGAACATATGGGTTGTTTCCACGTGATGCGAGTAAATAACCTACTCTACTAAACCAGAGGTAGAGCTCACCTTCTTGGTTTAGCTTTCAGAAGTTTAATAACTTAAATCTAGTTTTCAGCGCGCTTTAGGCTGAATGTAGGCTATTAATCCTTCTTCTTTTTTCAAAGTGTGGCTCAGTTTTCTGGGCCACCTATAATCGTTACCCTATAAACATCACTAGTCTGTATGACTGTAGGATTGATATGGCTCATTCATTTCGGCTGGGTCATTCATACAGACTTCAATAAGAAAATAACTGTTTATATTTCATGTTAGAGAAATTCAAGAAAACAAGGCCAAGGAACCAATTCCTTGGACAGCCAGTAGGGATCTGAGGTCAGAACCATACTCAGTTAAACCCCCTCTCTCGCCCTCCCCCTCCCCCGCTCTCTCTCTCTCTCTCTCTCTCTCTCTCTCTCTCTCTCTCTCTCGCACGCACGCACGCACGCACGCACGCACGCACGCACGCACGCACGCACGCACGCACGCACGCACGCACGCACGCACGCACGCACGCACGCACGCACGCACGCACGCACGCACGCACGCACGCACGCACACAGGTTTAAGCTGAGCCTGATACACACATACCTATTGATATACTGAAACATATAAGAAACAGTTGAGCTGTTATACAGCAATAAAGGGGTTGCAATCCCTAGTATATTCATTTTGTTTTATTTTGATAATTCATTCATTGATTAATTTGAGTTGTTGATTACTGGAAGGTGTTTTATTTGATTCATACATTCATTCATTTGATTCGTTGATTCATTTTGTTTTATTTGATAATTCATTCATTTTGTTTTATTTGATTCATCCATTCATTCATTTGATTCATTGATTGTTTTTGTTTTATTTGATTCATCCATTCATTCATTCATTTGATTTGTTGTTTTATTTGATTCATTCATTTATTGATTTGATTCATTTGATTCGTTTGGGGTATTGTTTTGCCGACTCATTTGATTGATTGGTTTATGTATATTGTGCATTCATTACTATCAAGTGTGTTATTTAATGAACAGATTGTTCCATGAGGCCTCCCCCACTGACTTCAGAGAACCAAAGAAATGCCCTGATCCAGTCCAGCCAAAACGCTCAAGGCCAGTCAGAACCTTGGTCAAACCTATTCGACTCAAAGACTACGACATTGGAGATGTCAACACGGCATAAGTCTCTGAGGAGAAATCAACGAGCAAGACAAGGAAATGAAGTCACAGGAATGAGAGGGAGCTCAGTCATACTCCCATGTAACATTGGATAACGCAGACGCTGTATGGACAAAACAAAACAGGAAACTCAGCGAATTACACTCAAATTCCACACATGAAAACAGAATGAAACAATTTGGGAATTGTTCACTCCTCATCAAAGATGTCAAACAGGAAGATGAGGGACAATATGAATGCAGAGATCCGAATTTTCCTTTGTTTAACTATAAGAATACAACCCTAACAGTACAAGAGAACAGTGAAAATCTAACACAACCATTAGCAATTTCAATGAAACCAGAAACTCGTATGACTCTAAGTCCACGCACTACTTTGAGACCAGCTTCCTCAAACTCAAGTACAATCTTTGTCTCTACCACCATCAACACACTGAGACCGGATAATCTGAACACAGAAGCCTCCACTGCTAGTATAGCCTTGACTATCGTAACCAGAATCCCACAAGATCCAGAAGGACTCCAATAGAAGCAACACAACCAGGCTTTGGAGTTGGTCTAATTGTCGTGATCCTGATAATCGGTTGTGCTATTCCTATCATACGAGGAATGATAACGAGGGGTATTGGTAGAGCGATGAATATACAGGCAGTTCAGATGGCTATCGTGCGAGCAGAAGAGTATGAAGGCCGGTGTGTGTGTTCAATTCTTGAAGATCAGTACGCAGTACTTAAACATCAGGGTGTGTGAAGAGGTTGTAGATGTTTGAAGGGCTGTGCCTAGGACAGGGACAATTATTCAAAATACTGTGAAAGAGAATGAATGATGGACAGACCTAAGTTGGCAAATACTCATCCATTCAGATTTCAACTGAATTTTTATTTTTTAATTTTAATTTTTGATCTTTTTGTTGTATTTGTTTTGAATTATGTTTTTGGATGCTTGGTCAAACTGCAGACTGACTGAGTTTTCCTTTGGAACCCTGGTGACCACAAGATGAAGCTGATCTTGTGTTTCATTGGTGAATTTATTTGTTGTATTGAAGGATTTACTTTGCAAATTTTATTGAAATTTGTTTGTGGTAACATTGTTACATTTCATTTATTTCCTTTATGTGTATTATTCTGTTCATTTTTTATTTTAATTTTAATTTTAATTTTATTTTTTGTTTTATCAATGTTGTTTTGCAGATTGACACTGGGGTTAGTCACTCTGCAAGGGGGGAGATGAAGGTTTTCATTGATAAACATTTTCATTGATACATCTCTAAATACATAATATGTTGTAGAGAACTACACAGTGATGGGTTACTTTCAAGTATAACCTATTTCAAGCATGTTTACATTTATGTCATACAATAATCAAATACAATGTATTTTTTGGGTCTATTATTCAGAGTCAACAGGACTAGTTGAATTTAAATAATGTGAAGAGGCTTAACTAACATGTTTGTCCCTTATAGGATACTTGGACACAGTGAGGAACCAAAGCAGCTAGGGGATGCTAGCTAAATGTATAAAATGCCTCACATCTGTCTATGAGTGTCTGTTTGAACAGGAGCAGGCAGCCGATCCAACCTCAGACAAACCATCACCCCAGGTTGAGGACTGGGTATACGTCTGCATCCTAAAACCAACGTGGGTCCAGTCAAACGTTAAGCAATCATACCAGATCCAAGTCACATCATCTGCCATCCTGGTAGATGTGGACTTTGGGTACATCTCAGCGGTTGTAGTCCGACACAACCTACATATGGATTCCATTGAATAACATCACACCATGCAGATAACAGGGGTTTTTCTTCTACAGCAACATCAAGAAGATTTGCTACAACAGCACATAGATAAAATACCTGGTTTAGGGAATCATGGGCCCCCTAGGACCATAAAAAACCTGGTTTAGGGAATCATGGGCCCCCTAGGACCACTGATCGTGTAATATCTTTTATCAGGATGATAATGGGAAAGTTGAGATACCTTAGAATTGGTATTACGGGTATGATGGGTCAACTCATTCCATTGATATTGTTTTTAAATACATATGTGATTTAATGTTTTTGATTAACTGAGATTTCATTTTTCAATATGTTTTTGATATAATGCAATCATACAAGTGTGGTTTAATGGTTATGAAGCCTATTCGTATCAGATTAACCGATTTTGTGTTTGTTTTGATTGTGTTTAATGTTTTGTGCTTAATTCCCCCCAGGGAATGGTGAATCATAAATGAAGACCTTAAGGAATGTAATCTTGAATAAGAAAACATGGACATTGTTTTACTATTGCTGAATATCATTTTGTGCTACATATATACATATTTACCAGAGAGTATATTTACTGAGATACCAGAGAGTAATAATACTACATTATGCAATATTCACAGAAAGGGGTTTAATCAGAGTTACAATGCTTGAACTAACGCATGCATGAACCTTGTGAACAATTAATTTTACAGGAAGTCCTGAAGGAGAACAGTGACTGTGGTTTTTCAATGATGTTGCACTGTATGCAGTACAATCGCATATGGTTTTTCAAATTATCAGTTAAATTTTGCTATGACTCTTTATGTGAATAATATGTTAATTGCACTGTTAATTGTGAAATGGAATGATGAGGCAATTGAAGGTATATGATGTTTTTTATTTTTGGTGTGAACATTTTTGTGTTGGGACTTCTTTATAGAGTCCCAAAGGGGGGATATGTAGTGTATTTTTATACACTAAGTATACAACTAAAACACTATCTGTGATACTGTATGCATTATCTGTGATACTGTATGCATTGTAAGGGCCATGTGTATTGAAGTGACCAAAAGGCGTTGCCAGGAAGGCGACCCCCTGGGGTTGCCGGAGATGCGACCAGCCAGGAATGCGACCCCCCTTGGGGGTTTGAGTCGTAAACTTGTGTGTGACAATGAAGACACCGTGACCAACCAGAGCGCTGGTTGTACCTCTCAGACCAATAGTATTAAGCTGATGTTTGTTACTTTGACCACTAGGAGTAGTGGATGTTTTGTGATACTATTGTCTATATAAAGTTTGGTAAAGGAGCGCGTCGTCAGTTCTGCGAATTGGCACGGCAGGCTCCATCTCGTTGCAACAGATGAATTTGATGCTTTGTTCAATAAACATCTTGAACTTAGTATCCGGACCTCTGAGAAGATTCTTATTCCACCAAGTAGAAATTATACTACACTATAACACATGTTTACATATCATATAAGCATATTACAATATGTAGTGTGAGTGAGTGACAGGGGAACGTTGTGAAATAAGACGTGGGCCAACCAGGGGAAAATAACCCATCAATAAAGTTCCAGTCCAGTTACAACATGCATTGTGCATTATTATAAAGTATTAGATATAGAGATACAAAGTCATCCGCACCAGGACGATCTACAACATTTAGACTGAAAAAAGAGGTGCGCCATTTCCTCATTTAGACTGAAAAACAAGAGGGGGGGATCAGATCTGGTGACTGCTAGAATGTCTTCATACTCAGGAACAATCTGGCCTACGCCATTTCCTCTCATTTCGGTCTGAGGTGTGAATTGGACACACGCAGAGACTTCATGGAATTCAAGGAAGGAGACGGTAATATTTTCCCATATTGTGGTAATGTAATCAATTGATTAAACGTAAACGTTTGTTGTTCATCCATGTGGGCACACATCTTTTGTGGATTCGTATATATTTGGTGATTGCCCTCATTTACGTGTTTAGATTGAACTAATAATGCCGGCTTTTATATAGCGCTTTTATCCAAAGCGCTTTACAAGTCATGCCTCACATCACCCACTCCTACACCGACGGGGAGTCAGCCATCAAGGAGACAGCCAGCACGTCAGGAGCACTTAGGGTTAGGGGGTCTTGCTCAAGGACACCTGGACAGTTTTTGCTAGGAGGAGCCGGGGGATCGAACCAGCGACCTTTTCGGACCGCTCTACCTCCTGAGCTGCCGCCACCTGCCACACCTTAACTGTGTTACTTTGTTCACGGACATTCAACGTAGTTGAATAACGTAGAACAGAATCCCAAACGTTGTTGGAAAAGCTCCGAAAAAGCTTTGACACACACACACACACACACACACACACACACACACACACACACACACACACACACACACACACACACACACACACACACACACACACACACACACACACACACACACACACACACACACATGCGTACATTCTCCAGATGTCTCATGTTAAGTTTCGTATGTTCTGTTTTTGGTGTGGTTTTATTGCGTTAATTTACTCCCCATCATTCATGTGTGCATGTGAATTACACCTCTTTATGTGTGTTGATACATTTCATTGTAATCAGTGGAGGACGTAGTGCTCGTCGTTGACGAGAACCCCGGCTTCACATAGCTTTAATTAAAGTTAATATTTATACTATCGAATAACTTATAGTAGTTATAGGGGTTATTGGTTGATCCCCATTTGAGAAATAGTACAAAACTTAAGCCGCGCTGCAAGTGCGTATATCCTGTCCATGGCGGGTAACTGTGGCGTCTCTTCTGTTTCTGTGGGCAGAATCCAGGAGGTCCCAGGACTTAGAGTCCAGGAGGAACCAGGACTCAGAGCCCAGGAGGTACCAGGAGTCAGAGCCCAGGAGGTACCAGGACTCAGAGCCCAGGAGGTACCAGGACTCAGAGCCCAGGAGGTACCAGGACTCAGAGCCCAGGAGGTACCAGGACTCAGAGCCCAGGAGGTACCAGGACTCAGAGCCCAGGAGGTACCAGGACTCATAGCCCAGGAGGTACCAGGACTCAGAGCCCAGGAGGTACCAGGACTCAGAGCCCAGGAGGTACCAGGACTCAGAGCCCATGAGGTACTATGGCCTGAAGAACCAGGGGTCAACGTGCTACCTGAACTGCATGCTCCAAGTGCTGTTCATGACCCCGCAATTCAGACAAGCTGTCCAAAGGTTAGTCGTGTTTTGACGTAGGAGATTAAATCCCGACCCCTCTGTCCCTATCTCTCCACCCCTAACTCAACCCCTCCACCCCTAACTCTATCCCTTAATCTCTATTCCTAACTCTCTATCCCTTACTCTCTATCCCTAACTTGACCACTCCATAACCAACTGAATTTCCATGAATCTCTTCTCCTGACTCTCTATCTCTAACTCTCTATCCCTAGCTGGACCCCTCCATCCCTAACTCTCTATCCCTAACTCTCTATCCCTATTTCTCCATCCCTAATGTAGTGTATTTTTATACCCTTATTATAATCTAAAACACTGTCTTTGGATCCTCTATACATTGCAGTAGGTGGCTACAGCATAATCTGCTGGTGGACCCCAAGGCCCACTAGGACATCGAGATGTGTTGAGATGTTCCAGATGTGTAGGTGTTGGTGTGCCTTCAGGCCCTTATAAGGTGCCTTTAGGGGGTTTTCAACGGTATCCTACGGGATGTAACATGAGTTATAGCCGTAGGGAGTAGTGCCGTGGGGGACGTTTGACCAATAAGAATTAAGTGTTGTACAAGCCACGGAATGTGTGAAAATTATATACTGGGTAATAAGGTGTAGTGTATTTTTATACACTAAGTATAAAACTAAAGCGCTATCTGTGATATATGTATACATTGTAAGGACCATGCATGTTGAGGAATGCGACCCCCTGATTGCCAGAGATAAGACCAACAGGCATGGCCAAATACGACCCCCCTTGGGGGTTTGAGCCATAAACTTGTGACGTGACGATGAAGACACCGTGACCAACCAGAGTGCTGGTTGTACCTCTCAGACCAATAGTATTAAGTTGATGTTTGTTACTTTGACCACTAGGAGTAGTGGATGTTTTATGATGCTATTGTCTATATAATGTTTGGTAAAGGAGCACGTCGCCAGTTCTGCGAATTGGCACGGCATGCTCCATCTCGCTGCAACTGATGAATTTGATGCTTTGTTCAATAAACACCTTGACCTTAGTATCCGGACCTCTGAGAAAGATTCTTATTCCGAGTAGAAATTATACTACACTAACTTGACAACTCCATCCCTAACTATCCACCCCTAACTCTATCCCTTAATCTCTATTCCTAACTCTCTATCTCTAACTCTCTATCCCTAGCTGGACCCCTCCATCCCTAACTCTCTATCTCTAACTCAACCCCTCAATCCATAACTCTCTACCCCTAACCCAACCCTTCCATCCCTAACTCTATATCCCTAACTTTCCACCCTTAACTCTCTATCCCTAACTCTCCATCCCTAACTTTATCCCTTACTCGTTATCCCAAACTCTAACAACTTCATCCCTAACTCTATCCTTAACTCTCTACCCCTAACCTATCCACTAACCCTACCCATGTGTATCTGCAGTAGTTGTGGACAGACGCCCCTGAACGGTGAGCTCAGAGTTGTCTTTGAGGAGCTAAAGACAGGTTCTCCCTCCACGCTGCGCGTCATCCAGGAACTGGGGATTAAAAAAGGTACGCAGAGAACCCTGACACATACATACATCAAGAGAACATACACCAGGAGAACATACATCAAGAGAACATACACCAGGAGAACATACATCAAGAGAACATACACCAGGAGAACATACATCAAGAGAACATACACCAAGAGAACATATATCAAGAGAACATACATCAAGAGAACATACACCAAGAGAACATACATCAAGAAAACATACACCAGGAGAACATACATCAAGAGAGAACATACACCAAGTGAACATACATCAAGAGAACATACACCAGGAGAACATACATCAAGAGAGAACATACACCAAGAGAACATACACCAAGAGAACATACACCAGGAGAACATACATCAAGAGAACATACACCAAGTGAACATACATCAAGAGAACATACACCAAGTGAACACGTGTGTCTGTCTCACAATCCACACTGTAGTCAAGTCAAGTCAAGTTTATTAAACTAGCCCTCAATCACAGTTACAGTTTAAAAGCGGCTTCACAGGCCACATATTTACCACCTCAACCCTAATTCAAGTCAAGTCAACTTTATTGTCACTTCACAGTTTACACAAGTATAAAGCAGTGAGTGAAAATCTTATGTGCAATACCCGACGACAGACAGCAGTTATAAAAATAAGATAAGATAAAAACTGAATAGAATAAAAGAAGTTAAAAAAAGTACAAAACTGTATAAAGTTAAATATATAAAAGTAAAAATGAAATTTATAAAATGCAATATATCGGCACAGAAAAAGAGCAATATGTATATATAAATCAATGTAATAAAATATACATTGTTATATGCTAGACGCCCTTGTTCAGCAGCCTGATGGCCTGACTGTGGAAGCTATCTCTGAGTCTATTTGTACGGCACTTGATACTGCGGTATCGCCTGCCTGACGGTAACAGTGAGTACAGTTCGTGGCTGGGGTGGGCATTTTCTTTTATTGATACTTCAGCGACCCGTGGTCCACCTGCTGGAGTGAATCACTCACTGCAGAAGAAGAAATAGAAGAAGAAGGAGAAGAAGAAGAAGAGCAGGAGAAGACGAGGTGTATTGCTGTCTGGTTTGTGTCGTGGGAGAATGGTGGACGTCCTCCTCGGTAAACCTACGTGGGTTTCTCCTGTAGAGGAGGAGGTAGGCGCTGGAGCTCCTGTGAAGAAGGAGTTCACATCAATGTTTTATCCTCCGTATGAACACAAGGAACGCCACACACTGACACGGAAACTTAAAACGTTGAGAAAGAAGGTGACATACTTTTCAGGAGTGAAGGTCGCCTGAAGAAAGTAGAAAGGCAGAAAGGGACCACGTTACAAGAACCGAGAAAGATTGATGACTTTAAGACGACTACGGTTGAAAGGAACGGCAGACCCACCAGTTCCTCGACACTGGAGTCGTCAAACTTGTACCAGCGGCCTTGGGCACTGTCCGGAGGCCTGATGGTGGCTGTGTAGTGGCCACCCCTCAGGTTGCCGTAGTGGTCCACGGTGGCATACAGCTCATAGCTCAGGCCCTGAGCGGCCAACTAGCCACAGACAACAAGGAAAAGATTGCAGCAATCAAGATACACAAAGACGTCTCCCCTTGGTGTGAAGCCATGGATACATGGCTTCACACAATACACTTATTGTTCTATTTCTTATAGGCTACGCCGTCTAGGCCTCGCCTTATGGGCTTGTCCCGTGCGCGCATCGCGTGCACTGAACATTTCAGCAATGTACCAATCCACGTGGGCCCCGCCCACATTCCCCACGCCAACGTGCATATAAGGCCCGCAGAGCGGCACTCACCCTCCCATTTCTTTCAGCAATGTGGAAGGTAACTAATGATGAAAGATGAATGATGTTAACCGTCCACGGTGCTTTTCAGAACCCGGCGGCGCCAGGGCCAAGAACACCTGCACGGAGTGCCCAGCAAGGCTCCCCTTGGATGACCAACACACCTTGTGTTTTCGTTGCCAGGGAGCAGGCCACGCCATAGCCGCCGTAAGGGATGCCAGGAGTTGTCTCCCGTGCTGTTCCATGACCAAAGATGAAGTCTTCGAGAGGTTCTTCGCACCGGCGGTCGATTTAAACGACACCGTCGATATCCTCGCCGGTGAATCATCTTGTGCCAGTGAAGACGAGAGCGATGATGTAGACACTGTCACCGTCATCGAGGAACCGCATGGCGATCGAACTCTCCGAATGAAGAGTCGTCTTGCTCCGATTCTTTTAGACCAACAATCCCAGGTGAATGTTGTGTCTCGCCACTCTTCTCCCCTCAGGCCTATGGCTGTAGGGCGACGACTAGTCGGCGTAGCACAGCTGGGGTCTCCGTGTGCTCTATGAGCGGGCTGGGGGCTCACCATGCGTTCGCTTCGGCGACGCCGCGTGCCAGTCCCCTGCACCCCAACTTGCTATCCCCTTCCATTCAGTTGGATGGCTGTCGGGTAAAGGCTGGGCAATCGGTGCCGCCGTGGATCAATATACCGACCTACGAGCGGCGCCCTGATAAATCGCAGTAGAATCCACAGTGGATGCTGTGGTTTCTCCACTTGATGATTCGGCACATTATCGCTGTAGGGGCCAGGGAGTACCGCGCTTTACTGAACAGCGCTCCCCAGCTGTCTGCTCGTCCTCTTTCAGAGCGCTATGCGTAATGACGACAGCGCTGCCTCCTGCCTCCCTCCCCTCGCTTCTGAGGGGGCTCCCCCTTGGGTCACACATGGCGTGATCGCGGTAGGGGCCAGGGAGTACTAAGCTTTACTGAGCGGCACTCCCCCGCTGTCTGCTCGCCCTCTCGCGAAGCGCTATGCGTCATGACGAGAGTGCTGCCTCCTACCCGAAGGGTTGGACGGCACACTGAAATGGGGACATCCCATTCAGTTCAAACATCGTCCCCCTGCCTTTTATAGACCTGGTGGAGACCATGCTCCTTGCAGGAAAGGTCTTTGCTTTGCCTTTTTGGGCGTGCCCTACGAATACCTGTGCCTGCTATTCGGGTACTCGCTGGCCCAGCACACCTTCTCCAAGTGAGTGGAGGCAGCGCTTGGGCCGAGTTATTTTTGACCTCGACGACCTGTTGATTTGAAGTCATCCAGAGGGAGCGGCGAGGAAGGACACCATGGTATTATAAACCTGTCCTTCCTGGGCTTCGCCATCAATTGGTAAAATAGCTCCCACTCCCCTGCCGTCAGCTTGGTTGGATCCCAGCGTCACAAACTTAAGGTTCTCACGTGCCCCGCTCGGTGTCCCCCGACCTGCTGTATTGGCGGAGCCCCCAGCGCCTCTAGAAGGGTTCCCCTTGGCAGGGGGACGTAATACTTGGTGGTCTTCACGGATGCTTCACGGACGCTTCGTTGACGTGTCTCTCCTACTTGGTCAGAAACGAGTGGCCGACAACCAGCACACATAAATGTGCTGGTTTCCAGCTTTCCACGTAGCCGGTGCCAAACAGGCCAGACGTGCTGTCGCAAGCGCATGGGACTATTTACCACCCACCCGATCTGTGGGATCGATGGTTGGTTTGGCTCCTGAGAGGTTGATTCTGCAGGACAGAGGTCTGCAGCAGTAATCAATACTATTTAGGGCTCGCGCGCCTCCACATCTGCTCTTTACGCAGCGAAGTGGGGCGCTTTCTCTAAGTGGTGCGATCACAATCGAGTCCCATCTCGCTGTGAGATCGGAAGCTTGCCGAGCTTCTTACAATCCTTGCTGGAGAAGACATTTGCGCGGCAGCTTCATGGTCTTCCCCCGGCCCCTTTGTACCCTTAACATGCTTCTACAGGCTCTATCGGTCACTGTGTTGGAATCAGGGGCCATGCTCCCTGCTCCTAGCGAGGGACAGGAATATGTTTATTTGCTCAGAGCTGTTACAATGCGTAACGTTGCTCCATGGTAAACCTATTCCTTCTTGTCACTCTGCAGTGACCGGGTAATCGTACTCTGGTTACGCTTTGTAACCAGCGCTGGAAAATCCGGCAACTCTTTATTGATGATATGTGTCTTTCGTAAGTGTTGTGTTGATAGACATGTTGCGTGCAATATTATGTGCTTGGTCGGCTAATAGTCTCCTCGTGACTATGTCGCCGGCCGGCTTGTCACACTGGTTGCATATTTTCAGCGCTGGCGATGTGGCTCTTTTTCTTCCTCGGCCTCACTCGTTGAGTGCGGATGTAGGAGGAGCCTTGCTGCATGACGCTGGTTGGCTGCTTATGATTCCGTGGATTGGTACATTGCTGAAGGTTTCATAAGGCAAAGCCTAGACGGCTACACCTATAATGGAACTAGAGTTTAAATAACATAACTATCGTACTTTTACCTGAGCACTGGTTCTGCTCTTTAGGAAGGAAATCTAAATATTCTATTGCCTACCTGTGGAAAGACTTGCTCAATGACTGTAATGTAATGTAATGTAATGTAATGTAATGTACCCATAATGGCCACAGGGTGGCACCATAGCCCACTGTTCAACGTGTATCATTGTTCATGTGTCTCTGTTTACTCTGCCAGGTATTGTGTGTGTGTGTGTGTGTGTGTGTGTGTGTGTGTGTGTGTGTGTGTGTGTGTTGCTGTACCTCAGGTACATCAATGTTCAGAGGAACGTCCACCCGGCTGTCGTTCTTCACGTATTCCATGCAGTGGTAGTCAAACACGAACCTTTTCAACAGCAACACCAGAACCTCCGGATGTTCCCCTAACTTACACTCCTAATTGAAACACAAGGGTCAAAATCCTCTGTCTCCACGAACGGTTGTTCCTTATTGTCCAAAAATGTTCTTGACTTACCATAGTGGCGTCCGCTTTGTCATCGCAGTGGTCACAGTACAGCTGGTTGTCTCCGGTTAACCTCGACTGGCAGAAAAACGCCTTCAAGCCATCCGTCTTGTGAAAGGGGACGGACAAAATACACCACATAAAACAGGACTAAAATCATGCACATGAACTACAAGATGTCAATCATGCAGTAGCTTGTGCGCCATGCCGTTTAGACCGGCTGTTTATTGGTTGTGGGGTGTGTGTGGGTGTGTGGGTGTGTGGTTGTGTGTGTGTGTGTGTGTGTAGTAATGTTCCTATTGGATAAAGCCCTTGATTGGCAGCTCCTGATTGGTTAACCTGGCGGTAACTGATATTCTTGTATAATCACAGTTCAATTAGGTTAATAAAGCCTTGTTGTTACTTATTTCAGTGGACCGTGTTCAGTTTGAATATAATCAGTATTCAGTAATGTAGCTTTAATACAGACACTGTATATAATATAATATAGAACTCAGACAAATATATACTGTATGTCAGTGGAGGCTCGTCCATTGAGGAAAGGGAGGACCAGCCTCCTGAACATTTCTGAGAAGAATAATTACACATAAATGTAACACATTTATCTGTGAAAATACTGACAATATTACTATTTTAACATTTCGAAGGCACAACAATCATGTCCCTGTGTCAAAGTACCAACAGCGCCCCCTACTGCAATTGAAAATTACTGTAGAGAGGTCCGTCCTCCCCAAGCTCCCCATTGAAGTCCATTATCAAACTGCTGGACCTGAGCGGCCGGGGAGTCCTGGTGTTTAACATGAGTGTGTACTGCAATTAGGGAGGACTATCCTCCCTTAGGGCGGGGCTAGCCAGAGGCTCTGTGAATCAATCAGCAGAGCTCCCTGCACTGGTGAATACCCAATCAGAATTTTGGGGGGCGGGTTATTTTCATGCGCACATCTACCTTGTGTCATTCATTAATTCCGCGTTCCAGACAACTTGTGAGTCTTATATTTACTTTTAAATTAATTTCAGATTTTAAACTTTCGAGTTCCGACCTAAAAGCGTTCCAGGCCAAATGAGGCCAAACGTAAACAGAAAGCATGGCTGACCGTGACAAGGTGGTGTTTCTTTGGATCGCGATTATACAATTTACGTGATTTACGTGCATAACTGGTTTTACTATACGATAGTACGTGTTATTTTTATTAAATACACGTAAATATACTTTACACAAAAAACACTTCTCCCTCAAATCACTAAATTTCAATTCTGTTAGATTTGTTTGGTAGACATAGCCACTGTGCATAGAACTTAGACATATATACTGCAGTGGTGAAGCGTCAGGGCCTTCAAGGTATTCAGAGAAGACCCTGGAACTCTCAGATGAAACCAAAAACTCGAATTAATTGTATTAATAAAATGTAATACAATTTAATGACATTTAATACAATTTAAATAAAATGAATAAATGAGAATCGTATCTGTGTTATATTACAGTGTTACGTTGATTTGTTTGTCTTTCTCGGTCCATGCACGACGCATTTGAGTGGTTTTGTGTTGGAAAAACAATGCAACCAATCAGATATGTTTCTGGGTTGCTGGGAAGAATATCCTTAAACCAAAGTATTCCCGCTGACATTGGCCCTTAGACTGAATGAGAGCGTACGTTTGGATTGACAATTTGATCAACCAATCATATCGTGATTTGTAGCCAATGGGCGTATTCTTTTAGATTTCCCCGCAGCTCAATAGGGAGCTAGAAGGTGCAAGGTGGTGGCTGGCGCGAGAGTGGATCTAGCGTAGTGTTACGTTTTCTACGTTGTTTTTTTTACGTCAAAATGGCAACAGGTGAAGATGATGTCGTTGCGGATTTATTGTCTGAACCATTTTCAAGACGACCATTTAATGTTAAGATGGACATTATTAAAAAAGGCCGTCCAACACCTGACAATCTGGAACTGACTCAAGTAGTTAAAGCAGGCTATGTTCGCCATTTTCAGAGTAGCAACTGGGAACGATCCCCGTGGCTAACGGGCTCAACTAGCCAAAAGAGGCTCTACTGATGGGAGTGTTGCTGTTTGGGACCGACAAGAGAGCAGGGAATTGGAACTTATTTTGGATCTGAAAAGCGATCATCTTTATGACCTGATGGTGGTCGAACAATTCATCCAGAAGGACAGGAGAATGGATTTGGTCTTTAAGTGAACATCATTGGTGAGTGACACTCATTTGTCTTTGCTGGTTTTGTCTCAGTGTTGCGTCTCGTTGAGCTGGTTGTTGCATTTTGTTTCCACACAATTGTTGACTGATTAGTTAATGGCTGACTTGGGTTTGTTAAGCATTGTTGTGCATTTGAATTGAGAGTTTGGACTTGATCTTTCTTTGCATCGCTTAACGTGAAAAGACTTGACGTAACTAAGAGTTACAAAACTGCGATCAATAATCACCAAATTTGCATATGTTTTGTCATTAGCACTTTCACCTTTTCACTTTCATTTTGACAGGTGAAAGTGCTAATGACAAGACATATGCCAGAGACATTTGGTGATTATTGATCGCTATTTTGGAACTTAAAGTTCCAAAGTTACGTTAAGCCTTTTCACGTGAAGCGTGTTAGACCGGCCCTTTAACCGATAGCCTGTGTGTGATGGTCTGTGTTGGTCTGTTACTTCACTACATGGACACTGCTTTACCAACTATGGTACAATTGGAAATTGGCTGCGACAATCTGATCTTCCTAAATGAGATAAGGCATAAAGTGACTCCTCCGTGACGTCCGTCTGACTAGAACAACTGAATTTTCGAATGGTGGTGGTGATGGTGGGGGTGGTGTTCTACAGCAGGGGTTCCCAAAGTGGGGGTCGCGGGACCTCGAGGGGGGGGGGGGGGGGGTGCGCGGGACCCCGAGGCGGGGGGGGGGGCGGGTCGCGAGATGATTTCAGAATCCTCTTGATGTGACCATGAGGTTTTTATTGTTAATAATAACGTGTGCATAGATATTTTTATATATGTACGGGTGACGAATAAAGGAATTTTGATTCCGACAGATTCACGACAGTATCATTTGCAGCTGAAAAAAAAGCCCCACACAATTTTCAATATCACGATTACCCCCCCCCCCCCCTTGGACTTCACGATGTTCTCGATGGTGAAGATCTGCGCACACGTTGTTTTTAATGTTCCAGTCCCTCCGGTGATAGTGGGGGGGGGGGGGGTCTGTTATGTTGGGGGTCGCGGGCTGAAAAGTTGGGGAACCCCTGGTCTACAGAAGGTCCAGTTGTGATAGACACGCTTCGCCACTGATATACTGTATATATATATATATTGTATACTATATATATATGTTTCTTACCACATTGTATATGGAGTTGTTCTCGATGGCCAGATTCAAAGTCCAAAAGAAACCGTCAGTGTCAACAGTTCGATGGCAGCGAGAGCACGTTGTGCGGTGGGTTAACCTTCCACGAAAAAACTGCACATACACACACATACAGAATATCAACTGCACGCAATAATAAGGTTACTTGGTGTGTGTTCAGTCCTGTGTGGTCCTCACCTGGGAGGCCTGAGGACTGGCCAGGGTAAGGATCTTCTCAAAGTACTCTGCAGCGTCCCTCTGCTCCTGGACTGATGGATAAAGAAGAGACAAGACAAGATGAAGAAGAGACAAGACAAGGGTAAGCTAGTCAGCACTAGCCCACCCCCTGCTGCGGATAGGTACTAGACTAGAGGTTCTCTACATGTTTCTGGTCCATCCTACCCCATCTAATCGTCAGCCTGATAGGTACTAGACTAGAGGTTCTCTACATGGTCCATCAAATCTCCAGACTGATAGGTTCTAGACTAGAGGTTCTCTACATGGTTCTGGTCTACCCTACCCCTACTATCTAATCACCAGACTGATATGTACGAGACTAGGTTCTCTTTTAACTAACGTATTGTATTAAAGTTTTTATTGAACCAACTGTATATTATTTTTAATCAATTGTTAAAGAATGTTTTAGAACTATCTGTTTTACAGCTAACTAATGGGGAGCATTAAGCATTCCATTGTACTTGTTGCAAATGGCCAATAAAACCCCATGTATCTTGTAACTACATGTCAATGACCTATAACGCCTTTGATTGTTTATACGGTGTAGTTGATCGCTACAGACAAATGAGGGAAAAGACGTAAAGCTCGAAGACACTTCCGGCAACAACAGTGATCACGTGACAGAGCAACCATCACCGTCATCTTCCTCTTCCCTCTGCTGGTGTAGTGGTCACTTGTCTTCATTACAGCCACCCTAAGAGGGGGTACAATCAATTGTAAAATAAATATTAAATCTGAAATATATATTTATGTATATTATACGTATTGCGTTGTTATTCTTGTTGGCAAGACACAAACAATAACTCTGATATAACCATAAACAGTAGCCCGTCATGTCTCCACATCGCCTCTAGGTGGCGCACTTGGACAATGTAAGTGTTCCAATGTTGTGTCTCCTATCATACGAACAATATGAATTAATATCTGATGACATATCGCCATTTCATAATTGACCACATAATTGACCACACGACATATAGCTCCTTTATTGATGTATTATGAATTGTTATTCTCAACAACAGTGATCACGTGACAGAGCAACCGTCATCGTCATCTTCCTCACACACACACACACACACACACACACACACACACACACACACACACACACACACACACACACACACACACACACACACACCACAATGTCCCAATGATGATCAATGCAAGATCAAAATGTTTAAAAGAGTTTAAAAGAGAGTTCTGCCTTTTAGTCTGAGGTCTGCGTGCTGCAACACAGGAAACGCTTCTTGGTTTTGCCTTTACATATTTTAGCTTTTTAATTTTTGGACACGTACATACATGTCTCATTCTGGTTGTGGGTTTTTCACACAGGATATGCCGCAGAAGAAATTCTTCACTGTTTTCTTAAACGTTTTAATTTGTTTCTCTTGGATGGTATTTTTCCTCTCTATCCAAATGGATGAGTCCATTTGGTGGCTCCTCTTGGTCAGGTTGCTGCCACCCTCCGGGCCGCCCACCTTGGGAAAGAAGAAAAAGAGACCACGTTACAAGAGCCCAGAAAGATTTATGGCTATTTGACGATTATTGCAGTAAAATATATGTATATGTATTATTATTATTATTATTATTATTATTATCATCACTAACAAAGCCTTATATCTGAAGGCTTCGTTCACCAAGTTACAATTCATCTTTATTTTCAGGAAACACACACACACACACACACACACACACACACACACACACACACACACACACACACACACACACACACACACACACACACACACACACACACACACACACACACCAATGTCCCAATGATGATCACGCTGATCAATGCAAGATCTAAATGTTTAAAAGAGAGTTCTGCCTTTATTCTGTGTCTGAGGTCTGGGTGCTGCAACACACCTACAGTTTGTTAGTTTTTCCTTAAATGTTTTGGGCTTTTTCATTTTTGGACACGTACATGTCTTCTTCTGGTCTCCCTTTAAGGGTTTTTTCCTCACCCAATCAGAAGCAAAAGCAGCCAACCTTTTTTTTTACCTTTTTGACGGCCATTTTTGTACTTTTCCTCTCTCCCAAAATCCTCTCCTCCTCCTGGAACAAGACGTCAAGTGGGTAGCCCCTCTTCCTCTGGTCACCGCCATCCTCCAGCACGATCACCTGGGGGACGGAGCCGCCGGCCTTGTGGGCGGAGCCGCCAGCCTTGTGGGCGGAGCCGCCGGCCTTGTGAGCGGAGCCGCCGGCCTTGTGGGCGGAGCCGTCGGCTTTGTGGGCGGAGCCGCCGGCCTTGTGGGCGGAGCCGCCGGCCTTGTGGGCGGAGCCGTCGGCCTTGTGGGCGGAGCTGCCGGCCTTGTGGGCGGAGCCGCCGGCCTCGCTGTGGGACTTGGTCTCGTTGGTGGAGACCTCTGTGTCGCCTGTCTTCTTGCCACCCTCCCCCGACCCGGGGACCTCGCCGGGGCGAGGACGGGTGGGCCGGCCTCCCTTCTCTTCCCCAAAGCGCTGCTGACTCTTCGTCAGCAGCGCTTTGTGGTGGACCTCGTCACCGCTGTCATCGTGATCTTCATCGTCTTCGTCAGCCTTGTCATCATCACTCATCTGGATGGCGTGAAGCTCCACAGACGACCCGTGGTCCACCTGCTGGAGTGAATCACCCACTGCAGAAGAAGAAGAAGGAGTAGGAGGAGGAGGAGGAGGAGGAGGAGGAAGAAGAGGAAGAAGAAGAAGAAGAAGAAGAAGAAGAAGAAGAAGACGAGGTGTATTGTTGTCTGAAGTTTGTGTCGTGGGAGAATGGTGGACGTCCTCCTTGGTAAACCTACGTTGGTTTCTCCTGTAGAGGAGGGGGTAGGCACTGGAGCTCCTGTGAAGAAGGAGTTCACATCAATGTTTTATCCTCCGTATGAACACAAGGAACCCACACACTGACACGGAAACTTAAAACGTTTAGAAAGAAGGTGACACATACTTTTCAGGAGTGAAGGTCGCCTGAAGAAAGTAGAAAGGCAGAAAGTGACCACGTTAGGAGAACCGAGAAAGATTGACTCTTAGACGATTATTGCAGTAAAATATATGTATATGTATTATTATTATTATTACACACACACACACACACAAACACACACACACACACACCACAATGTCCCAATGAGGATCACGCTGATCAATGCAAGATCTAAATGTTTAAAAGAGTTTAAAAGAGAGTTCTGCCTTTTATTCTGTGTCTGAGGTCTGGGTGCTGCAACACACGTACAGTTTGTTTGTTTTTCCTTAAATGTTTTGGGCTTTTTCATTTTTGGACACGTACATGTCTTCTTCTGGTCTCCCTTTAAGGGTGTTTTCCTCACCCAATCAGAAGCAAAAGTAGCCAACCTTTTTTTTTACCTTTTTATTCACTATGACGGCTATTTTTGCACTTTTCCTCTTTTCCAAAACATCGCCCTTCCTCTCCTCCTCCTGGACAAAGACGTCAAGTGAGTAGCTCCTCTTCCTCTGGGCACCGCCACCCTCCGGCACGTTCATCTGGGGGAAGGTGCGCTGGGCCGCTTCGCTGTGGGACTTGGTCTCGTTGGTGGAGACCTCTGTGTCGCCTGTCTTCTTGCCACCCTCCCCCGACCCGGGGACCTCGCCGGGGCGAGGACGGGGTGGCTGCGCTTTGTGGTGGACCTCGTCACTGTTGTCATTGTGATCTTCATCGTCTTCGTCAGCCCCGTCATCATCACTCCTGTGGACGGCGTCAAGCTTGGGCGGCTCCACAGACGACCCGTGGTCCACCTGCTGGAGTGAATCACTCACTGCAGAAGAAGAAATAGAAGAAGAAGGAGAAGAAGAAGAAGAGCAGAAGAAGACGAGGTGTATTGCTGTCTGGTTTGTGTCGTGGGAGAATGGTGGACGGCCTTCTCGGTAAACCTACGTGGGTTTCTCCTGTAGAGGAGGAGGAAGGCACTGGAGCTCCTGTGAAGAAGGAGTTCACATCAATGTTTTATCCTCCGTATGAACACAAGAAACGCCACACACTGACACGGAAACTTAAAACGTTTAGAAAGAAGGTGACACATACTTTTCAGGAGTGAAGGTCGCCTGAAGAAAGTAGAAAGGCAGAAAGGGACCACGTTACAAGAACTGAGAAAGATTGATGACTTTAAGACGACTACGGTTGAAAGGAACGGCAGACCCACCAGTTCCTCGACACTGGAGTTGTCAAACTTGTACCAGCGGCCTTGGGAACTGTCCGGAGGCCTGATGGTGGCTGTGTAGTGGCCACCCCTCAGGTTGCCGTAGTGGTCCACGGTGGCATACAGCTCATAGCTCAGGCCCTGAGCGGCCAACTAGCCACAGACAACAAGGAAAAGATTGCAGCAATCAAGATACACAACGACGTCTCCCCTTGGTGTGAAGCCATGGATCCATGGCTTCACACAATACACTTATTGTTCTATTTCTTATAGGCTACGCCGTCTAGGCCTCGCCTTATGGGCTTGTCCCGTGCGCGCATCGCGTGCACTGAACATTTCAGCAATGTACCAATCCACGTGGGCCCCGCCCACATTCCCCACGGCAACGTGCATATAAGGCCCGCAGAGCGGCACTCACCCTCCCATTTCTTTCAGCAATGTGGAAGGTAACTAATGATGAAAGATGAATGATGTTAACCGTCCACGGTGCTTTTCAGAACCCGGCGGCGCCAGGGCCAAGAACACCTGCACGGAGTGCCCAGCAAGGCTCCCCTTGGATGACCAACACACCTTGTGTTTTCGTTGCCAGGGAGCAGGCCACGCCATAGCCGCCGTAAGGGATGCCAGGAGTTGTCTCCCGTGCTGTTCCATGACCAAAGATGAAGTCTTCGAGAGGTTCTTCGCACCGGCGGTCGATTTAAACGACACCGTCGATATCCTCGCCGGTGAATCATCTTGTGCCAGTGAAGACGAGAGCGACAATGTAGACACTGTCACCGTCGTCGAGGAACCGCATGGCGATCGAACTCTCCGAATGAAGAGTCGTCTTGCTGCGATTCTTTTAGACCAACAATCCCAGGTGAATGTTGTGTCTCGCCACTCTTCTCCCCTCAGGCCTATGGCTGTAGGGCGACGACTAGTCGGCGTAGCACAGCTGGGGTCTCCGTGTGCTCTATGAGCGGGCTGGGGGCTCACCATGCGTTCGCTTCGGCGACGCCGCGTGCCAGTCCCCTGCACCCCAACTTGCTATCCCCTTCCATTCAGTTGGATGGCTGTCGGGTAAAGGCTGGGCAATCGGTGCCGCCGTGGATCGATACCGACCTACGAGCGGCGCCCTGATAAATCGCAGAAGAATCCACAGTGGATGCTGTGGTTTCTCCACTTGATGATTCGGCACATTATCGCTGTAGGGGCCAGGGAGTACCGCGCTTTACTGAACAGCGCTCCCCAGCTGTCTGCTCGTCCTCTTTCAGAGCGCTATGCGTAATGACGACAGCGCTGCCTCCTGCCTCCCTCCCCTCGCTTCTGAGGGGGCTCCCCCTTGGGTCACACATGGCGTGATCGCGGTAGGGGCCAGGGAGTACTAAGCTTTACTGAGCGGCACTCCCCCGCTGTCTGCTCGCCCTCTCGCGAAGCGCTATGCGTCATGACGAGAGCGCTGCCTCCTACCCGAAGGGTTGGACGGCACACTGAAATGGGGACATCCCATTCAGTTCAAACATCGTCCCCCTGCCTTTTATAGACCTGGTGGAGACCATGCTCCTTGCAGGAAAGGTCTTCGCTTTGCCTTTTTGGGCGTGCCCTACGAATACCTGTGCCTGCTATTCGGGTACTCGCTGGCCCAGCACACCTTCTCCAAGTGCGTGGAGGCAGCGCTTGGGCCGAGTTATTTTTGACCTCGATGACCTGTTGATTTGAAGTCATCCAGAGGGAGTGGCGAGGAAGGACACCATGGTATTATAAACCTGTCCTTCCTGGGCTTCAACATCAATTGGTAAAATAGCTCCCACTCCCCAGCCGTCAGCTTGGTTGGATCCCAGGCGTCACAAACTTAAGGTTCTCACGTGCCCCGCTCGGTGTCCCCCGACCTGCTGTATTGGCGGCGCCCCCAACGCCTCTAGAAGGGTTCCCCTTGGCAGGGGGACGTAATACTTGGTGGTCTTCACGGACGCTTCACGGACGCTTCGTTGACAGGTCAGGGAGGGACGTGTCTCTCCTACTTGGTCGGAAACGAGTGGCCGACAACCAGCACACATAAATGTTTTGGAGCTTTCCACGTAGCCGGTGCCAAACAGGCCAGACGTGCTGTCGCAAGCGCATGGGACTATTTACCGCCCACCTGATCTGTGGGGTCGATGGTTGGATTGGCTCCTGAGAAGTTGATTCTGCAGGACAGAGGTCTGCAGCAGTAATCAATACTATTTAGGGTGCGCGCGCCTCCACATCTGCTCTTTACGCAGCGAAGTGGGGTGCTTTCTCTAAGTGGTGCGATCAAAATCGAGTCCCATCTCGCTGTGAGATCAGAAACGTGCCGAGCTTCTTACAATCCTTGCTGGAGAAGACATTTGCGCGGCAGCTTCATGGTCTTCCCCCGGCCCCTTTGTACCCTTAACATGCTTCTACAGGCTCTATCGGTCACTGTGTTGGAATCAGGGGCCATGCTCCCTGCTCCTAGCGAGGGACAGGAATACCTTTATTTGCTCAGAGCTGTTACAATGCGTAACGTTGCTCCATGGAAAACCTATTCCTTCTTGTCACTCTGCAGTGACCGGGTATTCGTACTCTGGTTACGGTTTGTAACCAGCGTTGGAAAATCCGGCAACTCTTTATTGATGTATGTATCTTTCGTAAGTGTTGTGTTGATAGACATGTTGCGTGCAATATTATGTGCTTGGTCGGCTAATAGTCTTCTCGTGACTATGTCGCCGGCCGGCTTGTCACACTAGTTGCATATTTTCAGCGCTGGCGATGTGGCTCTTTTTCTTCCTCGGCCTCACTCGTTGAGTGCGGATGTAGGAGGAGCCTTGTTGCATGACGCTGGTTGGCTGCTTATGATTCCGTGGATTGGTACATTGCTGAAAGTTTCATAAGGCAAAGCCTCGACGGCTACACCTATAATGGAACTAGAGTTTAAATAACATAACTATCGTACTTTTACCTGAGCACTGGTTCTGCTCTTTAGGAAGGAAATCTAATATATTCTATTGCCTACCTGTGGAAAGACTTGCTCAATGACTGTAATGTAATGTAATGTAATGTAATGTACCCATAATGGCCACAGGGTGGCACCATAGCCCACTGTTCAACGTGTATCATTGTTCATGTGTCTCTGTTTACTCTGCCAGGTATTGTGTGTGTGTGTGTGTGTGTGTGTGTGTGTGTGTTGCTGTACCTCAGGTACATCAATGTTCAGAGGAACGTCCACCAGGCTGTCGTTCTTCACGTATTCCATGCAGTGGTAGTCAAACACGAACCTTTTCAGCAGCAACACCAGAACCTCCGGATGTTCCCCTAACTTACACTCCTAATTGAAACACAAGGGTCAAAATCCTGTCTCCACGAACGGTTGTTCCTTATTGTCCAAAAATGTTCATGACTTACCATAGTGGCGTCCGCTTTGTCATCGCAGTGGTCACAGTACAGCTGGTTGTCTCCGGTTAACCTCGACTGGCGGAAAAACGCCTTCAAGCCATCCGTCTTGTGAAAGGGGACGGACAAAATACACCGCATAAAACAGGACTAAAATCATGCACATGAACTACAAGATGTCAATCATGCAGTAGCTTGTGCGCCATGCCGTTTAGACCGGCTGTTTATTGGTTGTGGGGCGTGTGTGGGTGTGTGTGTGTGTGGTTGTGTGTGTGTGTGTAGTCATGTTCCTATTGGATAAAGCCCTTGATTGGCAGCTCCTGATTGGTTAACCCGGCGGTAACTGATATTCTTGTATAATCACAGTTCAATTAGGTTAATAAAGCCTTGTTGTTACTTATTTCAGTGGACCGTGTTCAGTTTGAATATAATCAGTATTCAGTAATGTAGCTTTAATACAGACACTGTATATAATATAATATAGAACTCAGACAAATATATACTGTATGTCAGTGGAGGCTCGTCCATTGAGGAAAGGGAGGACCAGCCTCCTGAACATTTCTGAGAAGAATAATTACACATAAATGTAACACATTTATCTGTGAAAATACTGACAATATTACTATTTTAACATTTTGAAGGCATGGCTGACCGTGACAAGGTGGTGTTTCTTTGGATCGCGATTATACAATTTATGTGATTTACGTGCATAACTGGTTTTACTATACGATAGTACGTGTTGTTTTTATTAAATACATAACAAAAAACAAAAAACGCTTCTCCCTCAAATCACTAAATTTAAATTATGTTAGGTTTGTTTGGTAGAAATAACCACTGTGCATAGAACTTCTCATAATTAATGAAGTAATCGCTAAATAGCTGTTTTTCATCAAAACAATGCTTCTTCCCCAGAAGAAATAGATTTTTGAGTTGAAATTGAGTTTCAATTCAGTTTGGCTTGTCTAATCAAATGACCCACTAATACACTGTCAAAATGTATAGTGTATACTTCCTCCTCTACTTTTACAACCACCAGCCGCCACTGCTGTATATAAAATACATATATAATATAATATATAAAACAAACAGATATCATATAATATATAATACAAACATATATATGATAAAATATAAAATTCAGACATATATTTATATATATATATATATATATATATAGTATACTATAAATATATATACAAATATTGTATACTGTATATATACTGTATATATATGTTTCTTACCACATTGTATCCCCCTTTGGAGTTGTTCTCGATGGCCAGATTCAAAGTCCAAAATGAACCGTCAGTGTCAACAGTTTGATGGCAGCGAGAGCACGTCGTGCGGTGGGTTAACCTTCCACGGAAAAACTGCACATACACACAGAATATCAACTGCACGCAATAATAAGGTTACTTGGTGTGTGTTCAGTCCTGTGTGGTCCTCACCTTGGAGGCCTGAGGACTGGCCAGGGTAAGGATCTTCTCAAAGGACTCTGCAGCGTCCCTCTGCTCCAGGACTGAAGGATGAAGAAGAGACAAGATGAAGAAGAGACAAGACAAGTGTAAGCAAGTCAGCACTAGCCTACCCCGTGCTGCCGATGTACTAGACTAGAGGTTCTCTACAGGGTTCTGGTCCACCCGTACCATCAAATAACCAGACTGATAGGCACTAGACTAGAGGTTCTCTACATGGTCCATCAAATCACCAGACTGATATGTTCTAGACAATAGGTTCTCTACATGGTCCTGGTCCACCCCTACCATGTAATCATCAGACTGATAGGTACCAGACTAGAGGTTCTCTACATCCGGTGATCCTGATCCTGATCCAGCCCACCTGAAGACTACCAGCTTGCCCACCAGTCAGCCCCATGGACAACATGTATTTCGTAAATACTATGTTTGTCACTTATGGCACCCATTGCACTCCTAAACCATCCCTGGAAGGAGGGATCCCTCGCTGTGGTTCCCTCTCAAAATTTCTTCCTTCATCATTTAGGGAGTTGTTTGCATTAGGGCTAGGGATAGAGAGATAGGGTTGAGGTGGTAAATATATGTGATTAAGGGCTAGACTAATAAAGTTGACTTGACTTGACTACAGTGTGGATTGTGAGACAGACACACGTGTTCTCTTGGCATATGTTCTCCTGGTGTATGTTCTCTTGATGTATGTTCTCCTGGTGTATGTTCTCTTGATGTATGTTATCTTAGTGTATGTTCTCTTGGTGTATGTTCTCCTGGTGTATTTTCTCTTGATGTATGTTCTCCTGGTGTATGTTCTATTGATGTATGTATGTGTCAGGGTTCTCTGCATACCGTTTTTAATCCCCAGTTCTCTGATGACGCCCAGCGTGGAGGGAGAACGTGTCTTTAGCTCCTCAAAGACAACTCTGAGCTCATCGTTCAGGGGCGCCTGTCCACAACTACTGCAGATACACATGGGTAGGGTTAGTGGATAGGTTAGGGGTAGAGAGTTAAGGATAGAGTTAGGGATGAAGTTGTTAGAGTTTGGGATATCGAGTAAGGCAGTGGTTCCCAACCTGGGGGGCGCGCCCCCCTTGGGGGGGCGCCAAAGATCGCAGGGGGGGCGCCAGGCCTCAGATGATTTGAGGCCTAATATCATATTTCGATAAAAAAAAATGTATTGATTTTTTTTAGTTTTTTAATTTTTTTACATATAATTGTAACGCAATACATGATTGTCGCTAAAAGCCTTGTCTCTACATTATAATAAAATATAGAAATTTATTGATTAATTAATTTTAATAAACATTCTACAAATTAATCTGATACTCCTCCGATTCGCGCCAACATTGACGTTACTGTGTCAGCTTCTGTAGTAGTAACAGTTTGCTGTGCTTGCTAGCTAGCGACCAACTTCATAAGGTGAATATTTTGTCTAAAAATGTCTGAAAAATGTAAAGGAGATGACAGCTCATCTGCAATCAAAAAGAAAATGAGGACCTACCTAGAGAGCTATCTTAACTTAGGTTTCATGGAGGGAACGGACAAAACCCGCCCAGAGTGTGTGATATGCAGAGAGAAGCTAGCCAACGACAGCATGAAACCCTGCTAAATGAAGAGACACCAACAGACCATGCACCCAGAAACGGTTGGGCGTGATCGGGACTTTTTCATAAAGAAACAACAGTTTGTTAGGGCTGGCAGCGATGTACAGAAGGCCACCGAGGCCTCTTTTGAATGTGCACTTTTAATAGCAAAGGCAAAGTCCGGGGGGGGGGGGGGTGCGCAAATTCCAACAGGAGTCATTTGGGGGGGCTCTGGGTGAAAAAGGTTGGGAACCCCTGGAGTAAGGGATAAAGTTAGGGATAGAGTTTGGGATGGAGAGTTAGGGATAGAGAGTTAAGGGTGGAAAGTTAGGGATATAGAGTTAGGGATGGAATGGTTGAGTAAGAGCTAGAGAGGATGTTAGGGATGGAGGGGTCCAGCTAGGGATAGAGAGGTCCAGTTAGGGATAGAGAGTTAGAGATAGAGAGTTAGGAAAAGAAAATAATGGAAATTGAGTTAGGGATGGAGTGGTCAAGTTAGGGATGGAGAACTTGCGATAGAGAGTTAGGGATGGAGGGGTCCAGCTAGGGATAGAAAGTTAGAGATAGAGAGTTAGGAAGAGAGATTCATGGAAATTCAGTTAGGGATGGAGTGGTCAAGTTAGGGATAGAGAGTTAGGAATAGAGATTAAGGGATAGAGTTAGGGGTGGATAGTGGGGGGTGGAGGGGTCGAGATAGGGGTGGAGAGATAAGGACATAGAGGGGTAGGGATAAAATCTCCTATGTAAAAACACGACTAACCTTTGGACAGCTTGTCTGAATTGCGGGGTCATGAACAGCACTTGGAGCATGCAGTTCAGGTAGTCCGTTGACCCCTGGTTCTTCAGGCCATAGTACCTCCTGGGCTCTGAGTCCTGGTACCTCCTGGGCTCTGAGTCCTGGTACCTCCTGGGCTCTGAGTCCTGGTACCTCCTGGGCTCCGAGTCCTGGTACCTCCTGGGCTCCGAGTCCTGGTACCTCCTGGGCTCCGAGTCCTGGTACCTCCTGGGCTCTGAGTCCTGGTTCCTCCTGGGCTCTGAGTCCTGGTACCTCCTGGGCTCCGAGTCCTGGTACCTCATGGGCTCTGAGTCCTGGTACCTCCTGGGCTCTGAGTCCTGGTACCTCCTGGGCTCTAAGTCCTGGTACCTCCTGGGCTCCGAGTCCTGGTACCTCCTGGGCTCTGAATCCTGGTACCTCCTGGGCTCCGAGTCCTGGTACCTCCTGGGCTCTGAGTCCTGGTTCCTCCTGGGCTCTGAGTCCTGGTTCCTCCTGGGCTCTGAGTCCTGGTACCTCCTGGGCTCTGAGTCCTGGGACCTCCTGGATTCTGCCGACAGAAACAGAAGAGACGCCACAGTTACCCGCCATGGACAGGATATACGCCCATTAATGCTTCCAACACGATACAGGACTATAGAGTAATGTCATTCTGAAGAACTTTAACTGTACCTCCTAGGGCGTAACGATGGCCCTGTTGGTGTCTATGATGTTTACTCATATCACAACTACCTCCCTCTCTATAGTTTACATATTTATTACTAAGATACCTTTACTGTACCTGACATATATATTTAAATCTGTTGATAGAACTGCTCCTACTCCTGTATATACATATACATTTATACATGCCATACATTTATATATGCTCCCTTGTTTATACATTTACATTTCTATATTTGTATCCTGCTTTCAATAATAGCATACTACCTGATCACTACCTGTTAAATACTCACTTACCTGTATATATGCCTATTATGATGCTCATATCACATTTACACCTAGACTAGAGGTATTTTAACATGTACATATTAACTGTAAATTTTATTATATTACTATGCACTTTACTGCAACTGTGCGTGTGTGTGTCTAAATATATATATAACCGGTTTGTCATCCCCTCCTAGGAAATAAATCGATCTACGGGTTTGACTGATTGATTGATTGATTACTTACGAAGCGGGCCGATGTCGTCCGGCTTGTTGACATACTTCATCGTGGCGTCCAGCGGGTCGTTCTTCTTCTCATCACTCATCGTGGCGTCCAGCGGGTCGTTCTTCTTCTCATCGCTCATCGTGGTTGTACGGTGTTAATTACGGTGACTTGTTCGTCTCCTGTGATCCACCGGTCTGAGAGGAGAGGAGAGGAGAGGAGAGGAGAGGAGAGGAGAACCTTCCGTCGTTGTTCGTTTTGCTTTTGGTTTTGCTCTGCGAACCAGGAACTCAAGAGGACTGGGAGAGGCAGAGGAGGTGGTGTCGGAGCTCAGAGGGCTGGAGGAGGAGGAGGAGGAGGAGGAGGAGGAGGAGGAGGAAGTGTTCAAATAAAGCAGGTCATCCTGGGGAAACTCCCAGAGGAATGATAACACACCGTCACCAACAAACCTGTCTCACGAAGGTCGAACCGGGTGTCACCGCGGTCAAACCCGGGTCTGCCCTGCAGGCACAGCTGTGTCTCAATAGGTCATCATGTCTAAATAGATCATCGTCTCTGTCTCCGTGTCTGGTAACATGTTAGTGTTGTTGTCTCTTATAGGGTATATAGAAGGAGGGACAGGCCTACTTTATTAAGCCTATACTTTATTGATCCCGAGGGAAAAAAGGATCGGCAGCCAGTACCTCAATACAACACACAATTACATACACAACCCTTACAATATCTTAGAATACAAAATCCCGTAGGCCTACATGTTACATAATGTTGGTATAAATAACTTTATGTGTCTCTGAGAAAACACGTGACCAGACCGCCTCGTCAACATTCCTCCGTCACGCCACTTCATTTGAGATTGATTTATTCTGATGTTCCACGTAAGGTTTGATGTTTTGCCTTTTGTCCTTCTTGTAGGCTAAACTCACATGCACACACAGCGGGACATGGTAAGGACTAACGTCTAATCATCATGACCATAAGGTATAACACATGTTTACATATCATATAAACATATTACAATATGTAGTGTGAGTGAGTGACAGGGGAACGTTGTGAAATAAGACCTGGGCCAACCAGGGGAAAATAACCCATCAATAAAGTTCCAGTCCAGTTAAAACATGCATTGTGCATTATTATAAAGTATATTAGATATAGAGATACAAAGTCATCCGCACCAGGACGATCCACAACATTTCAGACTGAAAAACAAGAGAAAATGGCGTGAATTGGACACACCCAGAGACTTCATGGTATCTTTCGATATATCGTCTATTCGGGGCCCTTTCTCTCTCTGCCATTGACCTACGACCCGGCAGTGTAAGAGCCTAAATGCATTAAAAATATAAATATGTGGCCCAATAATTGAAGTTGCTAAAAGTATAGTACTTTATGATAACGTCATAAACAATGCGGTAATCATTGTTCATCAATCATTGTTCATATGATTAGGCCCTGTTATTAGATCTTAGAATATATGTGAGCCATTTCAAAAATAGGTGGTAGATCTTCGTTTGTTTACCACTGAGATGAAGCAACGAAACGGAAGGAAAGTTAGTCTCATATTCGTCATATTCAACTGGTCGGGTCGTAACCATGGATGTATTAAAAGAGGGCGTAACGCCAACGTGAAATAGACTTTAACTGTGACTTCAAAGTGAAACTGAAAGTCTTCAAACCAATAGTCCATGCTTCAAAACGCGTCGCACACCGGGTCAGGTCCACTCGAGACGGGATGGGGAAGCTTGTAGTGCCGAAAGACGGGAGTCGGAGGCGGTGCATCAAAAGTGGAACTTGTGGTTTTATTAGCCATACAAAACACACAGTTGCAACAAGAACGCTAACCGGAACAAGAACAAGTCCGGTGCTCAAAACAGTCCGTGCGGGAGCACGCCCCCCAACCATAGTTCCCCAGGTGAATTATGTAACTCACCACACAAGCCCCCCCAGAATTCACCCATAGTCAAAATCCCCGCGCCGGGGAGGGACCACTACCCGACCCCGGCGAGTAAGGACGACGGGTGTCGAGGAGGGCGGGGCAGCCAGTGCGTCTGCGCCCTCGACAAAATTGGAGGGTAAGGGTGCCAACGAGGCGGGAACTCCAACAGGGTTTAGGGGGCGGGGACGGGGAGGACGGCCCCGACGTGGGGGTTGGGCCAACTCCAATGGCCTGGAAACGTCCACATGAGCCGGCTTAATCCTGTCCACGGAGACAGTCTCCGCTTTGCCGCCAACGTCCACCACCAAGGTCTTATCCCCGTGTCTTATGACCCTGAACGGGCCGTCGTAAGGGGGACGTAGGGGACCGCGGTGGGCGTCGTGACGGATGAAAACAAATCCTGCCGAACGCAGACCGGGGGACACCTGGAACGCAGGAGTGCCGTGCAGCGACGTGGGGACGGGAACGAATGCCCCGGCGGTCTCCAGTAGGGAGGAGCGCTGCCTGGCCGCCGACCAGGGCATGTTGGCCTCCGGAATAAAATCCCCGGGGACCCGTAGAGTCTGGCCGTACACCAGCTCCGCCGACGAGGACTGCAGGTCCTCTTTAGGGGCGCACCTGAGGCCAAGCATCACCCACGGAAGCTTATCCACCCAGTTGCCGTCCGTCAAGCTAGCGCGTAGGCTTGCCTTCATGGATCGGTGGAACCGCTCACACAAACCGTTAGCCTGGGGGTGATAGGCGGTGGTGCGATGTAGCTTGACCCCCAGACCTTCAGCAACCGCACTCCATAGCTCCGACGTAAACTGGGAACCGCGGTCAGAGGAGAGGTCGGACGGTGTCCCGAAACGCGCGACCCACGTGCCGATGAATGCGCGGGCCACGTCGGAAGTTGCCGTTGAGGTGAGGGGAACGGCCTCGGGCCAGCGGGTCGTCCTGTCCACCATAGTGAAGAGGTAGGTGAACCCATGAGATGTGGGAAGTGGACCCACGAGGTCCACATTAACGTGGTCGAACCTCCTCTCGGGAACCGTAAAAGGCTCGAAAGGGGCTCTAGTGTGTCGGTGCACCTTAGCCCGTTGACAGGCCACGCATGTGTCAACCCAGGTCTTCACGTCCTTCTTGAGTCCCTGCCACACAAATTTTTGCGACACTAGCCTCACGGAAGGTTTCCTGCCGGGGTGGGAAAGGTTGTGTATCGCCTCAAAAACGGGTCGGCGCCAGTTCACAGGGACTAGCGGACGGGGTTGGCCCGTGGAGACATCGCACCACAACATTGCGCCTGAGTCGCCGACCGCGACCTCCTCCAGGCGCAACCCTGTGTCTGAAGCTCTGAGGGTCTGGATCCCGTGGTCCAAGGCTTGGTCCGTGCTCATGCTGGCGTAGTCGAGGCCCAGCTGCACGGCTCCGATGACCGCTCTGGAGAGGCAGTCCGCGACCACGTTGTCTTTCCCAGCGATGTGTCGGATGTCTGTCGTATACTCCGATATATACGACAGCTGTCGCTGTTGGCGGGCGGACCACGGCTCTGCCACCTTGGACATGCAGAATGTGAGCGGTTTGTGGTCCACAAACGCTGCAAAGTCCCGACCTTCCAGCAGGAACCGGAAGTGGCGAATCGCCAACCAGAGGCCAAGTAGTTCTCTGTCGAACGTGCTGTACTTGCGCTCCCTGGGGGTCAACTGCCGGCTGAAAAAGGCGAGCGGTTGCCAGGCGCCGTCGACCCATTGCTCGTGTACCGCTCCGACGGCATAGTCGGACGCATCGGTGGTAATAGCGATAGGGGCCTTGTGCGACGGGTGAGCCAACATGGCGGCTTGGCTCAGGGCGGCCTTGGTGGCATCGAAGGCGGTCTCCCTTTCGGCCGTCCAGTCGATGGCCTGGCCGGGGGACTTGTCCTTGAGAGCCTCGTACAGCGGGCGCATGGTGTGGGCGGCCCGGCGGATGAACCGGTGGTAAAAGGTTACCATCCCGAGGAACTCCCGGAGCGCCCGAGCTGTGTTTGGTCGGGGAAAAGCGGATACAGCTTCCACTTTCGCCGGGAGGGGGGCGGCCCCCTCTTTGGTGATGAGATGACCGAGGAAGTGGATGGAGGACACCCCGAACAGACACTTTGCCGGGTTGACAATAAGGCCGTGTTGGTTAAGCCTTTCGAAAAGGATCCGCAGATGTGCCTGGTGCTCCTCCTCAGAGGAGCTGGCGACGAGTATGTCATCTAAGTAGACAAAAAGGAATGGCATGTCCCTTAGCGTCGCATCCATTAACCGCTGAAAGGACTGCGCTGCGTTTTTAAGACCAAACGGCATGCGCAAGAACTCAAAAAGTCCGAACGGCGTGACTACCGCCGTTTTGGGGACGTCTGAGGGGTGTACCGGAACCTGGTGGTAGCCACGCACCAGGTCCACCTTGGAGAACACCAGCTTGCCCGCCAGGTGTGCAGAGAAGTCCTGGATGTGAGGGACCGGGTAGCGGTCCGGAGTAGTAGCGTCGTTAAGGCGGCGGTAATCTCCACACGGCCGCCACCCGCCGTCTGGCTTGGGGACGATGTGGAGCGGTGATGCCCACGGGCTGTCTGAGCGGCGGATGATGCCCAGACGTTCCATATTGGCAAACTCTGCCTTAGCGACCGCCAGCCTGTCAGGGTTGAGCCGTCGGGCCCTAGCGTAGACCGGAGGGCCGTTAGTGTCGATGTGGTGCTCGACCCCGTGTTTAGTAGTGGCGGCGGAGAAAGTGGGCTGCGTCAAGCTGGGAAACTCACCGAGAAGTCGCTGGTAGCTGTTACCTTCCGAGAGTGAGCTGGAGAGCCCGCCGTATGCTGCCTCGCCGCGGACGCATGCGAGCGAGGAAAACGTCATAGCGTCCACCAGGCGTCTGTTCTTAACGTCCACCAGCAGCCCGTGGGCGCACAGGAAATCCGCGCCGAGGAGGGGGAAAGAGATGTCGGCCGTGACGAAGTCCCATGTGAACCGCTGTCCTCCGAAACACAGGTCTACTGTCCTCGTGCCATAGGTGCGGATAGGGGTGTCATTAGCGGACATCAAACGCGGGCCGTGGTCTCCTCTTGCGGTGTCGCCCACAGAAGCTGGCAGGACGCTCCTCTGAGCCCCGGTGTCGCAAAGGAATTTGCGCCCGGAGCAAGAGTCTCTGATGAACAGGAGCCGGTTTGTTATGCCCACGCTCGCGGCCACTACTGAGCGCAGGCCCTGTCGTTTCCCCGTCGGCTTGTAGTTACAGGGGGGAACGCACTTGTTGGCTTTTGGTCCGAAACGAGCATGGAAATAACACATGCCAGTGTTAGCACGGCTGTTGGCGGTCCCGGTGCTCCCGCCGGCTAGCACATCCCTGCCAGGCGGGGTGTAGCTACGTGTCGGGGCCAGTACTTCTGGGGCGAAACACTGGGTAGCCAGGAAGTAACGGTCAGCCTCTTCAGCCAACTCGCGGGGCTCCGTTATGTGGGTGTTAGCGAGCGCTGTCTGGACGTGTGGCGGCATATGTTGAAGAAACATCTCCATGAATAAAAAATTAGGCTCCTCCGCACCTAGCAGCTTTAGCATGATGTCCATGTGTACGGAGGGCTTGTTGTCTCCGAGGCCACGCATCGCCAAAAGACGTCGGGCTCGTTCCCGTCGAGACAACTCGAAAGTCTTAAGCAGATAGCTCTTGAAAGCCTCATATTTACCCAGGGCGGGGGGATTGGTAATGAAGCTTACCGACCGAGACGCCGTGGAGCTACCCAGTGCCGTGACAACGTGTAGATAGCGTGTCTCGTCATCGTCTATCCCGCGGAGAGCGAGTTGAGCGTCCGTCTGTGCGAACCATGCCGCGGCTGCATTTTCCCAGAATTCCGGCAATTTCACGAAAAAGGGGCTAATTGCCATGTTCTGTTCTGTCTCGGATACTTCGACGAGACTTATGTCGGGGTCACCAATGTAGTGCCGAAAGACGGGAGTCGGAGGCGGTGCATCAAAAGTGGAACTTGTGGTTTTATTAGCCATACAAAACACACAGTTGCAACAAGAACGCTAACCGGAACAAGAACGGGCCGTCGTAAGGGGGACGTAGGGGACCGCGGTGGGCGTCGTGACGGATGAAAACAAATCCTGCCGAACGCAGACCGGGGGACACCTGGAACGCAGGAGTGCCGTGCAGCGACGTGGGGACGGGAACGAATGCCCCGGCGGTCATTCGTTCCGGTGCTCAAAACAGTCCGTGCGGGAGCACGCCCCCCAACCATAGTTCCCCAGGTGAATTATGTAACTCACCACAAGCTATACCAGGTCATCGTGAACGGGTTAAACGGAGAGAAGATGACAGTGGACCTGTGCAACACTGAGGAACAGATGCAGACCATGACCGTGCTGCAGCTCAAGACGAAGATAGCCGGGCGTCTCCCGGGGACCGGAGGTACGATTGGCACCTTTTTAAAATTCGATGATTGATTATTGATTTGTTATTATTTTTCCTTGCGTAGGCCTATTGCCATAAATAAAACAACTGTAACAACTGCACAACTATAGAGGGGCCCTCAGTAGATGGATCAGGTTGGAGCCGGTTTCGGATAGACAGATAGAAAGAGACAGACAGACAGTGAGACAGAGTGAGAGAGAGAGACAGACGGAGAGAGACAGATGTATTTTACATATAATTAATATTTGTATATTGCTGCTTGTGAGAAAGAGGATTGCTGGACAATTCCGTTGTACTTTTATACAATGACCATGAAGACGATAGGATCAGTTTCTGATTCAGATTGTAACACGTGACTTCACACTCGTCCGGGTTCCCCAGGTGGCGAGAACCTGCGCCTCATCTTCACCAACAAGCAGCTGGACAACGACGAGGCGACGCTGGTCTCGTTTGGGATCCAGAACCAGTCCGTCATCCAGCTGGTGATGAGGGTCCCGGGCGGCGTCCTGTTCTCGCGATGAGGGTCCCGGGCGGCGTCCTGTTCTCGCGATGAGGGTCCCGGGCGGCGTCCTGTTCTCGCGATGAGGGTCCCGGGCGGCGTCCTGTTCTCGCGATGAGGGTCCCGGGCGGCCCTGTTCTCACGATGAGGGTCCCGGGCGGCGTCCTGTTCTCGCGAGACCACTGACACATCCCGTGCCCCCGTCCCCAATTTGTTTTTTAATAATAATAATAATAATAATAATAATAATAATAATAATAATAATAATAATAATAATAACCCGACGTGACGGGAAAGCTCTTTTATCTGATCATCATTGTGTGAGCGCTTGTCAACGTCACTGCATTTGACCGAGTGCCTGAGGTGTGGAAAATATGCTGTTGGGTTTGTTTAATAATAATACAAAAATATGTTATGAAATAAAATGCTTTCAAGACACCGGACTCAGTGTTTGCCGTAGGCCTATCAGAATATAAAGTCACAGTAATCGCCTCACATGCACACACAGCGGGACATGGTAAGAACTAAGGTCTAATCATGACCATAAGCCATAACACATGTTTACATATCATATAAACATATTACAATATGTAGTGTGAGTGAGTGACAGGGGAACGTTGTGAAATAAGACCTGGGCCAACCAGGGGAAAATAACCCATCAATAAAGTTCCAGTCCAGTTACAACATGCATTGTGCATTATTATAAAGTATATTAGATATAGAGATACAAAGTCATCCGCACCAGGACCATCAACAACATTTCAGACTCAAAAAAGAGGTGCGCCATTTCCTCATTTAGACGTCATGGGTGTCACGGATTAGGGTTGGACCCAAATGCAGCACACGGACACCAAGGGCAGATAGTAACGTTTATTACAATCTCCCACCCAGACAGGGACCGGCAGAGACGCAGTGGCGTAGCGGAGGCCCCCGCACCCCCCGCGGTGCGGGGGAGCCCCGGAGCTTAGGAGGCCCCCACCCCCAGGCCCCCCCCCCCCTCCCTGCTATGTTGCTAGGCACCAGGGCTGGACTGGCCATCTGGCATACCTGGCGGCCCGGACCACCACCCTACCATCGGACTTCACTCTCCCCCCTTCACGATCATGACAACACCCCCCCCCCCCGTTGGACTTCACGATCGCGACAACACCGTACAACAGTGTACACATGAGTTCCTACTGACCTATACTGTTTACAAAAGATGCCTGAAAAAATTAACATTTAAAAAAGTGGCCGCGATGTCTATCCCATGTCACTCTTATTGATTTAGGGGGCGGGGCCCCATGGTCCGACCTGCGGGGGATCCCCGAACTATTGCGCAACGCCACTGCAGAGACGTAGTGGGGGACAGGCAGGTCATCAGGAACAGGATCAGATCTGGTGACTGCTGGAATGTCTTCATACTCAGGAACAATCTGGCCTACGCCATTTCCTCTCATTTCGGTCTGAGGTGTGTATTGGACACACGCAGAGACTTCATGGAATTCAAGGAAGGAGACGGTAATATTTTCCCATATTGTGGTAATGTAATCAATTGATTAAACGTAAACGTTTGTTGTTCATCCATGTGGTCACACATCTTTTGTGGATTCGTATACTTTGTTCACAATTGTAAAGCCATAACATAAAAGAGACGGACATTCAACGTAGTTGAGTGACGTAGAACAGAATCCCACACGTTGTTGGAAAAGCTCCAAAACACACACACACACACACACACACACACACACACACACACACACACACACACACACACACACACACACACACACACACACACACACACACACACACACACACACACACACACACACACCACACACACACACACACACACACACACACACACACACACACACACACACACACACACACACACACACACACACACACACACACACACACACACACACACACACACACACGGCCAGGGGAAGACTAACCGGTTATATTTAAGAAGCTAACTTGGCATTCAAATAAAGGAGACACACACATGCGTACATTCTCCAGATGTCCCATGTTAAATGTTCTGTTATATGCCACGTATGCGTATAGATTAGATTAGATTAGCATCTAACCAGAGTGCAAATGTTGCAGTAAAGTGCAATGTAATATAATATAATTTACAGTTAATATGTACAGGTTAAAAGACAGTCTAGGTATAAATGTGATATGAGCATAATAATAGGTATATGTATATACAGGTAAGTGATCATTTAACAGATAGTGATCAGGGGTATGCTATTATTGAAAGCAGGAGGTAAAGTAAACAGGTATCTTAGTAATAAATATGTAAACTATAGAGAGGCAGGTAGTTTGTTTTTTCAGTTTGTTTGTATACGTATGACTCAGCGAAATGAGTAAACATCATAGACACCAACAGGGCCATCGTTACGCCCTAGGAGGTACAGTTAAAGTTCTTCAGAATGACGTTACTCTATAGTCCTGTATCGTGTTGGAAGCATTAATAAGCGTATATCCTGTCCATGGCGGGTAACTGTGGCGTCTCTTCTGTTTCTGTGGGCAGAATCCAGGAGGTACCAGGACTCAGAGCCCAGGAGGTACCAGGACTCAGAGCCCAGGAGGAACCAGAGCTTGGAGCCCAGGAGGTACCAGGACTCAGAGCCCAGGAGGTACCAGGACTCAGAGCCCAGGAGGTCCCAGGACTCAGAGCCCAGGAGGTACCAGGACTCAGAGCCCAGGAGGTACCAGGACTCAGAGCCCAGGAGGTACCAGGACTCAGAGCCCAGGAGGTACTATGGCCTGAAGAACCAGGGGTCAACGTGCTACCTGAACAGCATGCTCCAAGTGCTGTTCATGACCCCGCAATTCAGACAAGCTGTCCAAAGGTTAGTCTTGCTTTTACGTAGGAGATTTTATCCCTACCCCTCTATTCCTAACTCTCCACCCCTATCTCAACCCCTTCACCCCCAACTATCCACCCCTAACTCTAGCCCTTAATCTCTATTCCTAACTCTCTATCCCTAACTTGACCACTCCATCCTTAACTGAATTTCCATAAATCTCTTTTCCTAACTCTCTATCTTTAACTTTCTATCCCTTGCTGGACCCCTCCATCCCTAACTCTCTATCCCAATTTCTCCACCCCTAACTTGACCACTCCATCCCTAACTCAATTTCCATGATTCTCTTTTCCTAACTCTCTATCTCTAACTCTCTATCCCTAGCTGGACCCCTCCATCCCTAACTCTCTAGCTCTTACTCAGCGCCTCAATCCATGACTCTCTACCTCTTACCCAACCCTTCCACCCCTAACACTATATCCATAACTTTCCACCCTTAACTCTCTATCCCTAACTCTCCATCCCAAACTCTATCCCTAACTTTATCCCTTACTCAATATCCCAAACTCTAACAACTTCATCCCTAACTCTATCCTTAACTCTCTACCCCTAACCTATCCACTAACCCTACCCATGTGTATCTGCAGTAGTTGTGGACAGACGCCCCTGAACGATGAGCTCAGAGTTGTCTTCGAGGGGCTAAAGACACGTTCTCCCTCCACGCTGGGCGTCATCCAGGAACTGGGGATAGAAAACGGTACGCAGAGAACCCTGACACATACATACATCAAGAGAACATACACCAGGAGAACATACATCAAGAGAACATACACCAGGAGAACATACATCAAGAGAACATACACCAGGAGAACATACACCAAGAGTACAGTGTGTCTGTCTCACAATCCACACTGTAGTCAAGTCAACTTTATTAGTCTAGCCCTCAATCACAGTTACAGTTTTAAAGCGGCTTCACAGGCCACATATTTACCACCTCAACCCTAACTCTCCAACCCTAACTCTCTATCCCTAGCCCTAGGGCGGCTAGGGAAAAAAACTCCCTAAATGATGGTTTAGGAGTGCAATGGGTGCCATAAGTGACATACATAGTATTAGTAACAAGTATATGATATACATGTTGTCCATGGGGCTGACTGGTGGGCAAGCTGTGTAGTCAGGTGGGCTGGATCAGGATCAGGATCACCAGATGTAGAGAACCTCTAGTCTAGTACCTATCAGTCTGATGATTACATGGACCATGTAGAGAACCCTTAGTCTAGTACCTATCAGTCTGATGATTACATGGACCATGTAGAGAACCCTTAGTCTAGTACCTATCAGTCTGATGATTACATGGACCATGTAGAGAACCCTTAGTCTAGTACCTATCAGTCTGATGATTACATGGACCATGTACAGAACCCTTAGTCTAGTACCTATCAGTCTGGTGATAAGATGGTAAGGGTAGGGTGGACCAGAACCATGTAGTGAACCTCTAGTCTAGTACCTATCAGGCTGATGATTAGATGGGGTAGGATGGACCAGAACCATGTAGAGAACCTCTTGTCTAGTACCTATCGGCAGCAGGGGGTGGGTGCTGACTAGCGTACCCTTGTCTTGTCTCTTGTCTTGTCAATACAAGAGATTTTGTACAGATAAAGTATTGTCTCTTCTTCCCTTTTCTTGTCTCTTCTTCTTCTTTTTTTCTGAGCCACTAGATGACTAGATGGCCAGAACATGATCAAAAGCAAATTGAAGTAATTGATTGTTAAAACATGTGACACGTTCTAATGCTTTGACTATTCTTTTGAAACATTTTAATACATTTCCGCGTTGCACGTCGGAATTGTCGCTAGTCAACTAACAGAGTTTGTTTTGTAAAGTAGTGTTCTCGTTGACTAGGTAGCAGTGGGGATTACTCACCCACTCCATTGCACTGTTGCATTGTTGCATTGTTTCAAAAGAAAAGTCAGAACACCAAAGCATTAGAACGAGGGCTGTCAAAGTTAACGCGTTAGCGCATGTGATTAATCTCCAGACTTTAACGCACACTATTTTTGAGTTTTTAACTCAAATTAATTATAGAATCCGGTTTAGACTGAGGAGATGCAACGCGGAGTGCTTGGGGGGGAGGGGGTGCTGCGCGATCAGCGGCGAACGTTGACAGGGGGGGGGGGGGGTTGTGTCAGCCCAAAAGGCACGTCGGCCCACGGTATTTCAGATGGCCCTGGCGGAAAATGTCACTGCATTCTCGATACGGACATCATAGCCTATATGTGCGACTGTTGGTCCGATATTGTAAAATAAATCAAATTCAAGAAAAATGTTTTATTTTTATTCTCAAAATAATCTTCCGGGCCAAATATTATTGCTGGCGGGCCACCAATGGCCCGCGGGCCGCCTGTTGCCGACCCATGACGTAGGCAGTTGTTTATCTGCGCTGTTCTCTCTCTGCTCATACGCTCAGCCCCGCCCCCAGCCCCGCCCCCTCTCTGCGTCTGCACGCAGGTTCTCACACAACTTTCCAGCAACATGGAGACGGACATAGTGCCGGTCGGTAATGTGGAATGTTTTTTCTTTTCTCAAAGAAAAAAAACAACGGTTCTATAATTTGGAGATATTTCAGTTTTCAGATGAGGAGCAAAGCGACGTTATCTGTAAAAGCTGCGTGCTTTTTATTATTTAGGCTATTTATTTTATGGATTTTGACTATTTCAATGTATCTTTTCATTTACGCGTTAATATGTAGTGTGCAGCTGTATATTTTCTAAAAGGGAATGCCTGTTATTCTTGTGAATATGAGTTGTCTTAAAACAAAAGTGATTGTGACATCATACATTGAGTTAATTTAGTACATTCATTTAAAATACCGATATATATCGTATATCGCGATGCAGCCTAAACATACCGAGATAAGATTTTTGGTCCATATCGCCCAGCCCTAGTTTAGAGTGGTTAAAAGAGAGTCTACTAGGTATAAAAACAGTTATTAAATAACTTATAGCGTATGTATGAGATATGTGCATAATAATAGGTATATATATTCAGGTAAGTATACAAGTATTCAACAGGTAGTGATCAGGAAATTATAAATTATGAATTATGAAAAACTGGATAAATATATATCAATGTATATACAGCAGGTAATGAGCAGGGATATGCAGTTGTATCAACAGTTGAAGATTAAAATATAAAAATGTACACGCAGGTATGTTATCAGTAAATATCAGTGGCGAAGCGTGTCTATCACAACTGGACCTTCTGTAGACCAGGGGTTCCCCAACTTTTCAGCCCACGACCCCCAACATAACAGACCCCACCCCCCCCCCCCCCCCCCCCACTATCACCGGAGGGACTGGAACATGATAGTCGTGAATCTGTCGGAATCAGAATTCCTTTATTCGTCACCCTTACATATTAAACAGACTTACATAATACCCCCACTTTGGGAACGTAACTTTAAGTTCCAAAATAGCGATCAATAATCACCAAATGTCTCTGGCATATGTCTTGTCATTAGCACTTTCACCTGTCAAAATGAAAGTGAAAAGGTGAAAGTGCTAATGACATGGCATATGCAAATTAGGTGATTATTGATCGCGGGTTTGTAACTCTTAGTTACGTTAAGTCTTTTCACGTTAAGCGATGCAAAGAAAGATCAAGTCAAAACTCTCAATTCAAATGCACAACAATACTTAACAAACTGAAGACAGCCATTAACGAATCATTCAACAAGTGTGTGGAAACAAAATGCACCAACCAGCTCAACGAGACGCAACACAGACAAAACCAGCAAAGACAAATGAGTGTCACTCACCAATGATGTTCACTTAAAGACCAAATCCATTCTCCTGTCCTTCTGGATGGTCCGACCACCATCAGATCATAAAGATGATCGCTTTTCAGATCCAAAATAAGTTGCCTTTCCAATTCCCTGCCCTCTGGTCGGTCCCAAATAGCAACACTCCCAGCAGTAGAGCCTCTTGTGGCTAGTAGAGCCCGTTAGCCACGGGTACCTTTCCCAGTTGCTAGCCTGAAAATGGCGAACATAGCCTGCTTTAACAACTTGATTCAGCTGAAGATTGTCAGGCGTTGGACGGCCTTTTTTAATAATGTCCATCTTTACATTGAATGGTCGTCTTGAAAATGGTTCCGACAATAAATCCGCAACGACATCATCTTCGCCTGTTGCCATTTTGACGTAAAATCCTACGTAGAAACAACGTAGCACTACGCTAGATCCACTCTCGCTCCAGCCAGTATACCTTCTAGCTCCCTATTGAGCTGTGGGGAAATCTGAAAGAATACGCCCATTGGCTACAAATCACTATATGATTGGTTGATCAAATTGTCAATCCAAACGTACGCTCTCATTCAGTCTGAGGGCCAAAGTCATCGGGAATACTTTGGTTGAAGGATATTCTTCCCAGCAACCCAGAAAAATATCTGATTGGTTGAATTGTTTTTCCAACACAAAACCACTCAAATGCGTCGTGCATGGACCGAGAAAGACGAACAAATCAATGTAACTGTAATATAACAGATAACAACACAGATACCATTCTCATTTAGTCATTTTATTAAATTGTATTACATTTTATTAAATTGTATTACATTATTAATACAATTAATTCGATTGTTTTGGTTTCATCTGAGAGTTCCAGGGTCTTCTCTGAATACCTTGAAGGCCCTGACGCTTCACCACTGGTAAATATGTAGTAACTATAGGTAGAGGTAGGTAGTTATGATTAAAGTGCAAGGCGGTCGAAGACATTGATGATGATCAATGATATATGGTATAGGATATTTTGAGCAAAGGGAGGGGAGGAGGGCAAACAGTCCATGGTTGGGGTGAGAGGTGTCTTTGACAATTTTTGTTGTGCCTTCCTCAGACACCGTTTGTGGTGGGTAGTGTTTATTGCAGGGAGGGGTAATCCAATGATGCGTTGGGTTTTCACCACCTTCTGCGGTGCTTTCCGGTCGGAAAAAGTGCAGTTGCCATACCACACTGTGATGCAGTTGGTGAGGATACCGTCAATGGCACACCGGAAAATGTTCACCAGAATCTGAGGGGACAGGTGGGCTTTCCTCAGGCTCCTCAGGAAGAGGAAATGAGATTGGGTAATCTTACAGACTGGGGTCTGTTGGTTAGGAAGTCTAATAACCAGTTACAAACAGAGGTCATGTAAAGATTCTTGGTTTTCATGAGGTCACTAAGGTTGAAGATGAGTTTGGAGGGGATGATTGTGTTAAATGCTGAGCTGAAGTCCATGAACAGCATTCTCAAGTGGGTGTGGCTTTCATCCAGGTGGGAGAGAGCAGAAGGGCTGAGGAATAGGCGTCCTCCGTGCTCCTGGTCTCACGGTAGAAAACTGGTATTTATCCAGTGAGGGTGAGAGGCCAGATTTGAGGTGAGCCAGGACCAGCCTCTCGAAGCCCTTCATGATGATGGGGTGAGTGCAACAGGGCGGAAGTCGTTGAGGTTTGCTGCAGAGGAGTGTTTTGGCACTGGCACAATGGAGGTTGTTTTAAAGTCCGCTGAGACAACTGCCTGAGCTAGTGACATGTTGAAAATGTCAGTAAGGACCTCAGTCTGCTGCTCAGCGCAGTTCCTGAGCACTCGACTGGGATGCCATCAGGACCAGCTGCGCATTTATACAAACAGCAGTGGCAGCTAGTGGTTGTAATTGTAGGGGAGGAAGGAAGTTGCCTCGCTATCAATGTTGACAGTCTATAAGTAGGTCATTTGAGCAGACAAGCCAAACTGAATTGAAAACGATCCATTTTTCTGGGGAAGAAGCATTGTTTTGATGAAAAACAGTTATTTAGCACGTACTTCTTTAATCAAAAATCTGAATATAAATTCTATGCACAGTGGCTATTTCTACCAAACAAACCTAATGGAATTGAAATTGAGTGAGATTTGAGGAAGAAGCTTTTATTGTGTAAAGTATATGTACTATCGTATAGTAAAACCAGTTATGCACGTTAATCACGTAAATTGTATAATCGCAATCCAAAGAAACACTACCTTGTCACGGTCAGCCATGCTTTCTGTTTACATTTGGCGTCATGCGCCTGGAACACTTTGTGGTCGGAACTTGAAAGTTTAAAATCGGAAATTAATTTAAAGTAAATATAAGACTCACAAATGGTCTGGAACGCGGAATTAATGAATGACACAAGATAGATACTTGCATGATAATAACCCGCCCCCCAAAACTCTGATTGGGTATTTACAAGCGCAGTGAGCTCTGCTGATTGGTTCACAGAGCCTCTGGCTAGACCCGCCCTCAGGGAGGATGGTCCTCCCTTACTGCTGTACACACTCATGTTAAACACCAGGACTCACCGGCCACTCGGGTCCAGCAGTTTTATAATGGACTTCAATGGGGAGCGATGATTGTTGTGCCTTCAAAGTGATCAAATAGTAATATTATCAGTATTTTTAGAGATAAATCTGTTACATTTATGTATATTTATTTTTCTAAATGAGTAAGTAAATTTTTCTCAGAAATGTTAGGGAGGATGGTCCTCCTCCTCAATGGACGAGCCTCTACTGATATACAGAATTTGTCTGAATAACATATTATATTTTATTCAGTTTGTCTGTATTAAAGCTACAATACTGAATACAGATTATATTCAAACTAAACACGGTTCAATGCAAATAAGTAACAACAAGGCTTTTTTAACCTAATTGAAAAACTTTTCACAAGACGGATGGCTTGAAGGCGCTTTTCCGCCAGTCGAGGTTAACCGGAGACAACCAGCTGTACTGTGACCACTGCGATGACAAAGCGGACGCCACTATGGTAAGTCAAGAACATTTTTGGACAATACGAACATTTAAGTGTAAGTTAGGGAAACATCCGGAGGTTCTGGTGTTGCTGCTGAAAAGGTTCGTGTTGGACTACCACTGCATGGAATACGTGAAGAACGACAGCCTGGTGGACGTTCCTCTGAACATTGATGTACCTGAGGTACAGCAACACACACACACACACACACACACACACACACACACACACACACACACACACACACACACACACACACACACACACACACACACACACACACACACACACACACACACACACACACACACACACACACACACACACACACACACACACACACACACACACACACACACACACACACACACACCACACACACACACACACACACACACACACACACACAATACCTGGCAGAGTAAACAGAGGCACATGAATAATGATACACGTTGAACAGTGGGCTATGGTGCCACCCTGTGGCCATTATGGGTACATTACATTACATTACATTACATTACATTAAGGGTCATTCAGCAAGTAATTCAAGAGAATTAGTCAAGGTAGTCAAGAGCACTACTAGTCACCAGAACTCATAACTGCATTTCATTACTAACAAGCCATAATAATATAATATATTCATACACATACACATATATAATATATCATATATTACATGACAATAAGGTCATTCAATAGGTAGGCAAGAGAACTACTAGTCATCAGAAGTCATAAGTGCATTTCCTTCCTAACAAGCCATAATAACCCACATATATAATAACATCATTTATCATAAATAAGATTTCCTTCTTGTCTGCGGCGTTCGACACAGTGAACCACCAGATCCTCCTCTCCACTCTCGCCAAGCTTGGAATCGCTGGAACTGCGTTATCCTGGTTCACCTCCTACCTTGCAGATCGCACTTATCAGGTCACATGGAACGGTTCCCTGTCCAGACCCTGCACCCTGGACACCGGAGTCCCTCAAGGCTCAGTATTGGGACTGTAGGAGCCATTCTTCAGTTACTTAATCTTTGAGTTTGTATCATGCAATTATTTGAATTATATATTACGAAATATGAAAATGAAAACTGATAACTTGATTGACAAGTCATGATATTATTTACACTGATTATGGTTATTGTAACTATTCTTATGATTTGTGTACTTTCCCTTTAAGAGACCTACCTGAGCTATTCACCTGTATGGTTTACCTTGATAAGGGGTGGTGGCCTGCGTGGGAAGTGTGGACCGGAAGCAAACAGTTTTTCTACCGCACGCACGCAACGCACCGCATGTAGTTTTGTTTTTTATGCATCTTCGAAATAAATGATGGATTCATTGTGACGGATCAGAATCTTTATTATGTGCGCGTAGACTAAAGCTATCCGGAGTGGAAGTGGCAAATACGAAATCATTTGTAAATAGCCACTATATTAAGTAGAAAAACTCATGCTGAAATTAAAGTCTTTCGCCTGAAAGAAGAGGACACGTTCGCTTCACCCAGGACCCAGAGAGAAAGAGTGCGGCAGGATTCCAACAAGCCTAATTCTACAAGACTACTTGGTCGTGAGTAGTAGTTGCATTGCGCAACACTGAACTGCATGTGAATCCCGCGGGGATATTATAAGCCTGAATGAATGAAACTCGGATCCATTAGGACGTCATTTCAGGAGCGTCTTTTACGCGTGGACTGTGGATGACAATTGCGAGGATTCTGCTCCGTGAATTGTTGAAATTGCATCGCTGACGCTGTCACACATTATTGTGATATTTCAACTGTAATTATAAATAATGTCTGAAGCGGGAAAGGCCCAAGAGGCTGAGAGAGAGCTGGTGAAATTGATTGGCTCTCGCAGGGCGAAACTGGGTGTATTGACTAGGCGCAAGAATGAGTTGGAGGCGCTGTTCGACGGACTTGATGACGTAAACGTGGAAAAGGTGAATGAACAATTGCAAGCCTTTGATGTCTTAATGAATGAATTCGAGAAAATGCACCAATCTGTTCAAGCACTACTATATGAGGATGAAAAAGAGGGTGATGAACACGACTGGTATAAACCAAAAGTTCATCAATTCAATTCATTTATGGATGATGTTCGAAACAGAATAAAACCTGATTATAAAGAACAGGATCATGTCCGACCTGAGGACAGCATCAGCAGCACATCTAAAACCACAAAATCAAGAACCTCTGCTCTGCGTATAACACTGGAAACGGAGCGGGCTGCTCTCACTGCAAAATCAGCAGCCATGAAGGAAAAGTGGAAGTTAGAGGAAGAAGAGGAAAGACTGAAAAAGATGACAAAGGATCTGCATGCAAAAAAGGAACAACTTGAAATGCAAATGGCATTTGCTGAATCTGATGCTAAACTGAAAGTCCTTGATAAATACGACAAAATAAAGGAATCCCAGGCTGAGGTCAAATCATGTGAATCCCAGGCAAAGACTCCTACAGATGCCATGAATGAGTATTATGACCAAACGCAAAGAGGACAAGATCAACCCCCGCCTGACGATGACACACAACAGGCCCCCCAGCTAGGAGCTAGGTCAAGGATGCCACCTGACTACTCCATGCAAACTAAATACAGTCAACCCCTGTCACAGGCAGGTCCATATCTGCCCAGGCCATCACATGTTACCCATGTCCCAGTTGGTCCACTAGGGAGAGGTATTCAACCAGGTGCACCATCAGGGCACGATCACCAAAGTAACCAGAATGCATTAGCTACTGTCATGCACAGGCAGAGTCAAATGACAGAACTTCTTGTGCACCAACAAAAGCTGTCATTGCTACCCGCCAGGGAAATCACAACATTTGGAGGAGACCCAATGGAATATCAATCGTTCATAAGTGCTTTTGAACATGGTATCGATTCCAACACGGACATCAGTAGGGACAGATTATATTATCTGGAGCAATATACCACTGGCCAACCAAGAGAGCTGGTACGCAGCTGCCAGCACATGGATCCTGCAAGAGGATATGCTGAGGCAAGGCGACTGCTGGAACTGCACTTCGGTGATAAAATAAAAATCACAAGCGCCTATATCCAGAAGGCACTGGATTGGGCTGCTATCAAACCTGAGGATGGGGCAGCATTACAGGCGTATTCATTATTCCTCCGTGTGTGCTGCAACGCTATGCAGGCCCTACAGTACATGCATGAACTGGACAATCCATCCAACATGAGAACGGTAATTTCTAAGTTACCCTACAGGCTCAGAGATGCATGGAGATCTGTAGCATGCAGCCACTATGAACGAACCCTGGAGAGAGCAAGATTCACAAACCTGGTTGACTTTGTGGAACGGCAAGTGAGAGTTGTTCTAGACCCAGTATTTGGGAATATTCAAGAGTCTACTCCAAAAGTACAAGGCCTTAAAGCAAGGCTGGGTAACCCCCAGCATCAATCCAAGTCATCCGGAAGCAAAGGCAGAAGCAGTTTTGCTACTTCAGTGACACCAGTGGAAATGGAGAAGCAAAATAAGTCGGACTGCAAAGTCAGTTCAAATGCATTTTGTAAGCCATGCTTATTTTGTACTGGAGAACACGCCATGGAGTGCTGTAAGAAGATGATGCTGAAGCCTCATAAGGAGAAGATTGAATTTCTCAGGACAAAGGGAATCTGCTTTGCATGTCTAAACAGAGGACACATGAGCAAGTTGTGTAGGAATCGCCTGACTTGTCGCTCTTGTCAGCTTAAACATCCAACTCTCTTGCACATAAATAGAACAGACAATCCCAGGAAGGAAGAGAGCACCACCACAGCTACAGCTAAAAGTGAGGAAGTTTCCAGCGCCCTGGTCTCACTGCAGGCTTGCGGGCTTACCGGAGCCGGAGGAAAGGAATGTGCTCTAGCCATTCTGCCTATCCAGGTTAAGATGGCTAAAGGAAGCAAAGTAATCAGAACATATGCGTTCCTGGATCATGGAAGCTCTGCTACCTTCTGTACCGAGAACCTGATGAAGAAGCTGGATGCCAGAGGCCAGAAAACAGAGATACTGCTCAGGACAATGGGCCAGGAACGGCCTGTGAGCAGTTACAGATTGGATGGGCTGGAAGTGAGTGATTTGGAAAGCAATAACTTCTTTGCTCTCCCTGAAGTGTACACACAGCTCGCTATACCAGTCTCACAAGAAAACATACCAACACAAGAGGGTCTAAAAGAATGGCCATATCTGAAAGATGTACCTCTGACTACTATTGAGGAGGAAGTTGGACTGTTGATCGGGATTAATGCTGTCAAAGCCATGGAGCCATGGGAAATAATTAACAGCAAAGGAAACGGGCCCTATGCAGTGAGAACCTGTCTCGGATGGGTGGTTAATGGTCCCCTGAGCGGCAGCCTGCCCATTGACAAGCAGGGTCGACCACTTACAACGTCAAACCGAGTCACCATAGTGAACCTGGAAGAACTTCTCATCAAACAGTACAACCAAGACTTCCCAGAGCGAGGCTACGATGAGAAGGCCGAGCCGTCTGCAGAGGACAAGCAATTCCTGGACATTGCAGCTAAGTCCATTACGTTGAAGGATGGTCACTACCAACTACGATTGCCATTTCGCAAAGAGGACGTGAATCTGCCAAATAATAGAAGGATGGCAGAGCAGCGAGCCACGAACCTCATTAAGAGATTCAGGAGGGACGAGGCATACTTTGCTGATTATAAAGGGTTCATGAGTGACATCCTGGATAAGGGGCACGCCGAGCGGGTGCCAGAAGGACAGCTGCACAGAGAAGATGGAAAGGTGTGGTACATACCTCACCACGGTGTGTACCACAAGAAAAAAGGGAAAATTCGCGTGGTATTCGACTGCGCTGCATTATTCCATGGGACATCTCTCAATAATGAGTTGCTACAAGGTCCCGATCTCACGAACACATTACTGGGCGTCATCCTTCGATTCCGCCAGGAACCAGTAGCCGTCATGGCAGACATTGAAGGCATGTTCCATCAAGTCCAAGTAACGAAGCAAGACGTTGATTTCCTGCGCTTCTTGTGGTGGCCCAACAACGACTTCAGCCAGCCATTAGCTGAATACAGGATGACGGTCCATCTATTTGGAGCGGTCTCGTCACCCAGCTGTGCGAACTATGCACTCAAGAGAACAGCGGATGACAATGAGGGTAAGGCTAGTGATGACGTCCTACGCACCATCCGTCGGAACTTCTACGTTGACGACTGCCTCAAGTCGGTTCCGAATGACGAGCAAGCCATCTCCCTAACTCAAGATCTCAGAGCCGTCTGTTCTACTGGTGGGTTCAGACTTACGAAGTGGATCAGTAACAGCCGTGCTGTTCTGTCTGCCATTCCAGACGAAGATAAAGCCAAGGAAGTGAAGAAGCTCGATCTCGACCGAGAAGAACTACCGGTGGAACGAGCCCTCGGAATCCAGTGGCATGTGGAAACCGACACCTTCTCCTTCAAGACTGCTACAAAGCAACAACCCTTAACCAGGAGGGGTATTCTGTCTGTGACGAATTCTGTTTACGACCCCATGGGATTCCTCGCCCCACTGGTTCTCCCAGCGAAGAGGATCATGCAAGATCTTTGCAGGATGAATTGTGGATGGGATGACAAGATCCCAGAGGCCCACGCTCGGTCATGGCAGAGATGGTTGGAGGATCTAAGCAAGCTGTCAAACCTCCACATCAGCCGTTGCCTTAAACCCAGTAATTTTGGAAAACCACACACTGCACAACTACATCACTACAGTGATGCCAGCGAACACGGGTATGGTACAGCTAGCTACCCGCGACTGACCAACCTCGAAGGTGACGTCCATATTGTCTTTGTCATGGGCAAAGCACGGGTAGCCCCACTGAAGCAGATGACCATACCCAGAATGGAGCTGGCGGCAGCAGTGGTCGCAGTCCGCATTGATAAAATGCTGAAAGAGGAACTGGAAGTGGAACTTCTGGAATCTGTCTTTTGGACTGATAGCACGTCTGTCCTCAAGTACCTCAACAACACAACCAGCCGATTCCAGACATACGTTGCAAACCGGATTTCGACCATCCGAGAACTGTCCGACCGATCACAGTGGCGCTATGTAAATACAGCAGTCAACCCTGCAGACGACGCGTCACGAGGCCTGACCATGGATTCTTTCCTCAAATCCAGTCGATGGTTGAACGGCCCAGACTTCCTACCGAGGCCTGAGAAAGACTGGCCAAAGTCCCCAGAGGAGCTGCCTCCCCTCTGTGAGGACGACCCAGAAGTTAAGAAGAGCACTACCACGTTCAGTACAGCCGTGATGGATCATGACAGTGATCCCATTGCCAAGCTTATCAAGCACTTCTCATCGTGGGATAAGTTGAAGAAGGCTACAGCATGGATCTTGAAGTTCAAAGAAACACTTCAGAATCTAAGCCTCAAAAGAAAGGAGCAGCAGGCTGCAACCTGCACAAAGAATCCAGACCAGAAACCACAAGACCATCTGGATGACCAGATGAACAAGACAAGAGCTCAGCTAGGAGCTCAGAGTCTCTCAGTTGAAGATCTTGCACATGCTGAGGAGACACTTGTATGCTACGTACAGCAGCAGCATTTCCAGGATGAAATATCTGCGCTGAAGAAAGAGAATACTGTAAATAAAAGGAGCACCCTTTACAGACTGGACCCAATGCTACTGAACGGCGTGCTGAGAGTTGGAGGAAGAGTCAGTAGAATGGCGATGCCAGAGGAATCCAAGCATCCGGCTATCCTTCCTAAAACCAGCCATTTGTCCCATCTTCTACTGAGCCATATACATATGGTTGTAGGTCATTCTGGAAGAAACCACATGCTTTCAAGCCTTCGCCAGAAGTACTGGATAATGCGAGCCAACTCTGCTGCCAGGAAGATCGTCAATGACTGCGTTCTGTGTCGACGATTTAACGCCACAGTGAAAGAGCAGAAGATGGCCGACCTACCAAGGAATCGCATTTCTCCAGACTTGCCAGCATTCACGCATGTGGGAACAGATTATTTCGGGCCTATAGAGGTGAAGAGAGGGAGGAGCCTGGTCAAAAGGTACGGTGTACTCTTTACGTGCCTGGTGAGCCGTGCCGTTCATCTCGAAATGGCATACTCCTTGGATACTGACTCCTGCATATCAGCACTGCGGCGGTTCATCTGCAGAAGAGGTCAGGTTAAAGAGATGGTATCAGACAACGGAACCAATTTTGTCGGAGCTGAGCGGGAGTTGCGGGAGGCGCTTTCCAACCTGGACCACAGCAAGATCCAACATGCACTGCTCGATGAAGGAATCCAGTGGACATTCAACCCACCCACTGGCTCCCACCACGGAGGCGTTTGGGAGCGACTAATACGTTCAATAAAGAAAGTGCTGTACTCAGTACTCCGCCAGCAGACTCTGGATGACGAGAGTCTCCAAACCGCCCTATGTGAAACTGAGGCCATTCTCAACGATCGTCCTATTACCACCGTCTCAGATGACTCCAACGATCTTGAGGCTCTGACCCCGAACCATCTACTGCAGTTGAAAGGAAAACCCATTCTACCACCTGGTTTGTTTACAAAGGAGGATTCGTACTGCAGAAGGAGATGGCGGCAGGTCCAGTACATGGCCGACCTCTTCTGGAGGCGATGGAAAAAGGAGTACATCCCTCTGCTTCAAGAACGTCAGAAATGGAACCAAGTAAGGAAGAACTTAGCTCCAGGGGACGTGGTCCTCATTGTGGATGAGTCATCACCAAGAAATTCCTGGCTCATGGGCAAGGTGGAAGAGACAATGCCTGACAGCAGAGGGCATGTATGCAAGGTAAAGGTCAAGACCAAGTACAATATCCTAGAAAGGCCCATCAGCAAACTATGCTTGCTGAAAGAAGCAGATTGACTGACATTGACTAGCCCCTACTGACTTCTTCACGCACTTTCGTTTTTTCTTTTTCGAGGGCAATGCCCGAACCTTTGTTTATACGCTGATGGACTACACCTTTTTTGTGGATCATACCCATTTTTTGGATTATACGCTTTTTCGTGGAACATACCCCCTTTTTGGAATATTTTGATTCCTACATGGACTATATAAAGACATGTTCAGACTCCTGTTAACATATTTGCATAGAATAATTGTCCCTTTTTAGAATAATGGACAATTAGGGGCCGGGATGTAGGAGCCATTCTTCAGTTACTTAATCTTTGAGTTTGTATCATGCAATTATTTGAATTATATATTACGAAATATGAAAATGAAAACTGATAACTTGATTGACAAGTCATGATATTATTTACACTGATTATGGTTATTGTAACTATTCTTATGATTTGTGTACTTTCCCTTTAAGAGACCTACCTGAGCTATTCACCTGTATGGTTTACCTTGATAAGGGGTGGTGGCCTGCGTGGGAAGTGTGGACCGGAAGCAAACAGTTTTTCTACCGCACGCACGCAACGCACCGCATGTAGTTTTGTTTTTTATGCATCTTCGAAATAAATGATGGATTCATTGTGACGGATCAGAATCTTTATTATGTGCGCGTAGACTAAAGCTATCCGGAGTGGAAGTGGCAAATACGAAATCATTTGTAAATAGCCACTATAGGGACCCCTTCTGTTTTCTCTTTACACTAAATCGCTAGGCTCTGTAATCACATCTCATGGCTTCTCCTATCACTGCTATGCAGATGACACTCAACTGTTTCTCTCCTTTCCCCCCTCAGAAACCCAAATAGCAACACGCATCTCTAAATGCCTGGCCGACATCAGCAGATGGACAGCCGCCAACCACCTGAAGCTCAACCTTGACAAGACTGAGCTCCTCTTCATACCGGGGAATGACTGCCCTCAGATGGACCTACTGGTCACCATCGAGAACACCCAAGTCTCCCCCTCAACCACAACAAGAGACCTTGGTGTGGTGGTAGATGACCAGCTGTCCTGCAATGCCAACGTCACCGCGGTGGCCCGATCTTGCAGAATTGCCCTCTACAACATCTGCAGGATCCGGCCCTTCCTCACACGTGAAGCGGCGCATATCCTGGTCCAAGCGCTCGTCATCACCTGCCTCGACTACTGCAACTCTCTCCTGGCGGGACTCCCCGCCTCTGCAACCAAGCCCCTCCCACGCATCCAGAATGCAGCAGCACGCCTGGTATTCAACCTACCGAAATTCTCCCACGTGACCCCTCTCTTCCGCGATCTCCACTGGCTTCCGGTAAATGCTCGCATCAAATTCAAGACTCTGGTGCTGACCTTTAGGGCAGTCAATGGAACTGCCCCAGCCTACCTCCAGGCGTTGGTCAAACCCTACATCCCAGCCAGAGCGCTCCGCTCAACTTCTGCCAGGCGACTTGTTCGACCTTCACTTATGTCAACCAAACATCGCTCGTCCAAGACCCAGCTCTTCACGGCTCTGGCTCCACAGTGGTGGAATGAACTCCCGTCTCATGTCAGGACGGCAGAGTCCCTCGCCAGCTTCCGCAAGAGACTCAAGACCCACCTGTTCAGAGTCCACCTGGACTCTCCTTGAACCCTCCTTCGCCTTTGTGAAACCCCTAAACTTGCTTAAGTCCTGACATTAATAGCTCTTAGCATGTTGTATATGTTAGCAAGTGTATATCCTTAATGTTGATAACACGCTCTTATCACAGCTACTTAAGCAGGTGACCTAGCAGTACGAAATTGTGTTATTCATCTTGTCAATATGAATACTTGTGAACTGCTGTATTTTTGTGTTTGCGTACCCCAGTGTTATGCTATTGTCTGCTTCAACTAATGTACACCTTGTAAGTCGCTTTGGATAAAAGCGTCTGCCAAATGCCCTAAATGTAAATGTAAATGTAAAGAGCAGAACCAGTGATCATGTAAAAGTACAATAGTTATGTTATTATAACTCTAGTTCTATGATTATAGGTGTAGCCGCCTAGGCTTCGCCTCATGGGCTTGTCCCGTGAAACTTTCAGCAATGTACCAATCCACGTGGGCCCATTCCCCACAACGTGCATATGAGGCCATGCCGAGCGCCACTCACCCTCCACCCTTTATTTCAGCAATGGGGGTGCAGCAGGTTGGAAACTCGACTCATAGAACTAGAGTTATAATTACATAACTATCATTCTATTTCTTATAGGCTACGCCGTCTAGGCTTCACCTTATGGGCTAAGGCGAAGCTGCGAGCGTAGCCCGATAAATGTACCCCTGCTGGACCCAGGTCCCGGGGCACACCGGACTCAAGAAGATGTGAAGTGTAAACACCACATCCCCAATAACAACCCAACACTGCCATGAAACACGCAAAGCTGTGAATACTTACAGACTTATACAACAGAGAATTGGGCGAGTCCCAAACTATTTGACTCTGCCTGAATTTCTTGATAGAAAAAGAGCGGTGCCAAGTAGCAATATTCCTCCTAAGTCCAAACCTCTGTCCTGCAGAATTAACCTCTCAGGAGCCAAACCAACAACCGACCCCACAGATGGAGTGGGTGGTAAATAGCCCCATGCGCTTACGACAGCACGTCTGGCCTGTTCGGCACCGGCTACGGCGCCGACCGGGCGCCAACTTGTTCCGGGAACCATAAGGCTGATCGGCTCTCTGGGGCTACCAGAATGTGCAACAGACTCTCTCGTCTGATTCTCTCTAAAAGAGGATGAATCAGCTGAGACAGAGGAATACAAAAGTGTCCGTGGCCATGATCAGCCGCTCAGCACCGTGGAAAGCTCCAAATCATTTACGTGTGCGACAGGGGCTTTATCAATTTATCAGGGCAATGCTCGTAGGTCGGCATTTCGGACCGATCCAGAGCGCGTAGATCCAATAAGGGTCTCATCTCCCCAACTCTTGAGAACCAGGAAGTAGCTGGAGTAAAAACCTCTGGCGTAATTTGGAGGGGGGAACGAAAAAGACGTCCCCCCCCCTACCCTACAGCCATTGGCCTGAGGGGAGGAGAGTGGCGAGACACAACATCCACCTGGGATTGTTGGTCTAAAAGATTCGCAGACTCGCAGATTCAGCAGACGACTCTTCATTCGGAGAGTTGCGATCGCCATGCGGTTCCTCGACGACGGTGACCGTGTCTACATCGTCGCTCTCGTCGCCGTCGTCTTCACTGGCAGGGTCAGCAGCTTCAAGTTCCTCGGCTTGCACATCTCCGAGGACCTCACATGGTCCACACACAACAACAAGAACCTCTCAAAGACTTCATATTTGGTCATGGAACAGCACGGGAGACATCTACTGGCGCCGCTTTGGCGTGGTCTGCGCCCTGGCAACGAAAACACAAGGTGTGTTGGTCGTCCCAGGGGAGCCTTGCCGGGCACTTCTCACAGGTGCATTTGCCTTGGCGCGGCCGGGTTCTGAAAAGCACCGTGGACGGTTAACATCATTCATCTTTCATCATTACTTACCTTCCACATTGCTGAAAGAATGTATGCGGGGCCCACGTGGATTGGTACATTGCTAAAATGTTCAGTGCATGCGATGCGCGCACGGGGCAAGCCCATAAGGCGAGGCCTAGACGGCGTAGCCTATAAGAAATAGAACAATAAGTTGTGTATCCATGGCTTCACACCAAGGGGAGACGTCTGTGTGTATCTTGATTGCTGTGATCTTTTCCTTGATGTCTGTGGCTTGTTGGCCGCTCAGGGCCTGAGCTATGATCTGTATGCCACCGTGGACCACTACGGCAACCTGAGGGGTGGCCACTACACAGCCACCATCAGGCCTCCGGAGAGTGTCCTGGGCCGCTGGTACAAGTTTGACAACTCCAGGGTCAAGGAGCTGGTGGGTCTGCCGTTCCTTTCAACCGTAGTCATCTTAAAGTCATCAATCTTTCTCGGTTCTCGTAACGTGGTAACTTTTTGCCTTTCTACTTTCTTCAGGCGACCTTCATTCCTAGGACACGTAGGATTACCGAGGAGGACGTCCACCATTCTCTCATGACACAAACTTCAGACAACAATACACCTTGTCTTCTCCTCCTGCTCTTTCTTCTTCTTCTTCTCCTTCTTCTTTTATTTCTTCTTCTGCAGTGAGGGATTCACTCCAGCATGTGGACCACGGGTCGTCTGTGGAGCCGGCCAAGCTTGACGCCGTCCAGATAAGTGATAATGACGGAGCTGGCGAAGACGATGAAGATGACTGTGACAGCGGTGACGAGATCCGTCAGCGCTTTGGGGAAGGGAGGGGAGGCCGGCCCACCCGTCCTCGTCCCGGCGAGATCCCCGGGTCGGGGGAGGGTGACAAGAAGACAGGCGACACAGAGGTCTCCATCAACGAGACCAAGTCTCACAGCAAAGCGGCCGATCGCACCGTCCTCCGGCGGGAGGCCGGTGGCTCCGCTAACAAGGCCAGTGGCTCCGCCCCCGAGGCCGGCGGCTCCGCTCACAAGGCCAGTGGCTCCGCCCCCGAGTCCGGCGGCTCCGCTCACAAGGCCAGTGGCTCCGCCCCCGAGACTGGCGGCTCCGCTCACAAGGCCAGGGGCTCCGCCCCCGAGGCCGGCGGCTCCGCTCCCCCAGGTGGGCGGCAACCAGAGGAAGAGGAGCCACCGACTTGACGGCTTCTTCCAGGAGGAGGAGAGGAAGGGCGACGTTGGGGAGAGAGGAAAAATGACAAAATGGCCGTCATAGAGAATAAAAAGGTAAAACAAAAAAGGTTGACTGCTTTTGCTTCTGATTGAGTGCGGAAAACAGAGACCAGAAGAAGACATGTGCAAAACGTGTGCAAAAATTAAAAAGCAAAACAATTAAAAAAACTGTGCATGTGTTGCAGCACGCAGACCTCAGACACAGAATAAAAGGCAGAACTATTCAGTAGCGTGGCGTGGGGAACAATTTAGGGGAAGCCAGTTTTTTTGGGTCGGGGGGGTGGTCAATAACGTAACCAGATGAGTGATTACAGCGCCCGGTATCATTTTACACAGTTGTATCATACAGATGCAGGACTTGCACACGCCTGTTATCTAACCGACAGGTCCGCACGCACTCTCCAGCCAAAACTCTCTCGTCTTATTAATTTAAGCATTCCCCCCCCCCCAAATGCATAACCAGATTCGGTAATGAATCAAAAAGAAGCATTCATTCACAAACTAAATCAGGAGACCTTTAAAGTTTTACGTTCACATCAGTAAGTATCAGTAGGCGTGTATGAAACACATGAATTCAAAAACAATTATGTGCTGCTGTAGCGGAAGTTTAGTAAAGTTATGTTTGATTAAGTACGCCAAATCTCCACCCTCCATAATGCTTAATTTGCTTGATACTTTCTAACGGCGATGATGACAGTTACAGTACTACGTACTACGAACTGATGTTGATGTGATTTGATTGGATTGTGAGGCAAGGGATTCCCTTGCCTCACAATCCAATCAAATCGCAATCAAATCGCATCAACTGGCTTCCCTTGGCATGGCCCTGAACAATCACAGGTTGGCAGGGGCATGACGTGGGCCTCATCTGATTGGTCAATCCGGGACAATCCCTCCATTTTTTTTCACCAAGGGAAGCCCGATTCGGCTGGCCTCCTCTCGCAACAGTGAATGCAATTTACTGTTTCACCATAACATCTAGAGGGGCGCTGTTTGTTTCACTCTTTGTAAAATACTCAATGAGAATGGGGGAGAGACGGTCCGGCAGCAACACACAGCAAAGGAGAATTACCGAAAAAAAACTAGTGTTTTTATTTATTTAAAACGCCACTGGAACTATTTTAAACATTTTGATCTTTCATTGATCGGCGTGATCATCATTGGGACTGTGTGTATGTGTGTGTGTGTGTGTGTGTGTGTGTGTGTGTGTGTGTGTGTGTGTGTGTTTCCTGAAAATAAAGATGAATGGGCTATATGCACTAAGCTGTGTGAAGTACTTCCGGCTTCAAATAATGCGGTTCAGCCTGTTCCGGTGTATTTGTTTACTTCCAACTAGCAGTAGCTACAGCTACTGTAGCTACAGTAAGTCTTAATAAAAAGGTTAATGTACCTACTGCGTGACCGCTGCAGCCTGTGTGCATACGAGATGAGACATTGGCTTAGTTGTTACAGCTAACATTATTTTGGTGACCGTGTATGATTGTATTAACTTTGTTTATTAATGACTGACAAGATGTGTCTTTTTGTAAATATATTTCCAAGCTATGACCACCTGATGGCATTTTGGGGTTTGAATGAGCCTTCAAATTACTAAATAGCTCGGAACTCCAGAGCCAAGAGCCTCCAGAGCACGTCCATCAACGGTAGGTTATGGTCTGAGCTGCTCTGTAGTAACAGAGGGTGGGATGCCATTGCATTTACAGAAGGCTACACTAAAGGACTCAGCCCCCTTTAAATACACCAGTGCTCTACAGCAATTCAGTTTTCCCCATGGTATGGTACACATAGCCATTATAAAACATTTAGCCAAACAAGAGCACATCCTTACTAGTTTATAACTTAAAGCAGTAACCTTTTTTTCAACCTTCCAGAGACAGCTGCTCCAGCCAATCAACAAGTTCTTTCTTTTCCTCGTCTTCCTGTCGGTTGGTTTGAAGGAGAGGGACCCGGCGCATCGATTCAACATACACCAGTCCACAGTGAGCCGCATTATTGCAACATGGACACGTTTTCTAGCCACTGCACTGAGGTCTCAATGCATCTGGCTCACACCTGCAGAAGTGCAAGCTTAGCTCCCTGAGGAATTCAGAGATTTCCCAGACACCCAGGTCATCTTGGACTGCACTGAGCTCAAGTGTCTGACACCATCCTCACCACTCCTGCAAAGTGAGATGTACTCCACCTACAAATCTCACTGCACCATGAAAGGGCTTATTGACGTTTACAGTGGCTTGCCTGCTGTCAAACTACCAAAACAAGGCGTTAGTTAAGGCATGGGTTAAGTAAAGCATTGGTTCAACACCAGGTTTTTGTAATTTCATTTAGTGAATTTTGTTTATTCCAGTGGCAGATCATTTGGTTAAACATTCTGTAAATCTTATGTACACAAACATTATCAATGTAAGCAAACTGTTGAAGTAATTTGTATAGATTTGTAAAAATGAACATTGTAACATATTGTACATATATAATATTGAACTATTTTATATACTATAAAAAAAACATGATTGAAAAATGAACTGCAATAAAATATTTTATAACATTTTGTCATTCCAATCTTTCATTGAAGAACCTGGGTGTTGCTCATGTTAATTTCTCAAAGATGGGTATCTTGGCATGTATATGTAGAAAAATAAATGGTCAGCGTTTTCTCTAGTTGATCTTTGTACTTATGGATCCATGTACTTTCGTTGCACACCTGTTTGGAACAGCAATGCCACTCTGTGATTGCACACAACACTGCCTGCCACACAGGAGCGTTGGCTGTGTCAACATCACTGGCGATGAATCACAAAGCGTAATCTAAGAAGAAAGAGAAAACAATTAGAAATATACCCTCTGCTTCATGGAAAAGAGCAAGTAGGTTTATATGAGTAGAACATACACGACTCAAACTAACTTCAATAACCTTCTTTGATAACTATTATGCCTTAGATCAGTGGTCCCCAAACTAAGGCCCGCGGGCCGGATACGGCCCGCCGAATTTTGAATTGTTTTTTTTTTTTAAGAAATTCTTTTTTTTTTATGTTCATCAGTTCACACTGATGAACATACATAGGTAAGATCACTTTTCTGACTTTTCTGAGTATAAACAAATTTAATCATAATAAAATCTACTGGGATAAAATCCATCTCCACAACCATACTGGTAGTGAAATGTATTCACTACCAGTGCTGTGTAGGTGCTGTATCACTTCGTTCGGTTTCTCAGCCTGCTTGCTTTGTGGTTTTCACAGGAAGTTGATGAGAGAGAGCTGCAAACAGCGGTGTCTACAAGCCTACAAAAGGATTATAAGGAAGGAACACAATAACTTTGAGAGACTGCTCATATGAGTCATTTGAGTAAGAGATTCTGCTCTGACAACTAAGCTATACTTTTACCTGTTAAGATTGTGCACAGCACAACAGAAAGTTAATGTTCAGTGGACTTTTTTTCTGTGAAGAACCCAGAGAGGGTTATTTGGTTATTATTTATTTCACAAATAGTGTTATTTATTTCCTGACTTTTTTCTGTGAAGATCCCGGAAAGGGTTATTAATATTTGGTTATGTGTGGCTTTCTGGAAAACAATAAATGTTTACGTTTAGGCACCCCTGCGATCGTCACACTTTTTCTGTTACAAACTGACCCCGGCCCCCATCAGAGAAGGGAAAAGTTATGTGGCCCTCACAGGAAAAAGTTTGGGGACCCCTGCCTTAGATGGTGTATATTAGCAGTGTTAACTTATGTAACTGTTTCTGATCACCCAAACACCCACATTATCCTTCAAATGATCTGACCAATGTGCAGGGAGACAGGCAAACATTGAAGTTGGTGAGTCTTTCGGAATAAACTGAGCTATAATGCTCCACTGAACGAGGATGAACAACGTTACACAGCTTCCTGCCTCCACTTAAACTGTGTCTCACTCTTCCTCATTGTCCTGTAACACAAGGCTCTCACCATCTGCCCTGACAGCCCGTCTTTATTGGACACTGAATCAAACAACAGATAAGTTAGTCAGTCAGTTATCAATCGCTTTCTTACCTTCCTAGTTGTGTATGTATGACACCGCATACAATTGACAACCTTTATCCAACTTGCTTGTTGGGGTTTTGGTCGTCCTACAAATCTGGGAGCTCATATAAACACCGGGTGAAGAATGTCGGTGTTGAACCGGAAACAATCGAGCAGCATTAAATCGAATTAAGTAGAACGTGGAAGTGCTTGTGCATATAGCCCATTGTAACTTGGTGAACGAAGCCTTCAGATATAAGGCTTTGCTAATGATACATATATTTTGTAAGACACTTTACTGCAATAAACGTGAAATAGTCATATATCTTTCTCGGTTCTCGTAACGTGGTCACTTTTTGCCTTTCTTCTCTCTACAGGTGATCAAAATATTCCTGAAAAGTATGTGTGAACTTCTTTATAAACGGTTTACCGAGGAGGCCGTCCACCATTCTTCCAAGACACAAACTTCAGACAACAATTCACCTCGTCTTCTCCTGCTCTTTTTTCTTCTTCTTCTTCTTCTCCTTCTTCTTCTGCAGTGAGTGATTCACTCCAGCAGGTGGACCACGGGTCGTCTGTGGAGCTGTCCGAGCTTCACGCCATCCAGTTAAGTGATGATGACGGGGCTAACGAAGATGACAGCGGTGACGAGGTCCACCCCAAAGCGCTGCAGATGAAGAGTCTGCAGTGTTTTTGGGAAGAGAAGGCCGGCCCACCTGTCCTCGTCCCGGCGAGGTCCCCGGGTCGGGGGAGGGTGGCGAGGAGGCAGACGACACAGAGGTCTCCACCAATGAGACCGAGTCCCACAGCGAAGCGGGCAATCGCACCGTCCTCCGGTAGGAGGCCGGCGGCTCCACCCCCCAGGTGGGCGGCTGCACCCACAAGGCCGGCGGCTCCACCCCCCAGGTGGGCGGCTCCACCCCCCAGGTGGGCGGCTCCACCCCCCAGGTGGGCGGCTCCACCCCCCAGGTGGGCGGCTCCGCCCCCCAGGTGGGCGGCTCCGCCCCCCAGGTGGGCGGCCCGGAGGGTGGCGGATACCGTTTAGTCGGTCCCAGGTGGAGGAGTGGAAGGGCGATACAAAAATGGCCGTCATAGAGCGTGAAAAGGTTAAAAGGTTATTTAGAGGGAAGGACTGCTGTTGCAAGAAACTGTTCCTGTGTTGCAACATGCAGACCTCAGACAGAATAAAAGGCAGAACTCTCTTTCAAACTCTTTAAAATATTTTGATCTTGCAATTGTAACCCAGGTTACCTGCCTTACAGAGGTTCCCTGAACGCCTCACTTACGTAGCGTCAGATTTTACGGAGGTTCCCTGAACGCCTCACTGACTTGGTATATAACCGTTGTTGGCACCGCTCTGAGTCTTTCCAAGTGCAAGTTCAAATTTAAGTTTTAGATGCAATTACATTCATAGATCGTAGAACAAGGCGGGCACAGCTCTCTAGAAGAACTGCTGATAATCAAATGATTGTCGGAGAAGCGCGGACGCCGTTTCCTTCAATATTAAGGATTGACTTGGTGAGTCTGCAATAGACCTATATCACACTTCCTGCTTCCGGAGCCGTGAGCAGTGTACTCTTTCTTCCGGTAGTTACCCCAGATACGTGACAAACTGTGGCCGCCTCCTCTCCTCTCTGTTATTGTAATGTACCGGCTGCTCAACGTCTAAACAAAGACAGCCCTACCTCCGTTTACACCATTGCCCAAAGACAAACTCCTCCGCAAGTCTTGTGTGAGGCTGATAAGGAGGATGAAGGTCCCTCGTTTCATGTTCTCAGGGGTAGCGCGTATGTCTGCAGTTTGCACTTTGACAAGGAGAGCATATACGTCTCGAAAAGTGGGCGGAATAGGCTAATAATGTCGGGTAAGTGTGTGATTTAAAGCACTGGTCCCAAGTAGGGCTGGGCGATACGGACCAAAACCCGGTATTTTTTGGCTGCATCGCGATATATACGATATATAGATAGATAGATATCGATATATATATAGATATATACATATCTCTATCTATAGGTATTTTATACAAATTCGGTTTTAACTCAGTGCCACAAGTATGTCACAAGCACTTTTATTTTAAGACAACTCATATTCACAAAAATAACAGGCATTCCCTTTCAGAACATATACAGCTGCACACTACATATTAACACGTAAATGAAAAGGTACATTGAAATAATCAAAATCCATCAAATAAATCGCCTATATTAAATACATAGGCATACCTCTGCTCCGACACAAAATCACCTTCGTGATTCAAGATGACTTTATTTATCCCGAGGGAAATTAAGGTGCAACAGTTGAGACAGGGGGAATAAATGCAAAAAAAAAATCCTAAAAACTAAATAACAACAAAATTAACTAGTATAAACAAAATATAACTAAATTAAATCTAAATGTATGTGTTATATATGTGTTATATGGCGATATATCCAGATAGAGCCACAAGCAGGGTGCGAACTGGAGGGGAGCAGGGGGAGCTATAGCTCCCCTAGTGGTGACATGAGCTCCCCTGGGAACATGGTTTGTGAAATTTGGGGGGAGCTCTAAAATACTGATATGATGACCAAATAAATTCCATTTTGGGCATGTTTTTCTTTTTCCAAAGGTGTAAAATAAGTGAAATAAAATTATATTTAGTTTATGATTCATGAAAAAAGTGTGGCCTGCTTGCATGCTGCCCGCAGCTCCACCCACGACCCACTCACTCACGAGCTCGTTTAGTTAGCGCTGCATGTTTACCAGGCATTGTTGCTGCTGCTGACATGTCGAGAAGAAAAAAACAACTTACCTTGGGCAATTTCTTTAAAAAGACGGCCGGTTGTGTGTGTGGCGTCGCGTCTCTCCAGGCAGTGAGAGGGTTGTGTTGTGCTATAGCTGTATTATTAATATTAATATTGTTCATGGTTGGTGCCGCTGGCTGCTCTTATCGCGTGTGTTCGGCTCTGTGTGGGCTACAGCCATAATAGGCTATAGCCCATGTGAAACAATGCAGCCTGTTTTTGAGTCATTTTAAGTTGATTTAATTAAACAGTCAAACGTTACATTGGTGGTCCGTGGATTATTTATTATCAAGTTGATTGAAGTTTGCGTAGCCCATACATGCTCGATCTGTTGACATGAACATGATCCATCGGGACGTTTCATGTAAATGTAGACCTGTGGCACCACCCCGTGTGCAACAGATGTTCTCTTTATAACAGGCCTATGTCTGTGCTGTTGCTATTAATGCACGGATCAGCACCCGGAGACCGTGGTATAGTTCGCACACTGGCCACAAGACACAATGTCGGGGAATTGTATGATTCGGATTTAGACTTCTTCACTGTAGAGTGTTCATTCACTAGTTAAACCGCCTGGACCGACTTTTGGAAGGTTATGCAGCGAT
>CM051021.1:16127815-16370315 GCA_027704905.1 Muraenolepis orangiensis | reverse complement strand
ACTGACCCTGCGGTGGCAGAGAACACATCATTACAATACAGCACACAGGACCACATTAACTATTCTATATAGTTTAGGACTAACTCAATGACTTAAACATTACCTCTGAGGTAGTCTGTCAGGTAGTCTGTCACCTCTGTTAGTCAGTTTGTCTGTTAGAAATATAACTCAAAAAGTTATGAATTGGATATTATTATATATATGTAGGTAAGATTACTTATGGGCCAAGGAATGATGGATGTTGGCCCAGATCCAAATCTGAATCCAGGATTATTTTGCATTGGAACAAAATCTTTGTGTAATTTTTCACAAAGTTACTCAAACATTAGCATGACAGGGAGTGAGAGAGGAAGACGGTGAGGGAACCACAGATTAGATTAGATTAGATTCAAATTGATTGTCATTGTACAGCACAAGTACAGTACTGCGAAAACAATTTAGCATCTAACCAGAGTGCACATGTTGCAGTAAAGTTCATGGTAATATAATATAATTTACAGTTAAAATGTACAGGTTAAAAGTCTAGGTATAAATGTGATATGAGCATAATAATAGGTATATGTATATACAGGTAAGTGAGTATTTAACAGGTAGTGATCAGGTAGTATGCTATTATTGAAAGCAGGATACAAATATATAAATGTAAATGTATATACAAGTGAGCATGTATAAATATATGGCAAATATAAATGTATATGTATATACAGGAGTAGGAGCAGTTATATCAAAATATTTAAATATATATTGCAGGTACAGTAAACAGGTATCTTAGTAATACATATGTACTATATATGTAATATAATCAAGAATTGCCTGCTTTGCATAACGTGTTGCGACGCCCCTGCCTCCACGACTCTCTGTCCTCTTGAGTTCCTGGTTCGCAAAGCGAAACCAAAACGAACGACTTTCTTCTCAGACCTTTCCTCTCAGACCTTTCCTCTCAGACCTTTCCTCTCAGTCCCCGTAATTAACACCGTAAAACCACGATGAGCGATGAGAAGAAGAACGACCCGCTGGACGCCGCGATGAGCGATGAGAAGAAGAACGACCCGCTGGACGCCACGATGAAGTATGTCAACAAGCCGGACGACATCGACCCGCTTCGTAAGTAATCAATCAATCAGTCCAAAGCGTAGATCGATTAGTAGATCGAGACCGGTTATATATATATTTAGACACACACGCATATATATATATATATATATATATATATATATATATATATATATATATAAAAGCTAAAATAGCTTTGAAAGAAAGGATTCACAGGAAGGTATTTCAAAGCTAAGAATTGTTTTCTGATTTATTGGTGGTTAAATATGTATCTCCCACCCTGTCTCCCACCCTGTCTACCCCCTCCCTCTCTCTCTCTCCCTGTCTCCCTCCCTGTCTCCCTCTCGCTCCCTCCCTCCCTGTGTTCCTCACCCATAGAGGACGACGAGGACCTGGTCGTGGAGATGTCCTGTGGCCACACCGCAACACCGAGCTCCCTGACCGGATGGTGTCGCAGTCTGCTCGACGAGGTAGGGACTTTATACACCAGGGGCCCCTCCACACTTATTATACACCCTATAGTAGGGCGTATACCTCCGCAATACCAAATAGTCCCCTTTGCTAAATGCTAAAGGATTCGTATCCAGATATTTCCCTTAATGTTCTTAAATCCTAATTGGCTTTCCACCTAAACCCTCACCAAGTGTTATGCAAATGTTTGAGTAACTTTGTGAAATATTACACACTTTGAGATTTTGTTCCAATGCTAAAGAATCCTGGATTCACATTTGGATCTGGGCCAACATCAATCATTCCTTGGCCCATAAGTAATCTTACCTACATATATATAATAATATCTAATTCATAACCTTTTGAGTTATCTTTCTAACAGACAAACTGACTAACAGAGGTGAAAACATAGCCTCTGAGGTAATGTTTTAGTCATTGAGTCATTGAGTTAGTCCTAAACTATATAGAATAGTTAATGTGGTCCTGTGTGCTGTATGTTAATGATGTGTTCTCTGCCACCGCAGGGTCAGTTCAAATTCACGTGCCCCACCCCTAAGCCGGACGGGAAGCGGTGCGGCGTGGAGCTGTCCTATCAGGAGGTCCGGCGTGTGGCCGCGCTGACGGTCGACGAGATGAAACAGTTTGAGGAGAGGCTGGCGCATCTGACCATCCACGCCACGTGCAAAATCAAAGAGGTGAGTGTCCTGATGAAGTGTGTCTGTGGAGAGAAAGGGACCGACCACAGCCTAACGTTGAATGTTATCCGGTCTGGTTATTCCCACGCAGTGCCCCGGATGCGGGACGTACGTGGAGAGAAAGACAGAGGACAACCTCTGCTTCAGCTGCCCCATCTGCAAGGAGAGCAACAGGCCCAGCCATGAGTTCTGCTGGCAGTGTCTGAGGCCGTGGAAGGGGCCCGCGCCCCGGGTGGACCGCTGCGAAAACCCCGGCTGCGTCGACAAGGACCGGCAGCTGCTGCAGAGCTGCTGTCTTATGGAGTTGTCCAATGTGCAAGGCGTGGGGCCCTGCCCCTCCATCCGGGCCTGCCCCACCTGCGGCATGAAGGTGGAGCACACCGGCACTGGCTGCAAATATATCATCTGTCGCCGCTGCGAGGTGGAGTTCTGCTTTGTGTGTCTGAAGGTGAAGCAGCAGTGCCTGCAGACCAGCTCCTACTTCGTGGCGTGCAGCAGTGGCATCGCCCCGCGGCAGACCTCCATTCCTAAATAGAAGATATAGCTAATGATATGTTCAGGGTGTCTCCCATTCAAAGTCTAAATGTGCAGACCTTTTGTGGTCTATTGCTGCAGGATACAGTCTACTACACATGAATACATTATATTTCCATTTTAAATGGTACAATAAGGCATCGAGAAGTGAAGAAATAAAGTTGTATTGTATTATTCAAGATTCAATAATTGTATTTGTCACATACACATGCAGGATGAGCAGTGAAAGGAAAGTGGCAGTGCTTTAACAGAAATTCGGCAAAAACAATAGGAAAAATTTAAAACGTCAATAAACTATGTACAAATTAAGTATATACAAATATATAAAATAAATATAAAAAAGTCAATGCAACAGTATTTACAATTTAGTTGAATAAATATACGGTCCCTAAACTAGAAAACTATATATGGTCAGATATGTGTGTTTGCGATATACTATATGTGTGTGTGTGTGTGTGCATGAGAAGGGCAGTGTGTGGGACTTGGTGGGTGAGATCTGTGTTTACAATCCTGATGGTCTGAGGGAAGAAAAATGAATTATCGTTTAACAAAAAAAAAGTATTCAAGATCCAAGAATTGCATTTGCCATTTGCAACAAGTACAGTGGAATGCTTACTCCCCATTCCCTCTCAGAGTATGACATACTATAAAAATAGTATGCACAATAAAAAAATTAAAATGAACATAAAAAAATAACAATAAAGTGATTGATGGATGATATGTGTTTTATTGTGCAAAAAGCATTTTAAAGTGCCAGTGGTGCAGCAGTATTATGAATACGGTGCAGTACGGTGCAGAACAATGAAGTCAATGTAATGAGTATTGAATAGGAGTCCAGAAAGTCCAGCAAAGTATGACAGTGTAATAATAACAATGTTATGATAGTGGCAGCCCTCCTAGCAGTTCAGTAGGCACACTGCATGTGGATAAAAACTCTTCTTGAACCTGCTAGTCCTTGAACAGATTCTGCGTAGTTGGCGACCGGACAGTAGGGGGGAGAAGAGATGGTGCCCAGGGTGGTTGCAGTCCTTTATAATGGACATGGCCTTCTTCCAACACCTGGTCCTAAAGATCTCCTCAATGCATGCAAGTGCATACCCGATAATCTTTTCTGCCGTCCTCACGACCCTCTGGATGGCTTTCTTGTCTTGTGCAGTGGTGTTGCCAGACCACACGGTGACGCCACTCGTCAGGACGCTCTCTACAGTGCCAGGGTGCCCTGAGTGCCTTGAGGCACTGCAGGGCATAAAGGCACTGGTGTGCTTTCTTTAGCATGACCTCCGTATTGTGGGTCCACGCCAGGTCATCGAAAATCTGTAGCCCTAGGAAATGGAAACAGATGACGACTTCCACCGGTTTCCCGTCCAGGCTGATAGTGGAGTGGATGCCCCGGTGGCTCCTGAAGTCCATGATGAGCTCTTTAGTCTTGCTGACATTCAGTTCGAGGCTGTTGTCCTTGCACCAACACGTCAGCCAGACTACCTCATCTCTGTACACAATTCTGTCGTCTTCGCTTATCAGGGCGATGTGTCACAAGTGTATAGTTTGGTGGGACCCAGAACGCAGACCAAGACACAGTGGAGCTATAACGTGAAGTTTTATTTAAAGCAAAATACAACAGAGAGTGATCGGGGACAGGCCAGGGGTCTGGAAACCGGGAAGTCGGATCAACGTAGTAACGGCAGGGAGTAGACAGGCGCGTGGTCCGGGACGGGCGAGGAGTCTGGATACCGGGAGGTCGATCCGCGGAGTACCGGCAGGTAGTGTCGTGGTAAGCGTAAAGTAATACAGACGGTTTAGAGCATGGTGGTTACTTTATTCAGGCTTGTACTCTCCATGTCATTTGGTAGTAGCGTGACCGGTAGTCCCGCCTCCGGTCTCATACATCCTGTTAGCTCTATCACAATAAAAGCATAACAGCTAACACCACATCTCCCTTTCTTAATAAAACAGAACAGACTGTCACATTTATATACTGTGACTCAGATAATGCAAAATCTGGTGATAAACTGAAAACTCTGCAAGAACCTCAGAACATGTCATCACACTTCTTTCTGCACAATCACATAGCTATTTACTCAAAAATAGAACATTGCACTCTTAAGGCTTCTCATGAAAAATAACAAAAACAACAAGAGTCAGGCAATCTCTTTGTGAGCATAAGTGATCTAAACATCAAAACACCAAATTATTCAACATTCTTCCCTTTTCACATCGCTTTTTTTTTGTTTTTTCACATTCATTTGTCTCCCCCCCCCCCCAGTTCACAAGTCCAGTCTGTGAGGTTTTGCCACCACTCTGCCATACCTAGTGGTAGGGCCGTGTGTGTGTGTACGGACAGGTGTGTGCCCCTTGGGAGTCTGTGTTGGTGACTCACGGCGTTCTGGAGAACCCAGTGTAGGCTCACCTGGTTGGGGTGGTGTGTTGGGTGTTGGAGTGTGAGGTGTGTGTGGTACAGTCTCTGGAAAAGGGACAAGATGGTGTCTGTTCCGCCTGATGGTGCCTGAAGGCCCGTCCACTATGTAGGAACGTGGAGCTGAGTGCGACGAAACCACTGTGCCTTGAGACTTTGTATCTGTAATCCACACTGGCTGACCTGGTGTGAGCTGACTTAGATCTCTCACACGGTGCCTTTTGTTGAAATTTGCAGTGTCCTTCACCCTCCTCTCCCTTTCTTTAGCTGCCACAACAGTGCTGTCTGGAAGCTCTGGGGTGAGTAGAGAGGGATGCTGGGGCACTGGAGTGCGCAGTCTCCTGCCCATGAGGAGCTGGGCAGGACTGTAGCCATTAGCAAGTGGTGTAGCTCTATAGGCCAACAGAGCCAGATACGGATCCTTAGCTTTCTTTAGCAGCTGTTTCACAGTCTGAACGTGACGTTCCGCCTCTCCGTTACTCTGAGCGAACCTAGGGCTACTAGTGACATGTTTGAACCCGTAGGCTACTGCAAAGTCCTTGAACTGTTGACTGGAGTATTGGGGGCCATTATCACTAAAAAAAATCTCTGGGACCCCATGTCTAGAGAATATTGATTTGAGATGCACAATAACATCCTGAGATCGTGTGGGAGTTAGTTTGGCAATCTCTACATATCTAGAGTAGTAGTCCACTACTAGTAGGTAGTTATCCTGGTTGAGTGTGAATAAATCCGAACCTACTTTTTGCCATGGTCTCTCTGGGAGCTCACTGGACATTAATGGCTCCACAGGATTGCCACGCTCTTTGATGCATGTTTTGCAATTTCTCACCAGCTCGTTTAGTTGGCCGCTCAAGCCAGGCCACCATACCGTCTCTCTGGCCCGCTCTCTGCACCTGGTCATCCCCTGATGTCCCTCGTGTAGTGCATCGAGGACAGAGTTGCGCATCGCTGTGGGAATGACTAGTCTGGAGCCCATGAGCAGGAGTCCATTATGTACAGTAAGTACAGCTCTATCAGGCCAGTAAGCTTTAACTGGACCTGTGAGCTGGCTGCGGTCAGGCCATCCTCTCTGACAGTATGACATGACCTCCGAGCAAACACTGTTTTCCTGCAGTCGCTCTCTCAGTTGTGCCATGTATGTTGAGCTGGCGGGCATGCTATTGATGATTTCATCCACATAGATGTTTGTGTCTTCCATTAAGTCGTCGTCTGTCAGTTTTGAACTTGAGTTTTGACTGACAGGTGAGCGTGAGAGAGTGTCGGCTGTAAACAGGGCTTTGCCAGGTGTGTGGGAGATTGTGTAACTGTACCTCATGAGTCTGAGTCGAAACCGCTGGATCCTGGGAGGAAGCTCAGTTAGTGCCTGGTGACCTAGCAGGCTGACAAGTGGCTTGTGGTCAGTTTCCATGGCAAAATGTCTCCCAATTAGGAAGTCTCTAAAACGCTCGCACCCCCATGTCAATCCTAGCGCCTCCTTCTCCACCTGGGCGTACCTCTGTTCTGTCTCTGTCATAGAGCGCGATGCGTACGCGACTGGTTTCCACTGTTCTCCCTCTCTCTGTAGGAGGACCGCACCCAGTCCGTAGGAAGAGGCATCTGCAGACAGTTTCAGCTCTTTGTTGGGGTCGTAAAGTGTCAGCACTGGAGGTGATGTGAGATCATTTTTCAGCTGGTCAAACGCTTTCTGTTGTGCACAGCCCCAGACCCACTGATACTTCTTTGAGAGAAGGTCTCTCAGCGGCTTGTCCTTTTCGGCTAGACCTGGAATGTATTTTCCCAGCTGGTTTAACATTCCCAGGAAACTGCGAACCTCTCCTGTGTTGGACGGCTCTCTCATGGACATGACAGCCTTTACCTTGTCTGGGTCTGGCTGCACACCGTCAGCTGACAGAATATGACCTAGGAACTTGACTTCACGTTTGCTTAGCTCACACTTCTCCATGTTTAGTGTGACCCCGGCTTCTTGGAGCTTGTTGAGGACAGCGTGTAGTCTGATGTCGTGCTGCTGTTGATCTCTCCCCCAGATGAGGACGTCATCCATGTGACATACAACCCCCTGCAGCCCGTCGATAATCATTGACATGCGCCGCTGAAAATGTTCTGGGGCTGACGCTATGCCGAAGGGCAGTCTGTTAAAGTAAAAGCGCCCAAAGGGAGTTATGAATGTTGTGTACAGTGACGACTCGGGGGATAATGGAATCTGCCAAAATCCTCTGTTGGCATCTAACTTGCTGAAGATCTGGGCTCCTGCCAGAGATCCAATTGTCTGCTCAACTGAAGGCAATATGTATTTCTCTCTGCGAACTGCTTCGTTGAGGCGGGTGAGGTCGACGCAGATGCGCACTGAGCCAGTCTTTGTAGGCACCGGAACCATGCCTGAACACCAGTCGGTCGGCTCTTCAACTCTGGAGATGACCCCAATGTCCTCCATTTTTCTGAGCTCCTCTTTCACTTTGTCGAGTAGAGGGATGGGGACCCGTCTAGGTGTGGCCAGGGAATAGGGAATAGCGTCTGGCCTGAGTTTAATAGTGTATGGCTGCTGCATCATACCTAAACCCTGACACAACTTTGGGTAGGACTCTTCCATCTCTGACTTGTCTATGCTGTCTGCTCTGTAGACTAGTTTAAGCTTTACACTTGCTGGTCTGCTTAACAAGGCTACGTTTAAGTCATTGACAACGTAAACATCCTCCTGTATCACCTGCTCTCCTTTGCATAGTGACTCTTTGTATCTGCCTAAAACAGATAGAAGCATGCGACCTGGGCCAACTAGTGGTCTGTCAGGCTTAGCTAACTGTGTGTTGCTCTCAGCAATGGCATAGTAGGTCTGGGCTGGGATAACTGAGACATCAGCTCCTGTGTCTATCTTAAACTTGACTTTATGGCCCCTTATAGTCAATTCTGCATACCATGGGTCTAACCCTGCATCTACTGAGCCTAGGAACAAGGGAGTGTCATCATCATAGCAACTTTCTGTTTCTACAGCATGTACTGCTTTGTTAGATTTACATACTTTACTGTAATGACCTCTCTTTCCACATGCATGACATGTCACCTCTCTGGCTGGGCACTGTGCATTTGCATGACCAGGGGACTTTCCACATCTGTAGCATGACTGGCGATCAGATGATGGCTGTGGTTTTGTTGATGGGTGCATTGGTTGATGAGGGGACCTTGGGGTGAATGGTTTTTGTCTACTGCCTTTTGTTACTGCATCAATGTCCATTCTACCCCCTCCTCTGAGGTCTGTTTGCTGCCTTTTAATCACTTCAGACTGTCTGGCCATATTGACTGCTTTTTCGAGCGTCAAATCCTTGTCTAACTGCATCCTCTCAGCTAGACTGGTGTCTCTCAACCCCACTACGAGCCGGTCTCTTATTAACTCGTCGCGGAGTGCTCCGTATTTGCAGTTTTCTGCTAGGGCATACAATGCAGTAATGAAAGAGTCTACAGCCTCGTTTGGTTGCTGCACTCTCTGATTGAATCTTGCCCTCTCATATATCACGTTCTTTCTAGGCACAAAGTACGTTTCAAGTGTGGCTTTTACCGAAGTATACTGCTGTCTCTGTGCGTCGGATAAATCATGACCCCGTAGGATGTGGTCTGCTTCATCCCCCATGCAGTAGATCAGCGTGTTCACCTGGTTAGCTTCTGTGCTAAGATGGAGGTTGCTGGCCAGTCGGAATCTCTGGAACCTGCGTATCCATCGCTCCCAGTCCTGAGGCTTTGCAAAGTCCAATGCTTCAGGTGGTCGGATGGTGAACGTAGCGCTCGGAGGAGCGTTAGCATTAGCCTGTAGCTGGGGAGGTTGTGGAGGCTGTGCAGCCGGTGCGGCTGCAGCTCCGTCGACGTCGCCTCCTAACATCTTGCCGCTTGCAGACGTTAACTTTCCAAAAAAAAAACTCTCTTTCCAACTTCAACCTAGCTCTTTACCGCTGCCCACGTTCTGACACCATGTCGTGGTAAGCGTAAAGTAATACAGACGGTTTAGAGCATGGTGGTTACTTTATTCAGGCTTGTACTCTCCATGTCATTTCGTAGTAGCGTGACCGGTAGTCCCGCCTCCGGTCTCATACATCCTGTTAGCTCTATCACAATAAAAGCATAACAGCTAACACCACAGGTAGTAGACCGGCGAGTAGTCCGGGACGGGCGAGGGGTCTGGATACCGGGAGGTCGAAGTAGCGACAGGTATAGACCAACGAGTAGTCCGGGAGGTCGAAGTAGCGACAGGTAGAAGACAGGTAAGTGTAATTACCGGGGAGCTCATATAGACCGGAGAGTAACACGAGACAGGCGAGGGGTCTGGATACCAGGAGGTCGGAGTAGCGACAGGTATTAGACCGGTGAGTGATGCGGGACAGGCGATGAATCTGGGTACCGGGACATCGGCGTAACGATTCCGTCCAGAACATACAAAGTACAAAGTCGTAAGTCCAAGTACGATCTCTGGGGGTCTCCTCCGGGGCCTCCTCTGGAGTCTCCTCTGAGGTCTGCTCTGGACCTCCCCTCTCGTCGGCAGACGGTGGCCGCGCAACGTCGGCAGGCAGGGAATGTGCGACATCGGCAGACGGGAGCAGCGCGACGTCGGCAGCGTCGGCAGACGGGGGAAGCGCAACGTCGGGCAGGCAGCGTTGGGCAGCGTGCCGCTGTCAGATGGGGGAGAAGCGCCGCTGTCAGATGGGGACAGCGTGACGTCAGCAGCGTTGGCAGACGGGGGAAGCGCAACGTCGGGCAGTGCAGTTTCGGGCAGCGCGTCGCTGTCAGACGGGGGAAGAGCGGCGCTGTCAGATGGGAGAAGAGCGCCGTCGTCAGGCGGGTACGGCGCGGCGTCGTTAGGCGGGGACAACGTGTCGTCGTCAGGCGGGGGCCGCGCGACGTCGGCAGACGGGGACCGCGCAACGTCGGCAGGCGGGGGAAGCGCAACGTCGGGCAGCACGGCGTCGGGCAGCACGGCGCTGTCAGATGGGGGAGAAGTGACGTCAGCAGCGTCGGATGGCAGGGACAGCGCGACGTCGGCAGATGGGGACAGAGCGGCGCCGGGGACCCCTCTGATGGGGGAAGCAACGATGGTTGCCAGGTCCCCAAGCTGGTCCATCTCCGCCTGCAGCTCTTGACCCAACCGTCCGGACGCCGGGGACCATGTTGGCTAACAGGTCCTTCCATTCCTCCTCCAGCTCCTGCAGCGCTTGAACCTGTGATCCGACATGGCCCCTCCGGGAATCGATCGCGTGCTTTGCATGTTCGAGATCGCCGGGGTCCAGGTCGGCTGGTACTCGCCGGTAGACCGGAGAGTAACGCGAGATAGGTCTGGATAGGTCTGGATCCCGGGAGGTCGGAGTAGTGACAGGTATTAGACCGGCGAGTGACGCGGGACAGGCGATGAATCTGGGTACCGGGACATCGGCGTAACGATTCCATCCAGAATGTACAAAGTAAAAAGTAGTAAGTACCAAGTACGACTGTTACGTTCCTGTATGTTTTGCTGCTGTCCTGTCTGTGTCCTTGTCCCGTTTGTCTCCCTCAGGTGGCCGAAAGGGATGCGTGTGGTGCCTTGTGGTTCCTTCCCCCCCAGAAAACGATCAATCATCCACCACCTGTGTCCAATTATCAATTATCCCTCTGCCATATGGTGTCCTATAAAATGTCTCAGTTATTTTGTCAAGGGAGGAAGGAGAGAGGTAGAGGTACTTTGGGCGGTTGACAGTACTGAAATATTGAGAGAACTTTTGGGGCGAAGTAACTATATTTTGCCATATAGTTTACTATCATGTGTTGAGCATTTATTTGTTCCTGTTTTTTGTTTCCGGCCTTTGCAACCCTTTTTAGAGTAGTGTAGGATTCCTTTTGTTTGTGTTTTTTTGGGACAGATTGCAGAGTATTATGAAATAGAAGTACCTAAAAGGGCAGTAAAGGCAGAGCTACTCTCAAGTGTTAAAGAGGCTCTGGTGGCCCAGCGGGTGCTCCACCTTCCTGATCTGGAGCAGGCCGTTCCTGCTGTTGACCAAGCTCTCCATACACCAGAGAGGCCACAACAAGGTGACCAGGTGGTGCTCGGGGGCGAGTCTGATGTTGCAGCGAAGGCGGAGCTCGACACTGGGGTGTTGGGCAGACTCCCTAAAACACTCCCTCGGTTTAATCCGAGTCCGGTCTCTCCTTCGGGGGAGGACCTGCGTGGGCAGACGCGACAAGCCTTTTATGAGAGAACAGAGTCGCAGACGCAGGCAGAGTATGCCCATAAGTTGGAGGTCCGGAAGCTGGAGCTTGAGGCTGAGCATCAACTACAGGTACAGATTTGCCAACTTGAGATGGATGAGAAAGAGGCTGAGCATCAACTCCGGGTAAGGATTCGCCAACTTGAGATGGACGAGAAAGTGGCCCTAGCTCAAATACAGGCGCAGATTGCTGCTACTTCCCCGCCCCCGACAGCCTTGCAGTCAGATAGGTTTGATGTCAGCAAGAATATCTCTCTAGTACCACCCTTCAGAGAGTCAGAAGTTGACTCCTATTTCAGTGTGTTTGAACGTGTTGCCGCCTCCTTAAAGTGGCCCAGAGATATGTGGCCACTTTTGCTGCAATGTAAGCTTTGTAGTAAAGCTCAACAGGTGGTCTCTGCTCTTTCTTTAGAAGACAGTTTACAGTATGACTGTGTCAAAAATGCAGTCTTGTGGGAATACGAATTGGTGCCGGAGGCCTACCGCCAGAGATACAGGCACCATAGGAAGAGCCAGACCCAGACTTTTGTGGAGTTTGCTCGTGAGAAGGAGGGTTTATTTGACAAGTGGTGTGTGGCAAGTAAGGTTACTGACTTTGCTTCTTTGAGGGATTTCAACTTACTGAAAGACTTCAAGAATTGTCTACCAGAAAGACTTGTAGTGTATTTAAATGAGCAAAAGGTGTCTACGATGCCGCAAGCTGCAGTGTTAGCAGACGAATTTGTTTTAACTCATAAGACAGTGTTTTTCGCCCCACATCCCGAAACACGAAGAGTTTTGGCTTCATTTCCTCCAAAGCATAATTTGTCTCCTCCTAGTTCCAAGGAGGCTCCAAGGTTCCAAGGGGAGCAGCGTGAGTGCTTTTACTGTCACCGTCCAGGTCATATAATAGCTGACTGTAAACAACGGCTTACAAAAGGACAGTCCTTCTCCTCAACCCCCACAGCTACCACCCCTAAGCCTCACGGGTTTATTAAGTCTGTGTCTGTTGCTCCAGGTCCCAGTGGGACATTATCATTGCTTGACCCGAGCTACGCCCCTTTCATCTTTGCTGGCTCCGTTTCGCTACGTGACAACATGGACCAAGCTCCTATCCGTATACTGCGAGACACTGGAGCTGCACAATCAGTGATCCTTTCAAATGTGTTGCCCTGGTCAGAGGACTCTTCCTGTGGGTATAGCGTACTATTGCAAGGCATTGAGATGGGTCAAGTGCCAGTGCCGTTACACCATGTTTTTCTCTGTTCGGGTTTAGTCAGTGGGCGGTTCAAGGTTGGGTTACAGCCTGCGCTTCCCGTACCAGGGATTACCTTGATTATGGGTAACGACATCGCAGGTGGACTGGTGTTACCAGTGTTGGAGGTGTATACCCCTCCAGTAAACCCGCTAACCTAGATGATTTAGGGAGGGTTTTTCCTACAGCCTTTCCGGCCTGTGCAGTAACCCGTGCCCAGTCACGCAGGCTGGGTAATGTGTGTGATATAGAAGATTCTGTGTTTAGTCAGATCTTCAACACAGATGAGCTTGTCAGTGTGACGCCTCATCCTAAGAGTGAGAAATCTAAAGCCATGCCCCCGTGGCAGAAACAGAAAGTGAGTTTTTCTTGTCAGTTACCGGTAAAACTTTGAAAGAGGCTCAGAAAGCAGACACTAGTTTGGCCAAATGCTTTTCCACGGTTGTGTCCCTGGAGAAATCTGTTAAGCAGAGGATAGCCTACTTGCTTGAGGATGGACTCCTCCTACGCAAGTGGATGTCCAGGAAGGGGACTGACTGTGATTGGAGTTCTGTGTGTGCCCAAAGCCTTTCCGCTCCCAGGTGCTGTCCCTCGCACATGACATCCCATGGGCCGGTCATTTAGGTGTTACGAAAACATACGACCGTATCCTTCGTCATTGTTTTTGGCCTGGGTTAAAGCAAGATGTAGCTCAGCACTGTAAATCCTGTCATACCTGTCAGCTCATGGGGAAACCTAACCAGGGTATTTCTCCAGCCCCTCTCCAACCCATTCCGGTGATGGGAGAGCCTTTTGAGCGTGTTATAGTCGATTGTGTTGGTCCATTGCCCAGGACAAAATCAGGAAACCAGTATCTTTTAACCATCATGTGTGCTGCTACCCGTTATCCAGAGGCCATTCCGTTACGTAAGATTACCTCTAAGGTAATAGTGGTGGCTTTAACTAAGTTTTTCTCTACATTTGGCCTGCCAAAAGTTGCGCAAACAGGTCAGGGGTCTAACTTTATGTCGAAGCTGTTTGCTCAGGTCCTCAAGACACTAGGTATCACACATCAGGTATCCAGTGCCTACCACCCTCAGAGTCAGGGTGCTTTAGAGCGTTGGCACCAAACGCTGAAGTCCATGCTTAAAAAGTACTGTTTAGACACCTGCCAGGATTGGGATGAAGGTATCCCTTATGTGCTATTTGAGTCTTTGAAGTTTAGTCCAGCTGAGCTGGTATTCGTCCATACGGTACGTGGCCCGTTAAAAGTGTTAAAAGACCAGATGATGACCACAGACCCAGGTCCCAAGAATGTGCTGGACTACGTCAGTCGGGTTAGAAAACAGTTACACGATGCCTGTGAGTTAGCAAAAGAAGCCCTGACGGCTTCTCAGGAGTCCATGAAGGCTTGTTTTGATCGAAAGGCTGTGGAGCGGTCTCTCCAACCGGGGGATCAGGTGCTGGTGTTTCTGCCTGTGCCCGGTTCTTCGCTGTCTGCCCGTTTCACCGGACCTTATGTCATTGAAAAGAAACTGAGTGTTACAGACTATGTAGTGAGGACTCCTGACAGGAGACACAAGTCCAGAGTATGTCATATTAACATGCTCAAACATGGTATCAAACAACTATTTGATACCTGCTTAACACTGCTTTCTGTTTGAGTCTTTAGTTTTGGGTGCCCCACACCAGGGTTTACCCCAAACCCCATACATTGTTTACACTTGCCCACTGTGTTTAGGTAGGCTGTTGCGACTCCCCCTGTACCCTAGAACAGTGATTCTTAAACTAGGGGTCGTGACCCCAAACGGGGTCGGCAAAAACTTCCGTGGGGTCGCAAAATTATTTGTTACTTCAGTCGGAAATTAGCTGTTATAACACCTGGTGAAACAACGAAAAATAAAATGTCAATACAATGAAAATCTGCCTTTTTCTCATTCCTACACGCTGTTAAGAGGGAGAGAGAGAGAGAGAAAAAAAGTTGCCCAGCTTTAAATGGCGTTTCGAATCGTTTATTGGTCCTATGATAGAAACAATGTAACAATCTGCGCCCACTGTTCAAACTCAATTTCTTCCCGGTTTTTTTACAATACGTCATAGTTAACTCGCCACGTTACTAGCCACGTTTGTGATACTAGCCACTTTTTTAGCCACTAGCCTAGTTATAACTTTCATCAAAAATGGACAGGTGGCTGCTAAAAAACAATGATATGAGCTCAGAAGTGCCATCTACCTCCAGTTGTGCACCTACTCCTCCGCGATCCTCAGATGGGACAAGTTTGGCCGGTGGTGAGAATAAAAAAGACCCACCAACGAGGCGTCGCCGATACCTGAAAGAATTTCTTAAATATGGATTCACGTGCCAGGTAAAACATGAGCTCGACCACCCACAGTGTGTTATTTGCGGCGATGTTCTGGCACATGAAAGTTTAAAGCCCACAAAAATGAGACGACATCTCGAAAGCCGACATCCAGATGATGCTCAGAAACCCATGACATTTTTTTACGAAAAGAAGCTGCGCTGCATGGGCAAAAGACCGTTGTGCACTTGCCAAGCTACTGTGCCCACCAAAGCCTTGGCAGCGTCATACAAAGTGGCCCACCTTGTAGCCAAAGCACAAAAGCCACACACAATTGCTGAAAGCCTCATCCTTCCTGCAGCAATTGCGATGACCACAGCAATGCATGGTGAAAAGATCGCAAGTGTGCTTAAACAGATTCCCCTCTCCAATGATACCATGTCCAAACGCATTAACGACATCGCTAATGATATGAAATGCCAGCTCATCGAGAGAGTGAAAAACAGCCGGTTTTCTTTGCAGTTAGACGAGTCTACTGACTTGACTAATGTAGCCCATTTAATGGTTTTCATTCGCTACAGTCATGACGGGAAACTGCATGAGGACATGCTGTGCTGCTCTCCGATGGAAGGAAGATGTACTGGTGGAGACATTTTTAACTGTCTTAATGGTTGGATGGAGGAGACAGGCCTGGATTGGGATAAATGCATAAGCATATGCACTGACGGTGCCGGGGCTATGATGGGAAAACACAAAGGGCTGAAAGCCAAGGTCCTTAGCGTTGCACCACATGTCAAGTTCACACACTGCATTATCCATAGGGAGGCCCTGGCATCCAAGACACTTGAACCCGAGCTTAACAATGTTCTTCAAACAGCAATCCAAATAGTGAATTCGATCAAATCGCGCCCTTTAAATTCACGACTCTTCGGCCTTCTCTGCCAGGAAATGGGGTCTGCACATGAATCCCTTCTTTTTCATTCAGAGGTAAGGTGGCTTTCACGGGGCAAAGTTCTTACACGCCTGTTCGAGTTGCGAAGCGAGGTGCGCACCTTCCTCTCAGACGTGCATTCCCCTCTTGCAGACCATCTTACTGACTCGAGATGGTTATCACGTCTTGCATACCTGGCGTGCATATTTGACAAATTAAATAGTCTCAACCTGTCACTACAAGGCCCCAGCACAAACATCCTGACCCTCTCAGACAAAGTGAATGCTTTCACAAAAAAATTGCAGCGTTGGGCAGCCCGTGCAGAGAGTGGGGACTTTGAAATGTTCTCGGAGCTGCACGACTTTTTGGAGAGTGACATGAATGCCAATTCATTGAAAGAGTCAATAACCTGTCATCTTCGTAGTCTCCTCGACAAATTCAATCAGTACTTCCTCACGGAGAATGTAGAGCCTTTTGACTGGGTACGACAACCATTCACCAACTGCTCCTCAAACAACCTGCCATCTGAGCTCGAGGATGCGCTGATTGAGCTGTCCAGCGACCGCACATTGCAGGCGTCGTTTGCCTCAAAAACTCTAGATGAATTCTGGCTGTCAGTTGTGCAGGAATACCCCGGGTTGTCCAAGGCTGCCATGGACATCCTCACGCCGTTTGGATCAACCTATCTGTGCGAAAAGACATTTTCGTCCCTGGCCTACATAAAGAACAAATACAGATGTCGTCTCAACAGCATGGAGGAGAATCTTCGTGTTGCTGTGAGCAGCATCGATCCTCGAATTGACCTGCTATGCTCGCGGAAGCAGGCCCATCCTTCTCATTGACATGGCGTCCGTTATAAGAGGAAGTGAGATCGTTCCAATCATACACACTCTCTGTTGACTCTTGACTCCCGTTTGATTTGGACATTTGTTTCATTGCTTTGTTTGTTCCAGTTCTTGTTTGCGTTAATAAATTGTTGCCGCCCAGGCCTTTTCTTACACATTGCCTATTTGTTTTTGCTTGATTGACAGTCGTTACCATGGGTTTGCAATGCATAACGTTGTCCTGGCAACGCGATTTACAGCCCGCCTCCAAACAACCAAACTGCAGATGGCATTGCTGTTTCTTTCAAAATGTAAATTAATCAATGTTACGAGGTGAAAATCACTACCAATCGAAACATGTCGAGGCGTTTATGTATTCTTCTGGAGTATTAAAAGGAAAAGTTTGCGCTAGCATGAAAGATAAAGTTTATATAAAAATAATCTCTTCTGTATCACTCAAATCATTGGAGACGCAAACTCGTAAATTAATTCACACAAAATCGTTCCTTTTCCATAAAATAATCGTCCATACGTTGTTAATTTGTTTGGATTGGAACAAAAAATCGGTTGCTACGGAAACGTGACGTCACACTTACACACTTTTGGGAAAGTGGGGTCACCAAACCTCTCCAGTTTTTTTTGTGGGGTCGTCAGACAAAAAGTTTAAGAACCACTGCCCTAGAAGAACACCTCGGGGGAGGGCGTAACAACGACCTTGGTACTTACCAAGTAGCGGGGCACCAGGGTATATATACACCCAACAGGTGACGTGATCATCGATAATCCGATTACTGCTGTGCGTGGCAGTACAATCATGTGTGTACAGCGAGTACAGCCGGGAACTGAGGCAGCAGCCTTTGGGTGCTCCGGTGTTGAGGAGTGAGGAGTGGATGAGATGTTGCTCCCAATCTTCACCACTTGAGGCCTGCCCGAAAATCCATAATCCAGTTACAGATCAGGGCGCCCAGACCTAGGTCCCTCCGTTTCAGGACCAGCTTGGAGGGAATGATGAACGCCGAGCTGTAGTCTATGAACAGCAATCTGACATAGGTGTCTCTCCTGTCTAGGTGCTCCAGGGCCATGTGTAGTGCCAGGCAGATGCCATTGTCTATATGTCTCGTCTATACCTCGTCTGTGATGCATTGAAGATGTCCGTGAACACAGGAGCCAGCTGGTCAGTGCAGGTCTTGGAACTCAACGGGATGGAACTCCATCTGGGCCGGCTGCCTTTCCTGCCTTCACCCTCCTGAAGGTTCTGTGGACCCATTGCTTCAAAGATCTCTCAGGTCTCACAGTGGTGCTACTGCTGGGTCAGACGGCTCACTTTGTTTTAAAGAAATAACAGCACACAGACGTTCTCACCAGTGGCGGCTGGCCCAAAGGGGGCGATGGGGCGCCGCCCCCCTAAACCACACGCACAAACAAAATTAAAAAAAATTAAAAATATAAAAAAGATATATATAAATTGTCAATATGTGTGTGTTTAAAATATGGAATGCACCCAGAAATATGTGTAAAATATTATTTTGAAATAATTATGCGCAACATAATATGCTTTTCCTAGTACACATATGCCTAGTACACTGCAGCCTTAAGGGCGCATCTGTATGACGATGCTGCTGGGGCGCTTTTCAAATCGCCCCACGGAGGCGGGTCTTTAGCCAATTGCTGATTCAAGATATAAACGAGTGACATAAAATGTTGCCAATCAGCAAAACGTCTTCCCGCGAAGACTTTGGAGCATCGAGCGTCGTCATTTGTGTGCGTCACAGTGTACTACTAGGAAAAGCATATTATGCGCTGTCTCTGCGGGCGGGCACACACACACGCAAAAACACACACACACTTACAAATATATGTCAGTGTTTTTTGTCGTGCCGATATATATATTTTTGTTGAGTGATTGATATAGTTTTCGTGAGTGATTTAAACAAGCAGGCATATATATATATATATATCAGGGTTTCCGTTAGCCGGTATTTACCGGTTTTTAGCGGGTAAAAATGATAAAAAAAACGGTAATTTAAAAACCTGCCGGTCAAAATGTCCGGTAATAATGCTCATACTAAACTTAGCTTAGATGTCTCACTTTATGTCTCACTTTATACAGCCGGGCCACTGAAAGGCTGGCGAGGAGGAGAAAACGCAACAGGGCGCCCTATACCCATTCTGCACCATTCAACCACCAAGTATACAACCAACTCTCAAAGTTTAATAAAGTCGTTTGAAGTTGACATGTATTATTTTAATTTTTTAATTTTTAATTTATTTCTTTATTATTATTATTATTTTTTATAATATCATTAGTTAGATTTTTCTAACAACATTTCCGAATAGCAACTCGGTTTATTAATATCATTTTGATTGAGCCAATCAGTTACGGGCCAATCAACGAGTTGCATGAATTTTAAGTTTCATTATTATTATTATTTTTATGCTGTGTACATACATCTACTGATGCCTAGTCTGGACACATCTTCAGTGATGTTCCTGGAATCATAGGACGTTTCGGGTCTCGCAACATCATACGCCCTCCTCCAGGTGACCCAGCCGGGGCTGATCAGACCCCAGCTTGTGTCCAGATGGCTAGCTAGCTACCATGACTCCATGGCTCCCCTCTTTTGAGCCACAACCATCTTGAGGCCCTCTCTGCCGCATCGGTGGTACTGCGGATGGCTCTCCTCTTTCTCACTCCCTCGATGCCTAAACTGCTGAAGGCTCTGACCAAGGAACGGGCTGCGAATCCTCTGCATCCAACTTCCACCGGGAAACACCTTGCTCTCCAACCAGCCTGCTGACAGTCGCTGACCAGTCCTGCGTACTTGGAGAGCTTCCTTTCAAAGGCTTCTTCCAAGCGATCTTCCCACGGGACTGTCAGCTCCAGCAGCACAGCTTGCTTGGTGGACTCAGACACAAGAACAATGTCTGGTCGCAGGGTGGTGACTGCAATATGGCTGGGGAACTTCAGCTGATGTTCAAGGTCCACCAACAACTGCCAGTCTCTTGCAGACGTCAGGATGCCTGCAGATGTTTTTCTGGCAGAAGTTGGCTTGTCCCCAGCTCTGACAAAGGCGATGGTGTCCTTGGAGTGTCGGAACTGCTTTGACCACGCCAGTCCTGCGCTGATGGCTTCAGCAATGGTCTTCAGGACTTGGTCATGCCTCCACCTGTACCGTCCATCTCCAAGTGCCCTTGTACAGCAACTGAGGATGTGTTCCAGGGTTCCTCGCTTGGAACACAATGGGCATGCTGGTGTCTCTGCTATGCCCCATGTGTGCAGATTTGACGGGCTTGGAAGCACATCATACACTGCCTGGATTAGGAATTTGATGCGGTGAGGCTCGGCTTTCCAAAGCTCAGCCCAGGTCACTTTCCTCTCAACCGCATTCTCCCATCTCGTCCAAGCTCCCTGTTGCTTCATTCCCACTGCCTTGCAGGTTCTTGTCTCCTCCACTGCTGCTCTCACCTCCTCCTGAACAAGACGGCGCCCTTCCTTCCCCCTGGTGTTCATTTGGGGAGTTGGAAAGGATCCTAGCCCAGCTCGACCTCGTGTGACCACTCCCACCAGGCTCTTGTGACGCAGCCTTGCCTCTGCCTCTTGAACTGCTTCCTCTGCCCTCCATTTCCTGCCAGTCCTCACTTGGATCCCTGCTTTAGCCACCTTCGGATCACTTGAGTCCCTGTATTGAACCACTTCTCTGGCTCTAGTTACCTTGAATTCCTCCTCCAAGGATTTGAAAGGCAGTTGCAGCTTGTTGGTGTTCCCGTAGAGTGCAATGCTGCTCAGGCTCCTTGGTAACCCAAGCCATCTCCGGAGGTGGTTGCTGACCCTCCTCTCTAGGGTCTCAACTGTTGAGATAGGGACCGCATAGACAAGGAGGGGCCACAGAATCCTGGGAAGAATGCCATGTTGGTAGACCCAGGCTTTAAACTTCCCAGGTAGGCCTGACTTGTCCACGGATTTCAGCCAGCCATCCAACTCAGTGCAGGTCGACTGGATAGATGTTGTGTCTCTCAGAGAGCAGTCAAAAACTTTTCCCAAGCTCTTGACTGGCTTCTCTGAGATAGATGGGATGGCTGTGTCTGCGATGTTAAACCGGAACTTGTCCACCACCTTCCCTTTCCTCAGCACCATTGATCTGGATTTGGCGGGTTTGAAACGCATCCGGGCCCACTCCACCAGCTCTTCAAGCCCCTTCAGAATCCACCGGCAGCCTGGGACTGATTCTGTCATGACTGTGAGGTCATCCATGAATGCCCTGATGGGTGGTTGCCGTTGTCCGGAATTTGTGCGGGGCCCTCTGCACTCTGGCTCAGCAGACTTAGTGAGCATGTTCATGGCTAGGGAGAACAATGTCACAGAGATAGTACACCCTGTGATGATACCGATCTCCACATTGTGCCAACTGGATGTTATTTCTCCTGAAGAGACCCTCATCCTGAAATTGCTGTAATAATCAGCAATGAGGTCTCTACACCTGCTTGGGACATGATGTTTTGTCAAAGTGAACTGAACCAGCTTGTGTGGAATGGAGCCGAATGCATTCTCCAGGTCAAGCCACAGCACTGACAGGTTGCCCTTGTTCTCTCTGGCCTCCCGAATAAGCTGTGTCACCACACCGGTATGCTCCAGACATCCTGGCATTCCTGAAATGCCACCTTTCTGGACAGATGTATCGATGTAGTTGTTCTCTGCCAGGTAGGTACACAGCCGTTTGGAAACAGCGCTGAAGAAAACCTTTGCCTCAACACACAGCAGGGAGATGATGCGGAACTGGTCTAGCTGAGTGGAGTTTTCCTCCTTCGGGATCCATACCCCTTCAGCCACTCTCCATTGATCAGGGATCCTCCCCCTTCTCCAGAAGACTCGCAAGATGTACCACAGACGCAGCAGGAGTTTGGGACAGTACTTATACACTTTGTATGAAGTGCCACTCGGTCCTGGAGCAGAGCTTGCCCTTGCTTTGCGGACAACCTCCCTGACTTCCTTTAGCTGCAGCTCCGACATGTCGAACTGCACTTCTGGTTCAGGGGGGTCTATGAGGTTGTTACACTCTCCCAACTCCTGCTCTCTTGCGGGGTCGCTGTACGTCTGCTTCAGATGTTGGTCTATGTCATCCTGCGAGGAGGCCAGTTTGCCACTGCGCTTCTGCCCCAGCAAATCCTTAGTGAACTTGAAGGGGTTAGCGATGAAAGCAGCACGTTTACGTGCTCTCTCGCGCTGCCGCCTCCGATGCCACTCGGCCCGGCGGAGAACTCTGATGTTTTTCCGAAGGATGCACCTTAGCTGGGCTAGGCCAGTGCGTTCCTCTTCTCCTGCCGCCTTGTACTGGGACTTCAGCACTTTCATCTCCTTTCTGATGTTGTGGATCCTTACAGCTCTTTGATTCTTTGAGTAAGATGTTCCGGAGCTTTTCTTCTCCTCCTCGCCGAACCGTTCAGCTGCAATGCTGACAATGATTGTTGTCATAGCTTGTAGCTTCCTGTCGGCCTCTCCCTTCGCCATTGCCTCCAGAATTTGGTCGACATCGTCATCGAACTGCTTCCAGAGTGAGGTCATGCTAGCTGCAGGCCATTTGATCCGCCTCCTGTCAGACTTGATGCTCGAGGGAGTTGTCTGCAACACTTGGAGGTTCTGGGCACTATGGGGTGACTCCGGGCCTGGCACCACAGATCCTGGACATTTTGTCACAATGGGATTGTTCGGTGGGACCCAGAACGCAGACCAAGACACAGTGGAGCGATACGTAAAGCTTTATTCAAAGAAAACACAACACACAAGGGAAAACGGGGACAGTCCAGGGGTCTGGGTACCGGGAGGTCGATCGGCGGAGTACAGGCAGGTAGTAGACCGGCGAGTAGTCCGGGACGGGAGAGGGGTCTGGGTACCGGGAGGTCGGAATAGCGACAGGTACCAGACAGGTAACTATAATGACCGGGGAGCTCGTATAGACCAGAGTAACGCGAGACAGGCGGGTGGCGCGGGACATGTACAGGAACTGGATCTCCGGGACATCAGCGTGGCGGTCCGTCCAGAATGCCCGACGTAACGTGAACAACGTGCAGTAACGACATAACCCCGGGGTAAAGGATAGCCAGAGTATATATACCCCAGATGAGGTGATTAACCATTAGACAAGGTGATAGCTGACAGGTGTGTGTGTGCGCCGCCAGTGCACGTGGCTTGGCCACGCCCCCTGCCAACCACCGTAACCGTGACACTACAGATGTTACAGGTGTTCGTCATCGTTCTTGTTCGTTTTGTTGTTCATTAAATAGTCACATTTATTTGAGGTCTTTGTCATTCTTTCGTCAATCTAGGTGTACATTATAGTTGCGTTTGTAATATAGACTGTTTTTGAAACATGACCGCTAAGTTTAGAATTTGTCCGGTAAAATAAAATCTGTCCGGACACTTGACCGGCAAGAAGAAATCCTAGCGGAAACCCTGATATATTCTGTGGTGCCTTTGAGCTGGCCTTGCGTGGCCATGATGAAAGTGATGGACAGAAGGGCGACATTTCAATACAAAAAGTAATTGTATATAATGTAATTAACAATATGTAAATAAAAAAATGGTATAGCCCCCCCTGGTGAAAAATATACCAGCCGCCACTGGTTCTCACCCTCGGAGAGACCCATCTCTGGATGGTTTTACGGGTGGGAACCTGTATGATATGTACCCACCAATTAATGCAGTGAATAATAGGAATACACTTTGATTGACTGGATTTCATTCAGCCTTGTTAGGTGTAGCCTGCTGCACTAGAATTTTCTTTTTCAGCTATCCAGCAAGGTAAACACAAGCACAAATAATCACCCCTGACCACAACGTGATGTTTAGGATGTTTAATGATGCAAGTGTTAAACTCAACAAAAGGACATTCACAGAAAGTATCAAAAAGGGGCCAAACAAACAAAACAAGCCAGCGTTCAAATTATGTAACAAGGTTACGTCTCACTACACGGTAGGTAACCCTACCTACTTATCTAACAGCCAGTTTACTGTGAACATGTAGTAGACATGTTACAGCCGTCATTTAAGATAAAGGATCTTTCTATGTTGTTGATAGTCTATGTTACATATGGTGCCCTCACACCATAGCGTATGCTGAAACCTATGTGTTGCGTGTAAAAAATATTTGTATACGCACCAAACGCAACCGAATTCAACAATTTTGTCAATTTGTAACCTATTCGACCTATGGGTTGCGTGTGGGTTGCGTGTGGGTTGCGTGCGAGTTGTGTGCGAGTTGCGTGCAGAACTTACGAGTTGCGTTCAAAACTTACAAGTTGCGTTTGACCGGTCACGTGATAAAAACCTAGATAAGCGGAGCCGATTCAGTGTTTCCTTCTGATTTGGTCATCGAAGAGTCAACATGTGTGTGTGTGCGTGTGTGTGACTGCATGTGTGTGTGTGTGCCGATGTGTGGGCGTGTGTGTGACTGCGTGTGTGCGATTGTGTGTGTGTGCGATATCATGGGGAAAGCTACCAAGAAATCATATAAAACTGACCCCAAAATCTGGCCAGATACCTCAAATTTGGACCTGCGATCACCTGCGTTCATAACTTATGAGTTGCGTACCTGTTGCAATCGTGTTGCGTGCGTAGCGTACCTGTTGCGTCCCTGTTGCGTCACTGTTGCATATAAATTGATCGCAGAGAATTATTGAAACAAATTTCCGAACTTACTCTGCGTGTGTCTGCGATCACCTGCGTGCTTGTTGCGTACTTCAAACCTATAAAAACCTATTAGTTGCGTGTGAGTTGCGTTCGGAACTTATAACCACTATTTATTATTTGCAACCATACGCAACTGGTGATCGCTACGGTGTGAGGGCACCAATACACAGTTCAGACACTTTCTTAACAAACTAAGAATCAGGAGGCGAACATGATGATGACAATGACGATGATGATGATGATTATTGTTATGACATTATGATTAATTATTGTTGTAACCCTGTCTCTCAGGTGGTGAGCCCCAGCGATGACTCTGTGTGTTACGGGTTGACGTGTACCAGGGCCAGGAGGATAGACAGGGAACAGGACTCCAATGGTAGTTGAGGCAGAGCAAACGTCCTTCATTTAATGTCTTCGAAACACAAAATGGAACATCAACTACAGTGGCTGTGGAGCGTCAAACAGGCTCGCACTACGGCAAATCACAAGCAACAAAATAGCACATAAACGCCCCCAACTGGCAACATAACTCACTCCCTTAACTCTATCCCCACCTTGTTTGATGTTGTCTCAGACATCTAAAAATCACAAGTCCACAAATGACACGGCCCAAAAGAACATTATACCACGTGTATAACTTACTGCATGATGTCCATGTCTCCTTATCAGACTGTACCCTTTCTCCTGTCTGCTCACACCCCATTGGGAAAAACACACACTGGGTGTGAAGGTTCCCCCTTTCTTTCTCTCCATTTTCGGACCGAACCACGTGTAATGGGACTTAAGGCTGTTTCTTGAGTACCACATAGAGCTGTGTCCCCCAACTTCTGTCTGCCTTCAACCTGGCAAACTTTAATAACTACTCTGTCCCCTGGCTCAAATGTGTGGTTCTTCGCCCTGCGGTCAGTGTTTATTTTGTTGCTCCTTGGCCTGTCTAGAGCTCTGCTTGGCCTGAACGTATGCATATGTTGTCACGACGGTGTGTGGTGAGGTTGGACCCAGAACGCAGGCGGAGACCAGGAAAGGAAGAACAGGGGTTTATTAGTGGCACAAAACACAATGGAAGGTTATCCCCCAGGACCGACGAGGGAGCTGGGACCGGGAGATCGAGGTGCGTCAAGCCGACAGGTAGGAGACATGCGGATCGTTGGGGACAGGCGATGGTCAGGTTACCGGGAGGTCGAGGTGCGTCGTGCCGACAGGTAGTAGGCGAACGGCTCGTTGGGGACAGGCGATGGTCAGGTTACCGGGAGGTCGAGGTGCGTCGTGCCGACAGGTAGGAGACGAGCGGATCGTTGGGGACAGGCGATGGTCAGGTTACCGGGAGGTCGAGGTGCGTCGTGCCGACAGGTAGGAGACGAGCGGATCGTTGGGGACAGGCGATGGTCAGGTTACCGGGAGGTCGAGGTGCGTCGTACCGACAGGTAGATGACGGGCGGTACTCCGGGACCGACGAGGGGCTGGAACAGCAGACGGGCGGGCTATCTCTCCGATAGTCCGTAGCAGGGTGATCAGGACCAGGGATGAATGTCACCTGGGGACTGGTAGCGTACCGGTTACACCTAGTACGAACGAGCGACGTCTCTCACTGACGCCGCTGTATAAATAGCCCCCAGTTGACATCAATGGCAATTAGCCACGGTAATGGTTGGCAGGTGCGTGTGTGTGCGCCTCTAGCGCACGCGGCCTGGCAACGCCCCCTGTCAACCACCGTAACCGTGACATATGTAACCTACTGTAATTCAACGCTATCAGTTCTAACTGCAGTGGTACATCAACAATAGGTTCAAGGAGACTGGCTCTAAGAAAAATACACAGGCATCGTGATCTACGTTTGACCTTTTATATGTAACTTAAAGGAGTTCACCAGGTTCAGTACACAACATCATAGGATCCATGAAATGGTCCACATTTATAGAAAATAATGAATTAAATAAATAAAAAGGGTAACCATTAAGTCTGTTTGAGTGCACTCAATAAAAAAAGAAAAGGGAACGGATATTCTGTTCCTACCACCAGGGGCCAAGTTAAAGTTCACAAGCCGACCGTTGGGTGATGGTGAGTAGAGAAGGTCAATGAAGCCGACCACTTTGTTGATGCAGATCCGTGTTCAATTAAGGGGGTAACAAAAACCAATCTGCACAGAATTGTACAGGCAATCAATAGATTAGCATCATATACTGTAATTATATACCATTATACAATTATTTACTGGAACTCTCATTATGGCAGGTTTCACATGCATAGCACAGCCTTGCACCATATCAGTCAACACTAACAATGTATGGCTCAATAACCACAATAACATCAATAACCAGAATAACATAACCACATTGTAACTCAGCAACAACAATATGAAGCTTGACTAACACAGGATATCAGTCAACACTAACTGCAGGGTGCGCAATTTCACTCTGCACTCGTGCTTTACCCTACAACATCTCAGCTTGAGTTAGCTAGCGAGTTGACTCACCAGGATTCTTCCATTTGTTTCTCCTCCAATTCGATCTTCAAGTCAGCTAGTCTTTTCCTCTCTCTTCCTTGTCCAGTTCCAGTACTGTTATGTCGGTGAACAGAATCACTGTGTTAACATTCTCCTTTCAACCAATATCCTGACTTACACACTGTAATATGCTCCATATTAGCAATGAGTAGGAAATGCTAGCTAGCATGAACACGGTATGACTCACCGGAATCCTCTCTTTAGTCAGCTAGCAGTAGTTCTGGTTCTTCTGTAGTTTTCTTTTCCCTCTATATTTCGTTTTCTGTCCAAGTATATTTCGTTTTCTGTATCACTTTTTATCAAGTATCACTTTTCTAATATTCTCCAACTGCTCCGTTGATTGCTTGTAAACCAACTAAGCAGTTTCCCCGCAATCGGCTCGCGAGCAGGGCTGTACCACGTGAATCTCAGGGAGCGTCAACAAATCACACTCCTCCAGGGAGCGTCACCCAATTCACAGTCCATAATGAATGTTTCAGCTAGACAAGAAAATAGCATGGGCTACACATACTCCAGGCAGTCCCTTAGACTTTGAACATAGTTGTTGTACTCACAGGGGAAGTCACTTTATTTCAGACCAAACACAAGATCAACTGGAACTCTAAGATGTCTGCCATACATCAGAAAATATGGGCAGTAACCAGTGGAGTCATATTGAGTACAGTTATATGCAGGTGTCATTGTGACACATGCATTGTCAACATCAGTGGCATTGCGCAATATTTCGGGGCTCCCCCGCAGGTCGTGAAGTCCAACGGGGGGGGGGGGGGGGGTTGTCGCGATCGTGAAGTCCAAGGGGGGGGGGGTTGTTGCGATCGTGAAGTCCGATGGTAGGGTGGTGGTCCGGGCCGGCAGGTATGCCAGATGGCCAGTCCAGCCCTGGTGCCTAGCAACTTAGCAGGGAGGGGGGGGGGGGGGGGGCCTGGGGGTGGGGGCCTCCTAAGCTCCGGGGCTCCACCGCACCGCGGGAGGTGCGGGGGCCTCCGCTACGCCACTGATCAACATGCTCATGCCATCGTAGCTTCAAATGGGGGTCCAAAGTTCACAGCATGTTCATCAACGTTTGATTGGTATCTTGGTGATACCAGTGATCTTGCAAAGATCTCGTACCACTGCACTCTCGAAGTTGTGGCCCTGATCAGCATGACGTTTAGCTGGGAACCCAAAGCGGCAGAATAAGTTCCTCCACAACACCCTGGCCTCTGCAGTAGCCTTCTGGTCCTTTGTTGGGTAGGCCAGGGCAAGAGGGAGAAATGGTCGGTGACCACCAACACATTTTCTACCCCGCCAACAGACTTTTCCAGCATCAGGAAATCAATGCAAACAAGCTCCATGGGAGCACTGGTATGTATGCTGACAAGGGGCGCTCTGATACCTGCTGTTGGGGTCTTCCTAAGACAGCAACGCTCACACTGCTCACACCACACTTGCACATCCTGAAACATCCTTGGCCAGTAAAAGCGTTCTCGAATCAGGTTGAATGTTTGTTCCAATCCAAGGTGGCTTGATTTATCATGTAGAGCTATTTTGACCATCCTCTGCAGCTTCTGGGACAGCACCAGCTGTTGACCATGCTGACCATCCCGGACTATGCGATAAAGGGTACCATTTGTCACTAACAACCTCCTCCACTCTTTCAAGAGGAGAGTGCCTCGCTCTCCCCAGGTCCCTCTTTTTGTTTTACCAGGTTTGGTTTTCAATGCTCTGTAGTGCAGTACAGGCCCTATATCCGGATCATATTTCTGCCCTGCTCTTATTTGCTGCTTTGTCATTAAAGGAAGGGATTCAGTTCCAACACCTGTGTACGGCTCAATGTTCAAGGTTAGGTTGACATGTTTGGGGAGCTTCCCCAGCCTGACAACTTGAGACAGCATCCAGCCCCTGGTCCGGTTCCCTAAGCACCCTTTTGGCCTTTCTCAACCTTACTCTCTGAGGGAAGAACACAGACAACTTTGAGACCCATCTCTGCCCAGTAGCATCCAGTTTGGCAGCGGTCATAATTTATTTAAAGGGGGTTGTAATCTGTGAGCACATACAACTTGTGCCTATATAGATGGTCATACAACGTTTGTGTCACCCCCCCGCTTGAAATTCCAGCTTGTGAACAGGGTAATGAGTTTCAGCTGGGCTCAAACCCCTACTGGCATATGCTATCACCCTCTCAGTGCGACTCTGAACCTGTGCCAGGACAGCACCGAGACCTTCTCCAGAGCGTCTGTTTGCAACAACAAAGGCCACGTGTAGTCGGGGTAGCCCAACAATGGAGCCGATGTGAGTTTGTCTTTCAAAGTCTGAAATGCCCCAGTGCATTCCTCAGTCCAGAGAAAGGGTAGCTTGGGAACAAAAGGTTCCCCCCTTTTCTTCTTTTAAGGGTCGCCAGAGGTGAGACGATACAGGGGTGCTACAAGCTGAGAATAACCGACCACAAACCTGCTGTAGTAGCCGGCAAAGCCCACAAACTGCAGAACGTCATTGTGGCTAGTGGGTTGGGGCCAGTCCCTCACCTTACTAACCTTAACTGAGTCTGTACAAATTCCCTCCGAGGACACCAGGTGTCCGAGGTACTGGACTTCCTCTCTCATGAGGTGACACTTTGAAGGCTTAAGCTTTAGGCCATGTTCACGCAGCCTGTCAAATACCAACTGATGCCTGAAGGAGATGTGAGCAGTTCAAATCTCCAAAACAACATGTCATCAACCTTTGGAAGGTTGATAGAGCATTGTGTAGGCCAAATGGCATCCTGTTGGCTTCATAGAGACCCATAGGTGTGGTAAAAGCGGCATTATGCTTATCCTGCTCGGGAGTGGGAATGCATAACTGGAGCTACATGAATTTAATTTCCTGTAATCAACACATATTCTGGAGGAAAATAACCCATCTTTCTTTGTCACAATCACAATAAGGAATGTGGAGGGACTTCTACTGGGGCGGATTACAACGGATTCCTCCATGTCTTTCAGGTGTTAACGTACATCCTGCCACTGAGATGGTGATAGTTTACGGTATTGGAGGCGGAATGGCTTTGGGTCTACCAGTGGGATCTCATGTTTTACTATTTGTGTGCGTCCAAAATCCATCGAGTGTTGTGAGAAAACATTTGCATTCTTATCCACCAGCTGTCTGAGACGAGCCCTTTGCTCCTCTTCCTCAACAGCAGCTCCACTAAAATCCACATAACAGGGTAGGGAATCCCCCCAGGATTTGGGCAGGAAACCTGGCCATGACTTTGACACACTTAGAACACCTTTTTGTCACAGTTAGTCTCTCATCATCTGGCTTTTCATTTCCTATTGAAAGCTTTCCCTGTAACACTTCCTGCACAAGAAATGCATCTGTCAGATCAAGTCAAGTCAAGTCAAGTTTATTGTCACTTCACAGTTTACACAAGTATAAAGCAGTGATGTGAAAATCTTGTGTGCAATACCCGACGACAGACAGCAGTTATAAAAAAAGATAAAAATAGATAAAAATAGAATGAAAATAGAATAGAATATAAATGCAATTTATAAAATGCAATATATCAGCACAGAAAAGAGCAATATGTATATATAAATCAATGTAATAAAATATACATTGTTATATGCTATACGCCCTTGTTCAGCAGCCTGATGGCCTGACTGTGGAAGCTATCTCTAAGCCTATTTGGCACTTGATACTGCGGTATCGCCTGCCTGACGGTAACAGTGAGTACAGTTCGTGGCTGGGGTGGGCATTGTCTTTTATGATGCGTTTGGCCTTGGCCACGCACCGCTGATTGTAAATATCCAGGAGGGAGGGGAGCTCACCTCCAACGATATACTGGGCCGTCCGCACCACCCTTTGAAGCACTCTGCGCTCGAGTGCAGTGCAGTTCCCGTACCAGGCGGTGATACACCCTGTAAGAACACTCTCGATAGTGCCGTTATAGAATGTTCTCAGGATGTGGGGGCCCATGCTGAATTTCCTCAGACGCCTGAGGAAATACAGGCATTGTTGGGCCCTTTTCACCACGTGTGTGGTGTGCGTGGACCATGTGAGGTCCTCGGAGATGTGCACGCCGAGGAACTTGAAGCTGCTGACCCTCTCTACTGCAACGCCGTCGATGGAGATAGGGCTGTGCTCTCCCCTCTGCCTCCTGAAGTCCACGATCAGCTCCTTGGTCTTCTTGACGTTGAGGGCGAGGCTGTTCTCCTGGCACCACTGCTCCAGCGATCCGACCTCCTCCCTGTAGGCTGTCTCGTCGTCGCCGGCGATCAGGCCCATCACTGTCGTGTCGTCAGCAAACTTGACGATGACGTTGGAGCTGTGCATAGCCATGCAGTCGTGGGTGTAGAGGGAGTAGAGGAGAGGGCTCAGCACGCATCCCTGGGGGGCTCCCGTGTTGAGGGTCAGTGGCTCTGATGTGGTGCTGCCCATCCTCACCACCTGGCGGCGGTCCGACAGGAGGTCCAGTATCCAGCTGCACGTGGATGGGGGTACGCCTAGACCTCTCAGCTTGGTGTCGAGCTTGGCAGGAACTATTGTGTTGAACGCTGAGCTGTAGTCCACAAACAGCATTCGCACACAACAGTTCTTTCCCTCCAGGTGGGAAAGGGCAGTGTGGAGGGCCATGGCAATTGCGTCGTCCGTGGATCTATTTTGACGATATGCAAATTGCCATGGGTCCAGCGTGGTAGGTAAAACTGAGCAAATAAAGTCCTTGACCAACCTCTCGAAGCATTTGCTAACGATCGAGGTGAGGGCTACAGGTCTATAGTCATTCAGGCATGTTACCTTGGGTTGTTTAGGGACAGGCACGATTGTGGACATCTTGAAGACCACGGGGACAACAGCCTGGGACAGGGAGAGGTTGAAGATGTCTGCAAAGACTCCTGCCAACTGGTCTGTGCATGCTCTGAGGACGCGGCCCGGGATGTCGTCGGGGCCTGCCGCCTTACGGATGTTCAGCCGCTTGAAGGTGCGGCGCACATCCGCTTCCGCGGACAGCTCCTCAGTCGGTGCTGGCTTCGGCGGGCTGCCATTTACGTCGAACCGAGCAAAAAAAGTATTTAGCTCTCCTGGGAGGGAGGTACACAAGTACCTCTACACAACTGGTTCTCCCTCTGAAGTTCGTTATCGTCTGCAGCCCCTGCCACATACCCCTCGCATCGTGGTTCTTGAATTTATCTTCCACTCTGTCCTTATACTCCCGCTTGGCAGTGACGATGGTCTTACGGAGGTCGTAACGGGCTCTCGTATATTCCTCCGTATTCCCAGAGCCAAAGGTGGCGTTACGCGCATGTACGGCAGCGCGAACATCGCCGTTAATCCACGGTTTCTGGTTGGGATATATCCGAACCGACTTGGTCGGAACAACGTCATCTATGCACTTCTTGATGAACCCGGTGACCGACGACGCGTACTCGTTGATGTTATTGTCCGAGGCAACGCGGAACATGTGCCAGTCAGCGTGATTAAAACAATCCTGCAGCGTAGAGTCTGATTGGTCCGACCAGCATTGGACCTCCCACACAGCGATCGGTTGCTGCTTCAGTCTCTGCCTATAGGCTGGGAGTAGCTGGATAGAGCGGTGGTCGGATTTGCCGAACGGTGGGCGGAGGAGGGCCTTGTAGCCATCACGGAAGGGAGTGTAGCAGTGGTCGAGGACCCGCTCGCCCCGTGTGTTGCTCGTTATGTGTTGGTAGAACTTCGGGAGAACCTTCTTCAGTGTGGGTGTGGGGGTCACTACTGAGGGCCACCCAAGAAGAAGAGGGGTGCTTATGTCAAATAAATATGAAATTACTAAATATACTAAATATAGTGTTCTCATCGCCTCTAGGTGGCGGACTTGGACAATGTTAGGTGGAACACTTGTACAATGTAAGTGTTCCATTGTTGTGTCTCCTATTATACAAACAATATCAATTAATATCTGATGACATATCATCATTTCATGATGGACCAGTGTTACATAAAGCTCCATTATTGATGTATTATGAATATGTATTATTGTTGTACAGTCTCTTACAAAATACATGTACTATTATTATTATTATTATCATCACTAACAAATCCTCAGATTTTGTTCACCAAGTTACAATTCATCTTTGTTTGCTGGAAACACACACACACACACACACACACACACACACACACACACACACAGTTTAAAAGAGTTTAAAAGAGAGTTCTGCCTTTTCGTCTCGTTGGTGGAGACCTCTCGTCTGCCTCCTCGCCACCCTCCCCCGACCCGGGGACCTCGCGGGGGCGAGGACGGGTGGGCCGGCCTCCCTTCTCTTCCCCAAAGCGCTGCTGACTCTTTGTCAGCAGCGCTTTGGGGCGGACCTCGTCACCGCTGTCATCTTCGTTAGCCCCGTCATCATCACAGAACTGGATGCCGTGAATCTCGGACAGCTCCACAGACGACCCGTGGTCCACCTGCTGGAGTGAATCACCCACTGCAGAAGAAGGAGGAGAAGAAGAAGAAGAAGGAGAAGACGAGGTGTATTGTTGTCTGAAGTTTGTGTCGTGGGAGAATGGTGGACGTCCTCCTCGGTAAACCTACGTTGGTTTCTGTAATAATGTAAAGGTCCAGTCCGAATGCTTGTTTGTGATGTTTATTCCAAGCTGTCAAATGCAATACAGGTCCAATGCAACACACAGCTGTTACTCATTAGACTACCTAAGTAGGAGCCTCATAGGACCCTGCAGGTGAAGGTCTGACTGCCTGAATGAAAAGTAACCCACATTATAACAATCCCTTCCCCCATAGTCTTAAAAAGACATTTGTATACATTTTTTTAAGCTTAATCTCAGCTACAAGGTAGGGGGTAGACTGCCCCTCCTCCAGACACCCAAGGGGATTATTCTGCCCCTGCATTAAAATAAGTGGGGGCCTTCCTAACTGTACCTGGAAAACGACGTCCTATTTCTGGACCCGGTTCCGGAGGCCTCAGCACGACTGCCTCGGGTGCAGGAGGTTCCGGAGGCATCAGCACGACTGCCTCGGGTGCAGGAGTCTCTGACCCTGGATTGACTGCTTCTTGTGGTGAAAAGCTCTCCTCCGGTAGACTTGCTGGCGTGGTGTTTTGATCATAACATGGACGCATCTGATCCTGATGACGTCTCACCAGCTTGCCGTCCTGTTGTGTCACCCTCCAAGACACTGGACCGGTCCTCTCTGTGAGTGTTGCAGGAATCCACTTCTGGCCTGAGTACCCTCTCACATAGACTGAGTCAGACTCTGTGAACATCCTGTCCCTGACATGCTTGTCATGCTGCTCTTTTTGTTTATCCTGATTTAGTCCAACTCTATTCGCTAGTGAAGGACGCACTAGATCCAACTGAGTTCTGATTCTCCGGTTCATGAGTAGCTCAGCTGGCGTAGCTCCGGTTGTGGTCTGAGGGGTTGATCGGTACTTAAACAAGAACCTGGATAGCTTTGTCTCCACACTACCCTCCCCCATCTTCTTGATGCCCTCTTTGAACACCCGCACTGCACGCTCAGCACAGCCATTCGAGGACGGATGGTATGGTTGTCACATGCTTTATGCCGGGGTTTTTTAGGAAGTGTTTGAACTCTGCACTGACCAGACTTGGTCCATTATCACTAACCAGGACTGCTGGGATTCCATGGGTGGCAAAAATGCTCCTCAATTTCGGATGAAGTAATGGACTGCATTGGGTGAATAGGCGTCAATGACTATTAAAAACATCTTTCCATATACTGGCCCACAAAAATCCACATGCAGCCTCATCCAAGGTTGGTCTGGCCACTCCCACGGGTGTAAAGGTGCTGCTGCTGGGACGGCTTGGTTCAACTGACATGCATGACATCTGCGCACTGCTGACTCTAAATCTGCATCCATGTTTGGCCACCACACATAACTGCGGGCCAATGTTTTCATTCTTGAGACCCCTGGATGAGCGTCATGAAGCTCCTTGATCATAGTCTGTCTTCCTTGTGGTGGTATTATCACTCTACTTCCCCACAGGATGCACCCGTCCTCCACACTCAGTTCATGTTGTCGTCTCGTGTAAGGCCGTATTTCTGGGTCGGTGCTCTGTGAGGGCCAGGAGCCCTGCAACAGCCACTGGTGGACTCTGGACAGGATAGGGTCCCGACGAGTCCAGTCCCGGATGTGTTTTACCTGCAGTGGTGTACCATTCATATGCTCCATAAGCAGCACCACCTCTTCCTCCTGTGGTATATTTCTGGGCTTTATGGGCAGTGGGAGTCTGCTCAGTGCGTCTGCATTCCCGTTTTTTGAGCCTCCTTATACTCCAAGGTGTACTCATAAGCGGCTAAAATGAATGCCCATCTTTGCATTCTGGCTGCCGCGAGTTGTGGGATGCCCTTACTCTCTCCCAAAAGGCCTAGCAGGGGTTTGTGATCAGTCGCAATAGTGCAGTGTTTTCCAAACAGATACTGGTGGAATTTTTTAAGACCAAAAATGATAGACAGCGCCTCTTTCTCTAGCTGTGAATATCCCCGTTCTGCTGATGACAGTGACCGTGACATGTATCCGATTGGCCTGTCGGAGCCATCTGGAAACCGGCGTGATAATACTGCTCCGACGCCATAAGGTGATGCATCACAAGCCAAGTAGAGCGGCTTTGTCTCATCAAAATGCACTAATAATTTTTCAGACTGGAGGCACTTTTTTGCATCCTCAAATGCCTGGGTCTGACATTTTTCCCATCTCCATGGGGTCTCTTTTCTCAAAAGCTTGTGTAGTGGCTCCAATATGGTAGACACATTTGGCAGGAACCTGTGATAATAGTTTAGCATGCCCAGGAAAGACTTTAACTGTGTCTGGTCAGTCGGCTGTGGGGCATTTACAATGGCCTGTACCTTGTCAGCCACTGCTTGAATCCCTTTGTGGTTAATTCGGTAACCCAGGTAAACAACCTCTGGTACCATGAACACACATTTGTCTCTCCTCAGACGCAGTCCTGCAGCTGAGAGTCTCTTCAGCACTACCTCTAAGTTGTGTAGATGGCTGGCATCGTCGTCACCGGTCACCAGAATATCATCTATTCTCACCACCACCTGGGGAAGGCCTTGTAGTAGGTTATCCATGGTGCGCTGGAATATGCCTGGTGCTGATGACACACCATAGGGTAGCATGGTGTACTGATACAGACCCCGGTGGGTGTTTATTGTTGTGAATTTCTTAGATTCTTCATTCAGTGGGAGCTGTTGATAGGCCTGTGACATGTCCAATTTTGTGAATTTCTGTCCCCCCCCTAATACCGCCAACAAGTCCTCTGTTTTTGGAATAGGGTAGTTGTCCAACTTGGACACTGGATTCACTGTCACTTTATAGTCCCCGCATATTCGGGTTGTCTTGTCTGGTTTTAGTCTGGGCACGATGGGAGCTGCCCTCTCCAATCTGACCAACTCTGTCTCCACTTTCTCTTTGAGAGCATAGGGTAATGGCCTGGCTTTAAAATACCGTGGCTTGGCTTCTGGGTCCACATATATATTTGCTGTAGCCCCTACTAAAGTGCCCAGCTCGCCTTTAAAAACATCCTCATGTTGTGCTAGCAGAGCATTTAACTCCTGCTGCTGACCTATCTGTAGTCTGAAAATGGCTCTCCAGTCAAGCCGCATAGCTTTGAGCCAATTTCTCCCCATCAGATTAGGCCCCTCCCCTTTTACCACCAGCAATGCCATTTTCTCTGTCTCGAATCATGTCATTTAACGTAGCGCCAAACCCACAATGTTCAGTTATTCTCTTCAGCTGGGCTACAAATGATGACACAGACTGTCCTTGCTGTCCTTGCTGTCTCCACAATGGCACTGGGTTTAGGTGTGAAGTGATCACTCAAAAGTTTCAATAGCCCCGTCAAGTCAGAATCTCCTGGCTTACCCGGCAGACACAAATCGTGCAGCATAGCGTAGACTTTTCCTCCACATGCACTCAGGAATATGGCTCGCTTTTGTCCTGCATCTGTGATCTTGTTAGCCACAAAGTAGAATTCCAGACGTTCCACGTTGTCACGGTTACGGTGGTTGACAGGGGGCGTTGCCAGGCCGCGTGCGCTAGAGGCGCACACACACGCACCTGCCAACCATTACCGTGGCTAATTACCATTGATCTCACCTGGGGGCAATTTATACAGCGGCGTCAGTGAGAGACGTCGCTCGTTCGTACTACGTGTAAACCGGTACGCTACCAGTCCCCAGGTGACATTCATCCCTGGTCCTGATCACCCTGCTACGGACTATCGGAGAGATAGTCCGCCCGTCTGCTGTTCCAGCCCCCCTCGCCTGTCCCCAACGATCCCTACGTCTCCTACCTGTCGGCTTGACGCACCTCGACCTCCCGGTAACCTGACCCTCGCCTGTCCCCCAACGATCCCTACGTCTCCTACCTGTCGGCTTGACGCACCTCGATCTCCCGGTCCCAGCTCCCTCGTCGGTCCTGGGGAATCGCCTTCTATTGTGTTTTGTGCCATTAATAAACCCCTGTTCTTCCTTTCCTGGTCTCCGCCTGCGTTCTGGGTCCAACCTCACCACACACAGCCGTGACAGAACGAACGAGCCATTATGGACCCCGGCGACGGAGATCGGGTGAAGCGCGAGATCCACGTTTACGCAGCGCAATGGGAGCAACATCTGGCGGACGCCCATGCGACGATTACCCGGCTGCTGGACATCACGGACTCCCAGGGCGTACGCATAACGCGCCTCGAGGCGAGGGATCCACAAACGCCGGTTCTCGCTGGTTCCGCGGAGCCGCACATCCCGCCCCCGCCGAGATACTCGGGGAATCCGGACACCTGCCGGAGCTTCCTGGTACAATGCAAAAATATTTTTGAAGCACAGCCGTCCCGCTTTACGAGGGAAGCGGGGAGGATTGCGTATATAGTGAGTCTGCTGGAGGGAGGACCCCTCGCTATGTACGATGCGCTCCGTGCGCAAGGATCTCCTCTCGTGGAGACTTTTGTGGCTCTCGAGATGGAGCTCATGAGGGTGTACGACCACCCCATACGGGGCGCCCAGGCTGGACAACTCCTGTTGCGGCTTAAGCAAGGAACGCTTAGTCTTCGGGAGTACATCGCCCGGTTCCGCCGGTTGGCGGTGGAGTCCGGTTGGAACGAGGAATCACTCCTGTCCGCGTTCCAGAGCGGACTCAACCGGGAGTTGGGCACGGAGGTGGCGTTGCGGGGCCAGAAGGGCACTGTGGATGAGGCCATCCAGATGGCCATTCAGGTGTCCGACCTAGCTATGCAGTGGGGGGACGGTCCGGGTCCTTCCAGAAGCGTCTCCCGCCCAGCTGAGGAGAGGAGATATTCTCGGTCCACCGCTTCCTTTGCAGAGGAGCCGATGCAGTTGGATCGGGTGGTCCTCTCCCAGCAGGAACGGAAGCGGAGGCTGGACACCGGAGCTTGTCTCTACTGCGGGACGTTGGGACACTCCATTCGCGACTGTCATCGTCGGCCAAAAGATCGGGCCCCTCAGTGACGGCGGGGTCCCTGAGGTGCCAGAATGCGACTCGCTCTCCAGCTCTACTTACAGGCTCCCATTTTCTCGGACATCTCCTTTGGGCGAGGGAGAGGCTTCCGGTGGAGGTGTTGGTGGACTCCGGAGCAGATGCCAGCTTTATTGATGCGGCTCTGGTCGAACGGGTCGGTATTCCCACCGAGCGGATACAACCACCATTGGAGGTGAACTCACTGGATGGAAAACCGTTGGCCCGGATCACTCAACGGTCTGTCCCTCTCACACTGATTCTGTCAGGGAATCACCGGGAGACCATCAGCCTACACATCATCTCCTCCCCCCACACCCCGGTGGTATTGGGTAGACCGTGGTTGGCGACCCACAATCCACACATCGATTGGGCGGCGGGTTCCGTGATTAGTTGGAGCATGTTCTGCCACTCGAACTGCCTCCGGTCCGCTCTAGCCCCACGCAGCTCACCCACCCGTCCGGTCCTGAGTCCTCCCGATCTCTCATCCGTCCCCCGCGTTTACCACGACCTCGGGGAGGTGTTCTCTAAAGAACGGGCCGTCTCCTTACCCCCTCACAGACCATACGACTGCGCCATCAATCTCCTTCCCAGCGCGTCTTTGCCGGTGAGGCGACTCTACAATCTGTCCCGGCCCGAGAGACAGACCATGGAGACCTACATCCACGACTCTCTGGCAGCGGGCCTGATCAGACCCTCGTCGTCGCCTGTGGGTTCTGGTTTTTTTTTTTGTGACTAAGAAGGACAACTCGTTAAGACCGTGTATTGACTTCCGGGGGCTAAACGATATCACCGTAAAAAATAAGTACCCCTTGCCACTCATCGACCCAGCCTTCGAGCCTCTCCGTAATGCGATGGTGTTCTCCAAATTGGACCTCCGCAATGCCTACCATCTCGTCCGGATCCGTGAGGGGGACGAGTGGAAGACGGCGTTCAACACTGCTTTGGGGCACTTCGAGTACCGGGTCATGCCCTTCGGTCTCACCAACGCCCCGGCAGTGTTCCAGGCTCTGGTGAACGACGTCCTCCGAGACATGCTGAACCTGTTCGTCTTTGTCTACCTGGACGATATTTTGATATTTTCAGGTAGTCAGAGGGAGCACGTTCAGCACGTCCGGTTGGTCCTTCAGCGACTTTTGGAGAACAAGCTATTCGTCAAGGCGGAGAAGTGCGAGTTCCACGCGAAATCGGTGGCCTTTTTGGGGTTCATAATCGAACCGGGCCAGGTTCGATCGGACCCCGTTAAAGTCAAGGCAGTGGCGGAGTGGCCGACGCCTACGTCCCGGAAACAACTCCAGCGGTTCCTCGGATTTTCTAATTTTTACCGCAGGTTCATCCGGGATTTCAGTAGCGTCGCGGCCCCACTTACTCGGCTCACCTCCACGCTCTCTCCGTTCTCCTGGACTCCGGAGGCAGGTGCGGCGTTTGCGCAGCTGAAACGGCTGTTTACCTCGGCTCCGGTTCTGAGGCATCCGGATCCGGCGTGCCAGTTTGTGGTGGAGGTGGACGCATCGGACTCCGGTGTGGGGGCCGTCCTCTCTCAACGTGCCACGGGGGATCGGAAGACTCACCCTTGTGCCTTTTTTTCAAGACAGTTGTCGCCCGCGGAGAGGAACTACGACGTGGGGAATCGGGAGCTCTTGGCAGTGGTTCTGGCCTTGGAGGAGTGGAGGCATTGGCTGGAGGGGGCCGAACAACCGTTCGTGGTCTGGACAGACCACAAGAACTTGGCCTACCTCCGCACCGCCAAACGGCTCAACTCTCGACAGGCGCGGTGGGCGTTGTTCCTGGGGAGGTTCAACTTCACACTCACTTACCGGCCTGGATGTCGGAATGTGAAACCGGACTCTCTCTCTCGCCAGTGGGACGCCGAGAGGGATCTCGTCGAGCCAGAGACCATCCTGCCTCCGGTGTGCGTGCTTGGGGCAGTCACTTGGGAGATTGAGGGTCTCGTCCGGTCGGCTCAACGTACCCATCCAGATCCAGGTAATGGTCCCGCTAACCGGCTGTTTGTACCCGATCCAGTTAGGTCTCGGGTGCTGCAGTGGGCTCATTCCTCCCGCCTGACCTGCCATCCCGGCTTTGCACGGACCCTGTCCTTCCTCAGACGGAGCTTCTGGTGGCCTTCCATCTCCCGGGACACCCAGGTCTTTGTCACGGCCTGCACCGTCTGTGCACGCAGCAAGGCCTCACATCGACCTCCTGCGGGGTTGCTGCAGCCGCTGCCTATCCCTCGTCGGCCTTGGTCGCACATCGCCGTGGACTTCGTCACCGGTCTTCCGCCTTCGGCTGGTAACTCCACCATCCTCACCATCGTCGACCGGTTTTCGAAGGCGGTCCATTTTGTGCCTTTGCCCAAGCTTCCCTCGGCCAAGGAGACGGCGGACCTCCTGGTGCTGCAGGTATTCCGTCTGCACGGGATACCCCTGGACATAGTGTCCGACCGGGGGCCACAGTTCGCGTCGCAGTTGTGGAGGGCGTTTTGCCAGGCTCTGGGGGCCACCGCCAGCCTCTCCTCCGGATACCACCCCCAGTCCAATGGACAAACGGAGAGAGCCAACCAGGACCTGGAAGCGGCTCTCCGCTGCGTCGCCGCGAACCATCCATCCTCATGGAGTTCCCACCTCCCTTGGGTGGAGTACGCCCACAACTCCCTGATCAGCGACGCCACAGGGATGTCGCCGTTCCAGGCATCACTGGGCTACCAACCACCCCTGTTTCCCGTCCAGGAGGAGGAGATTGCGGTGCCGTCGGTACGGGCCCACCTCCAGCGCTGCCGCCGGATTTGGAGGACCGCGCGGTCGGCACTCCTTCGTACGGCCGATCGGAACCGGCGTTTGGCGGACCGTCGGAGGGTCCAGGCACCCATCTATCGACCTGGACAACAAGTTTGGCTCTCCTCCCGTGACCTACCACTCCAGGTACAGTCCCGGAAGTTGGCGCCTCGTTATGTGGGACCTTACACGGTGGACAAGGTCATCAACCCGGTTTCTGTACGGCTAAGATTGCCGCCAGCCATGAAAGTTCATCCCACCTTTCATGTCTCTCTGTTGAAACCTGTGTCTTCCAGTCCCTTGTGCCCTCCCACCACACCCCCTCCCCCCCCAGGATCATCGACGACCATCCCGCCTACACGGTGAGAAAGATCCTGGACATCCGTCGCCGTGGCCGGGGTTTCCAGTACCTGGTGGATTGGGAAGGGTACGGCCCGGAGGAGCGGAGTTGGATTCCACGGCGGAGTGTCCTAGATCTGTCCCTCATCCGCGACTTCCATCAGGAACATCCCAACAGGCCGAGTGGGGCGCCAGGAGGCACCCGTTGAGGGGGGGGTACTGTCACGGTTACGGTGGTTGACAGGGGGCGTTGCCAGGCCGCGTGCGCTAGAGGCGCACACACACGCACCTGCCAACCATTATCGTGGCTAATTACCATTGATCTCACCTGGGGGCTATTTATACAGCGGCGTCAGTGAGAGACGTCGCTCGTTCGTACTACGTGTAAACCGGTACGCTACCAGTCCCCAGGTGACATTCATCCCTGGTCCTGATCACCCTGCTACGGACTATCGGAGAGATAGTCCGCCCGTCTGCTGTTCCAGCCCCCCTCGCCTGTCCCCAACGATCCCTACGTCTCCTACCTGTCGGCTTGACGCACCTCGACCTCCCGGTAACCTGACCCTCGCCTGTCCCCCAACGATCCCTACGTCTCCTACCTGTCGGCTTGACGCACCTCGATCTCCCGGTCCCAGCTCCCTCGTCGGTCCTGGGGAATCGCCTTCTATTGTGTTTTGTGCCATTAATAAACCCCTGTTCTTCCTTTCCTGGTCTCCGCCTGCGTTCTGGGTCCAACCTCACCACACACAGCCGTGACACACGTACTGCTGCCAATCATCTGTTTCCTGATCAAACTCATGGATTTTCCCATACGTCGTCATTTTCTACCGTTCGGCTAAACTCCAAGTTTAGTTCATCCTCGTCGCCAATGTAATAATGTAAAGGTCCAGTCCGAATGCTCGTTTGTGATGTTTATTTCAAGATGTCAAATGCAATACAGGTCCAATGCAACACACAGCTGTTACTCATTAGACTACCTAAGTAGGAGCCTCATAGGACCCTGCAGGTGAAGGTCTGACTGCCTGAATGAAAAGTAACCCACATTATAACTTTCTCCTGTCGTAGAGGGGGAAGGCACTGGAGCTCCTGTGAAGAAGGAGTTCACATCAATGTTTTATCCTCCGTATGAACACAAGGAACACCACACACTGACACGGAAACTTAAAACGTTTAGAAAGAAGGTAACACATACTTTTCAGGAGTGAAGATCGCCTGAAGAATGTAGAAAAGCAGAAAGTGACCACGTTAGGAGAACCGAGAAAGATTGACTATTAGACAATTATTGCAGTAAAGTGTCTTACAAAATACATGTATAATTATTATTATTATTATTATCATCACTAACAAAGCCTTATATCTGAAGGCTTCGTTCACCAAGTTACAATTCATCTTTATTTTCAGGAAACACACACACACACACACCAATGTCCCAATGATGATCACGCTGATTAATGCAAGATCTAAATGTTTAAAAGAGTTTAAAAGAGAGTTCTGTCTTTTATTCTGTGTCTGAGGTCTGGGTGCTGCAACACACGTACAGTTTGTTTGTTTTTCCTTACGTATTTTTAGCTTTTTCATTTTTGGACACGTACATGTCTTCTTCTGGTCTCCCTTTAAGGGTGTTTTCCTCACACAATCAGAAGCAAAAGCAGCCAACCTTTTTTTTTACCTTTTTATTCACTATGACGGCTATTTTTGTACTTTTCATCTCTCCCCAAACATCGCCCTTCCACTCCTCCTCCTGGAAGAAGACTTCAAGTGGGAGGCTCCTCTTCCTCTGGTCGCCGCCATCCTCCGGCACGCCCACCGGGGGGGCGGAGCCGCCGGCCTTGTGGGCGGAGCCGCCGGCCTCGCTGTGGGACTTGGTCTTGTTGGTGGAGACCTCTGTGTCGCCTGTCTTCTTGCCACCCTCCCCCGACCCGGGGACCTCGCCGGGGCGAGGACGGGTGGGCCGGCCTCCCTTACCTTCCTCAAAGCACTGCTGACTCTTCGTCAGCAGCGCTTTGTGGTGGGTTCTCTTTTCATCGCCCTTCCTCTCCTCCTCCTGGAGATTATCGTCACGTGGGTAGCTCCTCTTCCTCTGGGCGGAGCCGCCGGCCTTGTGGTTCACCTGCTGGGGTGAATCACTCACTGCAGAAGAAGAAATAGAAGAAGAAGGAGAAGAAGAAGAAGAAGAAGAAGAAGAAGAAGAAGAAGAAGAAGAAGAAGAAGAAGAAGAAGAAGAAGAAGAAGAAGAAGAAGAAGAAGAAGAAGAAGAAGACTTTTTTGACTTTTGCAAAAACACTTTATTTACACTAGATCAATTGTGATCAAATAAAGTGCTTCATTGTGCAAAAACAAAAAAAAAAAAAAAAAAAAAAAACAACAACAAAACAACAAAGAAAAAAACAAATCACTCAAAATAGTACATTAAAACCTAGGTCTTAAAACATGTGCAAAGTGCAAATCCTCATCCACAACAGAACACACAATGTCTTCGTGACACCACCGCTGTTTAAAAGCATCCAGATCCCCAACATGTTTATAAAAGCGATGCTCTAAACAAAGTCTGGCTCTTATGTTGCACAGCCAGATCGCTTTTGCCTCTTCCCCTTTCCTATTTTCTACTCTGTTTCTCCTACTCAAATGAATGGCCATCTTCGCTTCACCCGAGAGGTAGTTCAGGAGCTGCCACTTTTCTTTATTTGCTTTTTTGTCTGGAGGTCCCATGATAAAAACACTCTCGGTAAAAACTATACCAAAAAGATTAAAAACCCATGTTAAAAGAGAGAAGAAACCCGTGAGTCTCTTGCACTCTGTAAAAACATGGAAAACAGTCTCTCTAAAACCACAAAATGGACACTTGTTAAAAACAGCAGGATTAATAGTGGAGATAAAGGAATTGCATGCAATGGCACCGTGTAAAATTCTCCACTGGAGGTCGGCAGTACGTTTTTTTATGGGAGGTTTGTATAAAATCCCCTTCTATCTTTTCTGTGACGTCCTCCCAGTTCTTCAGGACTACAATTCCCTTCCCCAAGACAGTAGCGTGGCGTGGTGAAAATTTTAGGGGAAGCCAGTTTTTTTTGGGTCAATAACGTAACCAGTTGAGTGATTACAGCGCCCGGTATCATTTTACACAGTTGTATCATACAGATGCAGGACTTGCACACGCCTGTTATCTAACCGACAGGTCCGCACGCACTCTCCAGCCAAAACTCTCTCGTCTTATTAATTTAAGCATTCCCCCCCCCCCCCCCCCAAATGCATAACCAGCCGCTCAATGCGCAGTGCAGATTCGGTAATGAATAAAAAAGCTTCAATTTCACAGCACAATCTATGTGATTTTTTGATTTACCGTGCCTCTCAATTGCCCGTGACAGGTTGGCAAGGTCGATGAATCCTGAAGTTGCCCAAGGATTGTTCAGGGAGCACGAATCCTTGTCAAAAAGAAGACATGGCCAGCAAAATAGACGCTGAAGTTCAGCGCTTCCAGTTAGCCACTCCGTGCGGACATAATTGTCCTCATTGAACGTCCGATTCGCTCCCTTTTTCCTCTGTGCACACAGCTCGAGTGTGGGCATGGGCCTGTCATCTGATTTAATTTTTAGTTGCTGCTGTAGCGGAAGTTTAGTAAAGTTGTTTTTTATTAAGTACGCCAAATCTCCACCCTCCATAATGCTTAATACTATCAAACGGCGAGGATGACAGTTACAGTACTACGTACTGATGTTGATGTGATTTGATTGGATTTGTGAGTCAAGGGATTCCCTTCAAATCGATCCAATGGGATCAAGGGATCCCATTCCCTTGAAGGGAGGCCAGCCGTCTCTGGCCTCCCTTGGCATGGCCCTGACCAATCACAGGTTGGCAGGGGGACATGACGTGCCTCATCTGATTGGTCAATCCGGGACAATCCCCCATTTTTTTTTTCACCAAGGGAAGCTCATTCGGCTGGCCTCCTCTATTTCACCATAATATCTAGGGGGCGCTGTTGTTTCACTCTTTGTAAAATACTCAATGAGAATGGGGGAGAGACGGTCCGGCAGCAACACACAGGCTGTGTGTTGCTGCCGGACCGTCTCTCCTACATTTTTTAAATTAAAATAAAAAAAATTCGGTAATTCTCCTTTGCTGTGTGACACAGCAAAGGAGAATTACCGAATTTTTAAAAAAAATTATAATTTTAAAATGTATTAAAATTATAACTACAATCCGAAAAAACAGGGGAAGCCTGGCTTCCCTTGGCCTCCGGGAGAAAACGCCACTGCCCCAAGAACACACCCAGGTACTTGAAGCCATCCTTTCTCCAGACCATGTTCTGGGGAAGAACTGGGAGACCGCCACTCCACTCACCGACAGCGAGGGCCTCACTTTTCTTCCAATTCACCCTCGCTGCCGATGCTGAACTAAACTCCCTCACGATGTCAACTAAAACGTCTATGTCAGTCTGGTCCCTAACAAAAACAACAACATCATCTGCATACGCTGATAAAACCAGTTTCCATTAAAACCAGGTAAAAACAGCCCTTGCAGTTTCGAGCGTATTTTGCTGAGGAGGGGTTCTAGGGAGAGTGCATAGAGCATGCCAGACAGAGCACAGCCCTGCCGGACCCCTCTACACACTCTAAAAGGAGCACACAACCACCGTTGAACTTCAGCACACTCTCAATGTTATTATACAACACCATGATCTTGGCTATGAAACCAGCGCTGAACCCAAACTTCTCCATTACTTTCCAGAGGAAGCTGTGCTCAACGCGGTCGAAAGCCTTTTCCTGATCTAGAGAAATCAGACCAGTATTAATGTCCAATGAGCTGGAGACCTCCAAAACATCTCGAATTAGGTGGACATTGTCCACCATGGACCTGCCGGGCACACAGTAGGTCTGGTCCCGGTGGATGACCTGCTCCACAGCCCTCCCCAGCCTGGTGGCCAAAGCCTTGGACAGAAGTTTGTAATCCACACACAGCAGAGACACAGGGCGCCAGTTCTTGATGTCCTGCAGGTTTCCTTTTTTTGGGAGCAGTGTGATCACCGCTCTCCTGCAGGACACTGGCATAGAGCCAGAGGCCAGACTCTCATTAAAAACGTCTAGAAGGTCATTTGACAAGACGTCCCAGTAGGCTCTATAAAACTCCACGGAGAGGCCATCGATACCAGGAGCCCGCCGTCCCTGCATGCCTTGCAGGGCAGTCTGCAACTCCTGGATCGTTAACGGCCCTTCGAGCTGTGAGTTGGCCTCCTCGGAGACCTGAGGTAGTCCATTCCAGAACCCCTCGGACAGAGTTTCCCCCTCCTCATACTCACTTGTGTATAGGGTGGAATAAAAACTCACAGCTCGCCTCCTGATCTGGCTTGGCTCTGTTATTTCCTGCCCTGTGCCTGACAGCAGCGAGTGGATCACTCGCCTCTGCCCATTCTTCTTTTCCAGGCCGAAGAAGAAGCTAGTGGGAGCATCCATCTCATTTATGTTTAAAAACCGGGACCTCACTAGTGCACCCTGAACTTTTACATCCAGCAGGTTGGCTAAAGCCATCTTTTTCTCTTTGAGGATTTCAATATATCCTCGATCTCCTGTGGTCTCACGTATTGTTTCTAGTTCCACTATATCACTCTCCAGGTCTTTCATAGACCTAATGATGTCTTGTGTGACATTGAGGGTGTGCTGTTGGCAGAGTAACCTTATCTCGGTCTTACCATGGTCCCACCACTGCCTAAGACTGCTAAAATCTCCCTTCCTCTGCCTAAAAACACTCCAAAAATAAATAAGGGCCTCTTTAAAATGTTTATCAAATGTTAAAACCGAGTTAAAATGCCAATATGCACTTCTGGGTAAAACATTTCTAATAAAAACATCACATAAAAGCAAAGAATGATCCGTAAAACCAGCAGGTGATATACTGCACAATTTAAAAGTGTTAAAATGATGCTTAAAACAATAAAAACGATCTAACCTAGCTGAAGAAATTATATTCTCCCTGATGTGGGACCAGGTGTACTGCCTGTTGTCTGCGTGCATCCTTCTCCATACATCCACCAGGCCGTGGGAGTGGACCAGCTGCCTCAGAGCATGCTGGGATGCTGGATGCGGCTCTGCATGGTTGCGATCTAAAAATGCATTTTCTGTACAATTAAAATCCCCACCCAAGAATAAAAAATCCTCCGTGGCACAACCGTTTAAAACATCATTAACTTTGAGTAAAAACACCTTCCTCTCTGTACCGTTTGTTGGAGCATAGACATTTACAAAAACCACTGTAAAAAGGTCAAACCGTGCTTTTATTAAAAGCAACCTCCCATTGATAAAATGCTCGACCTCCAGTGAGACAGGCTTAAAAGACTTGGAGAGGAGGAAGCCCACCCCCCCACTGAGAGAGGTGTTGTGGCTTAAAATGACTTCCCCCTCCCACTCCTTCTTCCAGTCCGTCTCATTAAAACCATCGCTGTGAGTCTCTTGTAAAAAGGACATCGACATGTTTTATTTTTGCAGTTTGAAAAATTAGAGCCCTCTTCCTTTCCTCTCTGGCTCCGTTTACATTCAAACTTCCTACTCTAAAAGTGTCCATTAAGAGTGAGATATTAAAAATAAAATAAAATAAAATAAAAACAAATAAATTAAACACACACATTGAGTTTTCTGAACTCACCGCTACCCATTTGCCTCCTTATTTTGGTCACCATTCTTGTGTTTTACTGACTTCACCTGTCTCTACACTTTCTTTTGCCGAATCACCTTGTGGTTCGTTGCTTATCTCAGGGGTTTCACCTTTTTTTTATTTTTTATCTTTTTTTCCCCCATCCCCCTTTTCTTCTGCTTCACACAAAAACACCACCACATCTTCCTGAACGCAGTCACCCACACCCACACCTTGTGCAACACCACAGTCCCCCAAGCCGGACACAACAGCAGAAACGCATTGTATACCTCGCCCCCGCCCGCCCGCGCCCACTCCGCGTCCGAGACGTCACACCGCGCGCCACTGCGGACCGCTCAGGAGCAGCGTCGCTGTCAGCAGCAGCGGCCGCCTCCGGAGGGGGGCGCCACAGTGGGAGACACCTGCTGCTCCATTGCAACCGGCACATCAGCCGCTGGCGCGGCAGTCCGCCCCGGCGCAGCCACGGGCGGTTTCAGTGCAACAGCCGCGGGTGGGCCTGGCGCGTTAGACGGCCCAGCCGGCGCGTTAGACGGCCCAGCCGGCGGCGCGTTAGACGGCCCAGCCGGCGGCGCGTTAGACGGCCCAGCCGGCGGCGCGTTAGACGGCCCAGCCGGCGGCGCGTTAGACGGCCCCGCCGGCGCGTTAGACGGCCCAGCCGGCGGCGCGTTAGACGGCCCAGCCGGCGGCGCGTTAGACGGCCCAGCCGGCGGCGCGTTAGACGGCCCAGCCGGCGGCGCGTTAGACGGCCCAGCCGGCGGCACGTTAGACGGCCCCGCCGGCGCGTCATCCGGACCAGGCAGATCCGGGTCCCCGCGCTTCGGACAGGCACTCACGGTGTGCCCCTCTTCCCCACAACCAAAACACTTCATAACCGATGATGTTGCAAAAATCACGTAGTCATAATCATCTACTTTAACGTAAAAACGGAGGTTAAGCTCCGCATTCCGATTGTTCAGTATCATATACACCTGTCTGCGGTGAGTCACTACGTGTTTCAGTAACTGAGACTTACATCCAGACAGCATCTTTTTCATTGGAGAAACAAGTTGCCCATGCCTGGACAGTTCTCTACTGAGGAACTCATCAGTTATGAAGGGGGGAACATTTGAAAGTATAACTTTGGTTGCGGGCAGCATCAGCGGCTGCACCTGTACAAACAACTCTCTCACCGTGATGCCCGTCTCGATGACACAGTTCACCTTCTCCACCTGATCCAGAAAGATCACCACCGCGCTGTTCATCCGCGCCAAGGACTTGATACTTCCGTGTCCGACCTTCTCCCCCACGGCCAGCCCGATCTCCTCCACAGTGCACGCGAAGCCGGCGGAGATCTTAATGCCATGCTTCCGCGTGAGCTTGGCAAAGTCTCCATTTACCATGGCGCCGTCAGACGGCAGGAGAAGACCACACAACACACCACACACCACCCAAAAGCACGAATAGTAACGCAAAACAAATTACCACCTGTAAACTATATTAAATTAAACCCATTACACAAAAAATAAACGGAAAATTTAACGAGAAACGTCTCGCTCCTCTCTCTCTTTCACCCTCCGAAAATCCCAGCATGCACCAGGAAAGAAGAAGAAGAAGAAGAAGAAGAAGAAGAAGAAGAAGAAGAAGAAGAAGAAGAAGAAGAAGAAGAAGAAGAAGAAGAAGAAGAAGAAGAAGAAGAAGAAGAAGAAGAAGAAGAAGAAGAAGAAGAAAGAGCAGGAGGAGAAGATGAGGTGTATGGTCTGGTTTGTGTCGTGGGAGAATGGTGGACGTCCTCCTCGGAAAACCTACGTTGGTTTCTCCTGTAGAGGAGGAGGTAGGCGCTGGAGCTCCTGTGAAGAAGGAGTTCACATCAATGTTTTATCCTCACACACACTGACACGGCAACTTAAAACGTTTAGAAAGAAGTTCACACATACTTTTCAGGAGTGAAGGTCACCTGAAGAAAGCAGAAAGGGACCACGTTACAAGAACCGAGAAAGTTTGATGACTTTAAGATGACTACGGTTGAAAGGAACGGCAGACCCACCAGTTCCTCGACACTGGAGTCGTTAAACTTGTACCAGCGGCCTTGGGCACTGTCCAGAGGTCTGATGGTGGCTGTGTAGTGGCCACCCCTCAGGTTGCCGTAGTGGTCCACGGTGGCATACAGATCATAGCTCCCGCCCTGAGCGGCCAACAAGCCACAGACAAAAAGGAAAAGATCACAGCAATCAAGATACACAAAGACGTCTCCCCTTGGTGTGAAGCCATGGATACATGGCTTCACACAATACACTTATTGTTGTATTTCTTATAGGCTACACGGTCTAGGCCTCGCCTTATGGGCTTGTCCCGTGCGCGCATCGCGTGCACTGAACATTTCAGCAATGTACCAATCCACATGGGCCCCGCCCACATTCCCCACGCCAACGTGCATATAAGGCCCGCAGAGCGGCACTCACCCTCCCATTTATTTGAGCAATGTGGAAGGTAAGCAATGATGAAAGATGAATGATTTCAGAACCTGGCTGCGCCAGGGCAAAGAACACCTGCGCGGAGTGCCCGGCAAGGCTCCCCTTGGATGACCAACACACCTTGTGTTTTCGTTGCCAGGGAGCAGACCACGCCATAGCCGCCGTAAGGGATGCCGGGAGTTGTCTCCCATGCTGTTCCATGACCAAAGATCTTCGAAGAGGTCTTCGAGAGGTTCTTCGCACCGGCGATCGATTTAAACGACACCGTCGATATCCTCGCCGGTGAATCATCTTGTGCCAGTGAAGACGAGAGCGACGATGTAGACACTGTCACCGTCGTCGAGGAACCGCATGGCAATCAAACTCTCCGAATGAAGAGTCGTCTTGCTGCGATTCTTTTAGACCAACAATCCCAGGTGAATGTTGTGTCTCGCCACTCTCCTCCCCTCAGGCCTATGACTGTAGGGCGACTAGTCAGCGTAGCACAGCTGGGGTCTCCGTGTGCTCTATGAGCGGGCTGGGGACTCACCATGCGTTCGCGTGCCAGTCCCCTGCACCCCGACTTGCTGTCCCCTTCCATTCAGTTGGACGGCTGTCGGGTAAAGGCTGGGCAATCGGTGCCGCCATGGATCGATACCGACCTACGAGCGGCGCCCTAATAAATCGCAGTAGAATCCACAGTGGATGCTGTGGTTTCTCCGCTTGATGATTCGGCACATTATCGCTGTAGGGGCCAGGGAGTACCGCGCTTTACTGAACAGCGCTCCCCAGCTGTCTGCTCACCCTCTTTCAGAGTGCTATGCGTAATGACGACAGTGATGCCTCCAACCCAATTGGTTGGACGGCACGCTGAAATGGAGATCCCATTCAGTTCAAGCATTGTCCCCCCGCCCTGTAAAGGCCTGGTGGAAACCTGGCGAGCGCTGCTCTAGCGACGGAGGTGTGTGTCTTTTGGTGACGGGGGCCGTCTTTGTCGTTCCCCCCTCCAAATTACACCAGGGTTTTTTAATCCGCTACTTTCTGGTTCTCAAGAGTTGGGAAGATGAGTCCCTTATTGGATCTCCGCGCTCTGGATTGATCTGAAACGCCGACCTACGAGTGGTGCCCTGATCAATTCGCTGTAGAATTCATAGCTGATGAGGTGGAGTTTCCGCTTGCAGACGGCCCCTCCCCTCGCTTTTGAGGGGGCCCCCCCCTTGGGTCACACATGGCGTGATCGCGGTAGGGGCCAGGGAGTACTAAGCTTTACTGAACAGCACTCCCTCGCTGTCTGCTCGCCCTCTCGCGAAGCGCTATGCGTCATGACGAGAGCGCTGCCTCCTACCCGATGGGTTGGACGGCACACTGAAATGAGGACATCCCATTCAGTTCAAGCATCGTCCCCCCACCCTTTATAGATCTGGTGGAGACCATGCTCCTTGCAGGAAAGGTCTTCGCTTTGCCTTTTTGGGTGTGGCCTATGAATACCTGTGCCTGCTATTCGGGTACTCGCTGGCCCAGCACACCTTCTCCAAGTGCGTGGAGGCAGTGCTTGGGCCGAGTTATTTTTGACCTCGACGACCTGTTGATTTGAAGACATCCAGAGGGAGCGGCGAGGAAGGACACCATGGTATTATAAAACACCTGTCCTTCCTGGGCTTCAACATAAATTGGTAAAATAGCTCCCACTCCCCAGCCGTCAGCTTGGTTGGATCCCAGGCGTCACAAACTTAAGGTTCTCACGTGCCCCGCTTGGTGTACCCCGACCTGCTGTAACGCCTCTAGAAGGGTTCCCCTTGGCAGGGGGACGTAATACTTGGTGGTCTTCACGGACGCTTCACGGACGCTTCGTTGACAGGTCAGGGAGGGACGTGTCTCTCCTACTTGGTCGGAAACGAGTGGCCGACAACCAGCACACATAAATGTTTTGGAGCTTTCCACGTAGCCGGTGCCAAACAGGCCAGACGTGCTGTCGCAAGCGCATGGGACTATTTACAACCCACCCGATCTGTGGGGTCGTTGGTTGGATTGGCTCCTGAGACGTTGATTCTGCAGGACAGAGGTTTGCAGCAGTAATCAATACTATTTAGGGCGCGCGCGCCTCCACATCAGCTCTTTACGCAGCGAAGTGGGGTGCTTTCTCTAAGTGGTGCGATCACAATCGAGTCCCATCTCGCTGTGAGATCGGAAGCATGCCGAGCTTCTTACAATCCTTGCTGGAGAAGACATTTGCGCAGCAGCTTCATGGTCTTCCCCCGGCCCCTTTGTCCCCTTAACATGCTTCCACGGGCTCTATCGGTCACTGTGTTGGAATCAGGGGCCATGCTCCCTGCTCCTAGCGAGGGACAGGAATACGTTTATTTGCTCAGAGCTGTTACAATGCATAACGTTGCTCCATGGTAAACCTATTCCTTCTTGTCACTGCAGTGACCGGGTATTCGTACTCTGGTTACGGTTTGTAACCAGCATTGGGAAATCCCGGCAATTCTTTATTGATGTATGTGTCTTTCGTAAGTGTTGCGTTGATAGACATGTTGCGTGCAATATTATGTGCTTGGTCGGCTAATAGTCTCCTCGCGTTACTATGTCGCCGGCCGGCTTGTCACACTGGTTGCATATTTTCAGCGCTGGCGATGTGGCTCTTTTTCTTCCTCGGCCTCACTCGTTGAGTGCGGACGTAGGAGGAGCCTTGCTGCATGACGCTGGTTGGCTGCTTATGATTCCTTTCCCGCCCGATGGGGGGGGACGTAGGAGGAATATTGCTACTTGGCACCGCCCTTTTTCTATTAAGAAATGTAGGCGTGAGTCCAATAGTTAGGGACTCGCCCTATTCTCTGTTCTCTGTATTCACAGCTTTGTTGGTTTCTTTATTGAGGAAGTGGTGTTTACACTTTAGGTCTTCTTGAGTCCGGTGTGCCCCGGGACCTGGGTCCAGGGGTACATTCATCAGGCTCCGCTCGCAGCTTCGCCTTAACCTATAAGGTGAAGCCTAGACGGCATAGCCTATAAGAAATAGAACGTTTTATGTTTTATAACTCTAGTTCTATGATTATAGGCGTAGCCGTCTAGTTTCCCACCTGCTGCACCCCCATTACTGAAATAAATAGCGTTGAGGGTGAGCGGCGCTCTGTGCGGCCTCATATGCACGTTGTGGGGAATGTGGACCCACGTGGATTGGTACATTGCTGAAGGTTTCATAAGGCAAAGCCTAGACGGCTACACCTAGAATGGAACTAGAGTTTAATAACATAACTATCGTACTTTTACCTGAGCACTGGTTCTGCTCTTTAGGAAGGAAATATAATATAATCTCTTGCCTACCTGTGGAAAGACTTGCTCAATGACTGTAATGTAATGTAATGTAATCTACCCATAATGGCCACAGGGTGGCACCATAGCCCACTGTTCAACGTGTATCATTGTTCATGTGTCTCTGTTTACTCTGCCAGGTATTGTGTGTGTGTGTGTGTGTGTGTGTATGTGTGTGTGTGTGTGTGTGTGTGTGTGTGTGTGTGTGTGTGTGTGTGTGTTGCTGTACCTCAGGTACATCAATGTTCAGAGGAACGTCCACCAGGCTGTCGTTCTTCACGTATTCCATGCAGTGGTAGTCAAATTCGAACCTTTTCAGCAGCAACACCAGAACCTCCGGATGTTCCCCTAACTTACACTCCTAATTGAAACACAAGGGTCAAAATCCTCTGTCTCCATGAACGGTTGTTCCTTATTGTCCAAAAATGTTCTTGACTTACCATAGTGGCGTCCGCTTTGTCATCGCAGTGGTCACAGTACAGCTGGTTGTCTCCGGTTAACCTCGACTGGCGGAAAAGCGCCTTCAAGCCATCCGTCTTGTGAAAGGGGACGGACAAAATACACCGCATAAAACAGGACTAAAATCATGCACATGAACTACAAGATGTCAATCATGCAGTAGCTTGTGCACCATGCCGTTTAGACCGGCTGTTTATTGGTTGTGGGGTGTGTGTGGGTGTGTGGGTGTGTGGTTGTGTGTGTGTGTGTGTGTGTGTGTGTAGTCATGTTCCTATTGGATAAAGCCCTTGATTGGCAGCTCCTGATTTGTTAACCTGGCGGTAACTGATATTCTTGTATAATCACAGTTCAATTAGGTTAATAAAGCCTTGTTGTTACATATTTCAGTGGACCGTGTTCAGTTTGAATATAATCAGTATTCAGTATTGTAGCTTGAATACAGACACTGTATATAATATAATATATAACTCAGACAAATATATACTGTATGTCAGTGGAGGCTCGTCCATTGAGGAAAGGGAGGACCAGCCTCCTGAACATTTCTGAGAAGAATAATTACACATAAACGTAACACATTTATCTGTGAAAATATTACAATTTTAACATTTCGAAGGCACAACAATCATGTCCCTGTGTCAAAGTACCAACAGCGCCCCCTACCGCAATTTAAAATTACTGTACAGAGGTCCGTCCTCCCCAAGCTCCCCATTGAAGTCCATTATCAAACTGCTGGACCTGAGCGGCCGGGGAGTCCTGGTGTTTAACATGAGTGTGTACTGCGATAGGCCTATATCACACTTCCTGTTTCCGGAGCCTTAAAAATCGCAGAGCAGTGCACTCCTACTTCCGGTAGTTACCCCAGATACGTGACAAACTGTGGCCGCCTCCTCTCCTCTCTGTTATTGTAGTGTACCGGCTGCTCAACGTCTAAACACAGACAGCCCTACCTCAGTTTACACCATTACCCAAAGACAAACTCCTCCGCAAGTCTTGTGTGAGGCTGATAATGAGGATGAAGGTCCCTCATTTCATGTTCTCAGGGGTAGCACGTATGTCTGTTTGCACTTTGACAAGGAGAGCAGATACGTCTCGAAAAGTGGGCGGAATAAAAGCACTGGTCCTGACCTCCTCAAACACTCCATCTCTCATCCCAATAGAGCCACATAATGTCGGGTAAGTGTGTGATTTAAAGCACTGGTCCCAAGTAGGGCTGGGCGATACGGACCAAAACCCGGTATTTTTAGGCTGCATCGCGATATACGATATATATCGGTATTTTATACAAATTCGGTTTTAACTCAATGCCAAGTATGTCACAAGCACTTTTATTTTAAGACAACTCATATTCACAAGAATAACAGGCATTCCCTTTTAGAACATATACAGCTGCACACTACATATTAACATGTAAATGAAAAGGTACATTGAAATAATCAAAATCCATCAAATAAATCGCCTATATTAAATACATAGACATACCTCTGCTCCGACACAAAATCGCCTTTGTTATATGGCGATATATCCAGATAGAGCCACAAGACACAATGTCGGGGAATTGTATGATTCGGATTTAGACTTCTTCACTGTAGTGTTCATTCACTAGTTGAACCACATCGTCTGGACCGACTTTTGGAAGGTTATGCAGCGATGTTGTCCAGCGATAACTGTCCTCCATGGTCAATGCCAAGGTGAATGCATTAACCGGAACTTGGGATACACTGCTTCAGCGAATTTTAACGGGTACTTCCGGCTTTCAAATCTAACGTGATATAGGCCTATTAGGGAGGACTATCCTCCCTTAGGGCGGGGCTAGCCAGAGGCTCTGAACCAATCAGCAGAGCTCCCTGCACTGGTGAATACCCAATCAGAATTTTGGGGGCCGGGTTATTATAATGAGCAGATCTATCTTGTGTCATTCATTAATTCCGCGTTCCAGACAACGTTTGAGTCTTATATTTACTTTTAAATTTATTTCAGATTTTAAACTTTCGAGTTCCGACCTAAAAGCGTTCCAGGCCAAATGAGGCCAAACGTAAACAGAAAGCATGGCTGACCGTGACAAGGTAGTGTTTCTTTGGATCGCGATTATACAATTTACGTGATTTACGTGCATAACTGGTTTTACTATACGATAGTATAGTACGCTTCTCCCTCCCTCCCGCTTCTCCCTCAAATCAATACATTTTAATTCTGTTAGGTTTGTTTGGTAGAAATAGCCACTGTGCATAGAACTTCTATTCAGATTTTCATAATTAAAGAAGTAATCGCTAAATAGCTGTTTTTCATCAAAACAATGCTTCTTCCCCAGAAGAAACTGATTGGTTTCAATTCTGTCTGGCTTGTCTGCTCAAATGACCCACTAATACACTGTCAAACTGTATAGTGAGGCACCTTCCTTCCTCCCCTACTTTTACAACCACCAGCCGCCACTGCTGTATGTAAAATACATATATAATATTAGATATAAAACAAACATATATCATATAATATAGAATACAAACATATATATGATAAAATATAAAATTCAGACATATATTTATATATATATATATATATATATATTGTATACTATAAATATATATATACATATTGTATACTGTATATATATATATATATATGTTTCTTACCACATTGTATCCCCCTTTGGAGTTGTTCTCGATGGCCAGATTCAAAGTCCAAAAGGGACCGTCAGTGTCAACGGCATGATGGCAGCGAGAGCACGTCGTGCGGTGGGTTAACCTTCCACAGAAAAACTGCACACACACACATACAGAATATCAACTGCACGCAATAATAAGGTTACTTGGTGTGTGTTCAGTCCTGTGTGGTCCTCACCTGGGAGGCCTCAGGACTGGCCAGGGTAAGGATCTTCTCAAAGTACTCTGCAGCGTCCCTCTGCTCCCAGACTGAAGGATGAAGAAGAGACAAGACAAGATGAAGAAGAGACAAGACAAGGGTAAGCTAGTCAGCACTAGCCCACCCCCTGCTGCCGATGTACTAGACTAGAGGTTCTCTACATGGTTCTGGTCCACCCCTACCATCAAATAACCTGATAGGTACCAGACTAGAGGCTCTCTAAATGGTCCATCAATAACCAGACTGATAGGTTCTAGACTAGAGGTTCTCTACTAGTGATGGGAATTCCGGCTCTTTTGAGAGATTTGGCTCGGCTCACCAAGAAGAGCCGGCTCTTTCGGCTCCCAAACGGCTCTTCTATTTTACCACATATACCTTTTAGAATTCAATCAAATTTAGCCCTATTTTGACTAATTATTTATATGTGTACACATATATCACATAAATTATTCAATACATCCTTTGTACTGAAGTATTCAAAAGTAAAAAATACATATTTTGCTGTGAAAAATGATTTGCAGTGGCCAATTGTTTTCATTGCATTTACAGACCCTTGTACCTCTGATAGCACCCAATGAATGACCTGACCTGCTTGTAGAACCACGCTACACACAGCAGATAGCAACACCTAGAACAACTTAAGCATAGACATTTAAAATAAGGACAGCTACTGTTTTTGTATATTTGACATTTTTATTTAAACAAAAAGCCCTAACAAAACAGCAGGGCTCTATTTCAGTATAAACTATAGAACAAAAGACAGCAACAGCTGACATAAAATCTTAAAAAATAAAAAGAATCATAAATAAATAAAATAATGAAAATAAATATATTGCAATGCTAAAAACAGCAGCAAATAACAGTCTCTATCATAAAAAATAATAATAACATGTATTGTAATGTGCAAAACAGCAGTATAAAACAGTCTCTAATGAACTTACCACCGTCAACTATCAAACTGTAACCTTTTCTTCTTCTTTTCAGGGCAGATTGGCATTGAGGAAGACCAAGTGCCTCAGCTTAGAGGGGTTGATCCGGTTTCTTCTCTCTGTTATTATCTGCCCTGTTTTAGAAAAGATCCTTTCTGAAGCCTTGGACTCCCACCAGCTCAGCGGGTCTGCGGTTCTTGGGATAAGAGGCTCCTCCAGATAGGACCTTACTTCCAGCATAGCATCTGCTGAGGGATTCCTTCTTGCAATGTCTTCTGTTGCTCTTGCATCAAAGAGCCTCCAAACAGCAGACATTTGTGGCTCCACTTCTGGTGCCCTTGCTCCCTCTTCTCCCTCTTGGCCTCCTGGTGGTTGAGCTGGCTGGCTGCTGAGGTCGCATCGAGCTGCTGCTGCTGCTGCTGCTGTTACTCTCTGAAGAGCCAGCCATCAACAGCGCAGTTCTCATTAAAGGCCAGCCTTTTGAACCTTGGATCGAGTACAGTAGATTCTGAGAGGACAGTGTTGTATTCCATTCTGTGGAACTTTCTGTCCATCGACATTGAGAGAGCAGTCACCAACTCTGTCACTTTCCTCTTGGTCACTTGTGTCTGGTTGTAGGCTGTGATTTTCTGCAGACCCCTGCAGAGGAGTAGCATTTTGGAGGATGTCACATAATTGAAAAAAGAGAAAACAGTAACTCTGTAGCTTTGTTTATTGTGTTTGTTAGTTAGTTTGTTTGTTTTGTTTTAAGTTTATTCTTGTTTAATATTACTGACATTCACATCTAAAATGTTCCTTAATATGTTATTATATAATAATAAATAATATAATAACAACTATCAAATCTCTGAGCTGATTTCCACAGTGAACTGCTCAAAGGGTTCCAAAACAGTGCAGGTCTCCTGTAGTGCCTCCCATTCTTCTTGATCCAGAGCATCAATATGTGCATTGATAAGGGCCAGGGTAGAGATGATTGCATCCTTTGACTCCAGAACCCGTTTCAGCATGTACAATGTAGAATTCCACCTTGTGGCACAGTCTTGCTTGAGCCTCAGCTCAGGCATATCCATTTGGCGCTGAGTAGACTTCAACTTATCTGTTGCTCTTGTGCTCTTCCGGAAGAATTCTACCATCCCCTTCACTTTGTAACATATAATTTAACATAATTTTCTATAAAGTGACATGTAACAGACATGAAAGAGGTGGTGGTTCTTGATGTCCAGCAATCAGTGGTAAGGCAAACTGCAGTAGCTTCCTTAACCCTGGCCTGCAGTGAAGCACGTTCTCTATCATACAGTCTCGGAATGATTTTTTGAGAGAGTGTTTTCCTGCTTGGAGGAACATACATTGGATTGAGAGCCTGTGTGAAGCTTCGGAATCCCTTGTCCTTGATATCAATTGTCTTATTGAGGTCTGTGTAGCTGTTGGTTTTTGGGTACCTGATGCATGGGGGGTAGATCCTGTAGCTGCAGCAACAACAGGTGGAGTAGACCACTGGCAGAAGCAGGTAGTCTGCCTTTTTTCTTTCAACTGAACTGTTGGATGCTCAGTTCTCAGTTGCCTGTGGAGGTGGTTTGTGGACTCTGCTCTATATGAGAGCTTCATGTTGACAATTCTGCATTCTGCCTTTGTGTTTGCACAATTGTTCAAATGCAGCCAAATGCTGCTAATTTTCCTACTTTCACTCATCTTATTAGCGCGACGCAAACTGACCCTTCCCCGTGTGTTCTCCTCTCCCTCGGTTAGCAACCAGCACTGAGCACGCGCCGCCCCTCCCTCCTTATCTATCCTCACGTGATGCACAGCATGCGCGTGACATTCAGTCACTGCAGTACGCGGAGCACCCGTAACAAATAAATAACTGCTTGTTCGCGGGTGTGAGCCGGCTCCCGTCGTTCACTAAAAAGAGGGCTTGTTCGCGACCGACACATCACTATTCTCTACATGGTCCATAAAATCACCAGACTGATAGGTTCTAGACTAGAGGTTCTCTACATCCGGTGATCCTGATCCTGATCCAGCCCACCTGACTACCAGCTTGCCCACCAGTCAGCCCCATGGACAACATGTATCTCACATACTTTCCTGTTTTTGTGTAAATACTATGTTTGTCACTTATGGCACTAATTGCACTCCTAAACCATCCCTGGAAGGAGGGATCCCTCGCTCTGGCTCTCAAAATTTCTTCATTCATCATTTAGGGAGGTTTTTTCCCTAGCCGCCCTAGGGCTAGGGATAGAGAGTTAAGGTTGGAGAGTTAGGGTTGATGTCGTAAATAAGTGGCCTGTGAAGCCGATTTAAAACTGTAACTGTGATTGAGGGCTAGACTAATAAAGTTGACTTGACTTGACTACAGTGTGGATTGTAACCCAGACACACCTGTTCTCTTGGTGTAGGTTCTCCTGGTGTATGTTCTCTTGATGTATGTTCTCCTGGTGTATGTTCTCTTGATGTATGTTCTCCTGGTGTATGTTCTCTTGATGTATGTTCTCCTGGTGTATGTTCTCTCATGATATATGTTCTCTTGGTGTATGTTCTCTTGCTGTATGTTATCTTGGTGTATGTTCTCTTGATGTATGTTCTCCTGGTGTATGTTCTCTTGGTGTATGTTCTCTTGGTGTATGTTCTCTTGCTGTATGTTATCCTGGTGTATGTTCTCTTGATGTATGTTCTCCTGGTGTATGTTCTCTTGATGTATGTTCTCCTGGTGTATGTTCTCTTGCTGTATATTCTCTTGGTGTATGTTCTCTTGGTGTATGTTCTCTTGCTGTATGTTCTCTTGGTGTATGTTCTCTTGGTGTATGTTCTCTTGCTGTATGTTCTCTTGGTGTATGTTCTCTTGCTGTATGTTCTCTTGGTGTATGTTCTCTTGATGTATGTTCTCCTGGTGTATGTTCTCTTGCTGTATGTTCTCTTGGTGTATGTTCTCTTGATTTATTTTCTCCTGGTGTATGTTCTCTTGATGTATGTATGTGTCAGGGTTCTCTGCGTACCGTTTTTAATCCCCAGTTTTCGGATGACGTCTAGCGTGGAGGGAGAACCTGTCTTTAGCTTCTCGAAGACAACTCTGAGCTCATCGTTCAGGGGCGTCTGTCCAGAACTACTGCAGATACCCATGGGTAGGGTTAGTGGATAGGTTAGGGGTAGAGAGTTATGGATAGAGTTAGGGATGAAGTTCTTAGAGTTTGGGATATCGAGTAAGGGATAAAGTTAGGGATAGAGTTTGGGATGGAGAGTTAGTGACATAGAGTTAAGGGTGGAAAGTTAGGGATATAGAGTTAGGGATGGAAGGGTTGGGTTAGGGGTAGAGAGTTATGGATTGAGGGGTTGAGTTAGAGACAGAGAGTTAGGGATGGAGGGGTCCAGCTAGGGATAGAGAGTTAGAGATAGAGAGTTAAGAAAAGAGAATCATGGAAATTGAGTTAGGGATGGAGTGGTCAAGTTAGGGATGGAGAACTTGGGATAGAGAGTTAGGGATGGAGGGGTCCAGCTAGGGATAGAAAGTTAGAGATAGAAAGTTAGGAAAAGAGATTCATGGAAATTCAGTTAGGGATGGAGTGGTCAAGTTAGGGATAGAGAGTTAGGAATAGAGATTAAGGGATAGAGTTCGGGGTGGATAGTTGGGGGTAGAGAGGTCGAGTTAGGGGTGGATAGTTGGGGGTGGAGGGGTCGAGTTAGGGGTGGAAAGATAGGGATGGAGGGGTAGGGATAAAATCTCTTATGTAAAAACAAGACTAACCTTTGGACAGCTTCTCTGAATTGCGGGGTCATGAACAGCACTTGGAGCATGCTGTTCAGGTAGCACGTTGACCCCTGGTTCTTCAGGCCATAGTACCTCCTGGGTTCTGAGTCCTGGGACCTCCTGGATTCTGCCCACAGAAACAGAAGAGACGCCACAGTTACCCGCCATGGACAGGATATACGCCCATATATGAGAGCTTCATGTTGCAAATTCTGTATTCTGCCTTTGTGTTTGCACAATTGTTCAAATGCAGCCAAATGCTGCTAATTTTCCTACTTTCACTCATCTTATTTGCTCGACGCAATCTGACACTTCACCGTGTGTTCTCCTCTCCCTCGGTTAGCAACCAGCACTGAGCACGCGCCGCCCCTCCTCCTTATCTATCCTCACGTGATGCACAGCATGCGTGTGACATCCAGTCACTGCAGTACGCGGAGCACCCGTAACAAATCAATAACGGCTTGTTTGAGGGTGCGAGCCGGCTCCCGTCGTTCACTAAAAAGAGCCTTGTTCGCAACCGACACATCACTATTCTCTACATGGTCCATCAAATCACCAAACTGAGAGGTTCTAGACTAGAGGTTCTCTACATGGTCCATGTAATCATCAGACTGATAGGTACTAGACTAGAGGTTCTCTACATGGTCCATCTAACCATCAGACTGATAGGTACTAGACTAGAGGTTCTCTACATGGTCCATGTAATCATCAGACTGATAGGTACTAGACTAGAGGTTCTCTACATGGTCCATGTAATCATCAGACTGATAGGTTCTAGACTAGAGGTTCTCTACATCCGGTGATCCTGATCCTGATCCAGCCCACCTGACTACCAGCTTGCCCACCAGTCAGCCCCATGGACAACATGTATCTCACATACTTTCCTGTTTTTGTGTAAATACTATGTTTGTCACTTATGGCACTAATTGCACTCCTAAACCATCCCTGGAAGGAGGGATCCCTCGCTCTGGCTCTCAAAATTTCTTCATTCATCATTTAGGGAGTTTTTTTCCCTAGCCGCACTAGGGCTAGGGATAGAGAGTTAAGGTTGGAGAGTTAGGGTTGATGTCGTAAATAAGTGGCCTTTGAAGCCCCTTTAAAACTGTAACTGTGATTGAGGGCTAGACTAATAAAGTTGACTTGACTTGACTACAGTGTGGATTGTGACCCAGACACACCTGTTCTCTTGGTGTAGGTTCTCCTGGTGTATGTTCTCTTGATGTATGTTCTCCTGGTGTATGTTCTCTCATGATATATGTTCTCTTGCTGTATGTTCTCCTGGTGTATGTTCTCTTGATGTATGTTCTCCTGGTGTATGTTCTCTTGCTGTATGTTCTCTTGGTGTATGTTCTCTTGATGTATGTTCTCCTGGTGTATGTTCTCTTGCTGTATGTTCTCTTGGTGTATGTTCTCTTGATATATGTTCTGCTGGTGGTGTATGTTCTCTTGCTGTATGTTCTCTTGGTGTATGTTCTCTTGATGTATGTTCTCCTGGTGTATGTTCTCCTGGTGTATGTTCTCTTGGTGTATGTTCTCTTGGTGTATGTTCTCTCTTGATATATGTTCTCCTGGTGTATGTTCTCTTGCTGTATGTTCTCTTGGTGTATGTTCTCTTGATGTATGTTCTCCTGGTGTATGTTCTCTTGATGTATGTATGTGTCAGGGTTCTTTGCGTACCGTTTTTAATCCCCAGTTCTCGGATGACGCGCCACGTGGAGGGAGAACGTGTCTTTAGCTTCTCGAAGACAACTCTGAGCAGAATGTTCAGGGCCGTCTGTCCACAACTACTGCAGATACACATGGGTAGGGTTAGTGGATAGGTTAGGGGTAGAGAGTTAAGGATAGAGTTAGGTATGAAGTTGTTAGAGTTTGGGATATCGAGTAAGGGATAAAGTTAGGGATAGAGTTTGGGATGGAGAGTTAGTGACATAGAGTTAAGGGTGGAAAGTTAGGGATATAGAGTTAGGGATGGAAGGGTTGGGTTAGGGGTAGAGAGTTATGGATTGAGGGGTTGAGTTAGAGACAGAGAGTTAGGGATGGAGGGGTCCAGCTAGGGATAGAGAGTTAGAGATAGAGAGTTAGGAAAAGAGAATCATGGAAATTGAGTTAGGGATGGAGTGGTCAAGTTAGGGATGGAGAACTTGGGATAGAGAGGTAGGGATGGAGGGGTCGAGCTAGGGATAGAAAGTTAGAGATAGAGAGTTAGGAAAAGAGATTCATGGAAATTCAGTTAGGGATGGAGTGGTCAAGTTAGGGATAGAGAGTTAGGAATAGAGATTAAGGGATAGAGTTGGGGGTGGATAGTTGGGGGTGGAGAGGTCGAGTTAGGGGTGGATAGTTGGGGGTGGAGAGGTCGAGTTAGGGGTGGATAGTTGGGGGTGGAGGGGTCGAGTTAGGGGTGGAGAGATAGGGATAGAGGGGTAGGGATAAAATCTCTTATGTAAAAACAAGACTTTGGACAGCTTGCCTGAATTGCAGGGTCATGAACAGCACTTGGAGCATGCTGTTCAGGTAGCACGTTGACCCCTGGTTCTTCAGGCCATAGTACCTCCTGGGCTCTGAGTCCTGGGACCCCCTGGATTCTGCCCACAGAAACAGTTACCCGCCATGGACAGGATCTACGCCCATTAATGCTTCCAACACGATACAGGACTATAGAGTAATGTCATTCTAAAGAACTTTAACTGTACCTCCTAGGGCGTAACGATGGCCCTGTTGGTGTCTATGATGTTTATTCATTTCGCTGAGTCATACGTATACAAACAAACTGAAAAAACATGTATCACAACTACCTTCCTCTCTATAGTTTACATATTTATTACTAAGTTACCTGTTTACTGTACCTGCAATATATATTTAAATCTGTTGATAGAACTGCTCCTACTCCTGTATTTACATATACATTTCTATATGCCATACATTTATATATGCTCACTTGTATACAGTAGCGTGGCGTGGGGAAAATTTTAGGGGAAGCCAGTTTTTTTGGGTCAATAACGTAACCAGATGAGTGATTACAGCGCCCGGTATCATTTTACACAGTTGTATCATACAGATGCAGGACTTGCACACGCCTGTTATCTAACCGACAGGTCCGCACGCGCTCTCCAGCCAAAACTCTCTCGTCTTATTAATTTAAGCATTCCTCCCCCCCCCCCCCCCCCAAATGCATAACCAGCCGCTCAATGCGCAGTGCAGATTCGGTAATGAATAAAAAAGCTTCAATTTTAGAGCACAATCAATGTGATTTTTTGATTTACCGTGCCTCTCAATTGCCCGTGACAGGTTGGCAAGGTCGATGAATCCTGAAGTTGCCCAAGGATTGTTCAGGGAGCACGAATCCTTGTCAAAAAGAAGACATGGCCAGCAAAATAGATGCTGAAGTTCAGCGCTTCCAGTTAGCCACTCCGTGCGGACATAATTGTCCTCATTGAACGTCCGATTCGCTCCCTTTTTCCTCTGTGCACACAGCTCGAGTGTGGCCATGGGCCTGTCATCTGATTTAATTTTTAGTTGCTGCTGTAGCGGAAGTTTAGTAAAGTTGTATTTTATTAAGTACGCCAAATCTCCACCCTCCATAATGCTTAATACTATCAAACGGCGAGGATGACAGTTACAGTACTACGTACTGATGTTGATGTGATTTGATTGGATTGTGAGTCAAGGGATTCCCTTCAAATCGATCCAATGGGATCAAGGGATCCCATTCCCTTGAAGGGAGGCCAGAGACGGCTGGCATCCCTTGGCATGGCCCTGACCAATCACAGGTTGGCAGGGGGGGCATGACGTGGGCCTCATCTGATTGGTCAATCCGGGACAATCCCTCCATTTTTTTTTTCACCAAGGGAAGCTCATTCGGCTGGCCTCCTCAGTTTCACCATAACATCTAGAGCAGGGGTTCTCAAACTTTTTGTTTCTGCGGACCACTATTTATCATCAAGGATTTTCGCGGACCACCTCATATGCAAACCGTAAAAATAAGTACATATAAACGTAGTGTTAAAACGCAGATATTTTTTTATAGTTAATTATAGACAATCAAAAGTAAATTGAAGCCTATCTGATACTTTTGTTGCATGTGTGACCGGTGTCTGTCTGCGTTGTGTTTCTCAAAGAGGACGGCGGACAACTTCTTTTTTTCTTTTGGTCCTTGACCATATATTCAAATCTGCATCCACTCATAGAACACAACAGCTGCATCAGTGAACATGAACTGCTGCTTCAGCTCTTTCAACATCCGATTGTATCCGTGTACAATAAGGAAATAATAAATAAAATAACTGATTTCGTGCAATTATAGGCTAATTAAACTCAAAACAACACACGCACAGCAAGTCCAAGCTAACCTTATCACTCAGCTAATGAGATGGATGATGTTGCTTCGCAGTCAACATCTGGATGTCAGGTTCCAGCGATGACAGCTTCAATCTGAGATCTGGTTCAATGTTAAGTCTGTTCCGATATTTTGTCTTCAACGAGACCAGTGATGAAAATCCCGACTCACAGAGGTAAGTGGTAGGAAAGGGCATAAGAAACATCAAGGCCTTGTCGGACAGCTCTGGGTATTCTGAAGCAGCTTTTAGCCAAAAGGCAGGCAGGCATCTCTGAGAAAAATCCACTTTTAAAGCACTGTCACAGGACAGTTCAACAAGGCTGTCTTGCTCTCTGGACGTAAGGTTTGCGAGGATGTCATCGTCCAGGGTCGCAAATGGATTTCTGATCCAGTTCGCAGTTGTGTCAGGGATAGGGAAGTACATTCGTGTTTTCAAACTGTGCAAGTGCTCCCTGACATCATTTTTCACATTATTTGGAAGCTGCATTTCCGCGGTGTCCAAAAAATCTTCTTGATTGTAGCTTCAACTTTGTCTTGCACGTGAAAAAGTGTCACTGACTTCCCCTGAAGACTCCGATTGAGTCCATTCAAATGCTCAAAAATATCTGCCAGGTATGCCAACTTGGCAAGCCACGGGGCATCACTGAAGCGATCTGAAAGTTCAAATTTTGAGTCAAGTAAAAACATTCTCACTTCATCGCGCAACTCGTAGAGCCGCGCGAGCACCTTTCCTCTCCATAGCCACCGGACCTCGGTGTGCACAAGTAATTGCCGGTGATCACTGCCCATCTCATCGCATAAAACGGTAAACAACCGGGCATTCAGTGGACGGGCCTTGATAAAATTGACCGTTCGTACTGCTTCATCCAGAACAGTTTTGAGATCAGGAGGCATTTTTTTGGCTGCGAGAGCCTCCCTGTGGATGCTGCAGTGGATTGATTTAGTTTGTGGAGCCACTGCTTGTACACGTTTAACAAGCCCACTGTGTCGGCCTAACATGGCTGCTGCCCCGTCTGTGCTAATGCCCACGCATTTTGACCAATCAATCCTATGTTCCGTTATGAAACTGTTCAACATGTCAAAAAGTGCCTCTGCAGTTGTGCGTGTTGGCAAACATTTACAAAAGAGAAAGTCCTCCTCTATTTCTCCGTTGTGTTCATACCTTACGTATGAGAGCAGGTTGGCAAGGTTAGCTATGTCAGTTGATTCATCCAACTGTAGTGCAAAAAATCGACTGGCTTTTATCCGCGCTATTAGCTGGTCATTCACATTGCTGGCCATTTCCTCAATTCTGCACTGTACGGTGCTGTCTGACAATGGAATCAAGTCCATTTGCTTGCATGCCTTTTCACCCAGCATAACACCCACCGCCACCTTAATTGATGGCAGCACCACCTCCTCACCGAGTGTATGCGCTTTCCCATTTTTTGCGATAATTCTTGACAATCTGTATGAGACTTCCACTGCTTTAGCATTGTTGCTACCTGTAGATGTGGATTCCATGATGTTTTTGCTACTGTGAAATTCTTGGAGCTTGTTTTTAAACAACTCAACTGGCTTGGAATTCAACTCTCCATGCTTTGTCTCAAGGTGACGGCGAAGATTAGCTGGTTTTAGGCTCTCGTTAGCCAGTGTCTCGTAGCACAGAACGCATAATGGCAAAGGCTCATCTTCGGTGCCTGTGTATGTAAATCCCAGTTCGAAGTATTTCACATTGTATTTTCGCTTAATCTTCACTTTCTTTGTTTTTTTTCGCGGAATCTGGCTTGTAGATGCCTCCGACTCACTCTCATGATCTTCATTAACGTTAACATCTTTTCTCTTCAGACCACCTGACGCTAGCCACCGATCCATGTTTGTGGTTTTGCACGCACACGTGGGAAGATGAGAGCTCTCACTTGCACTCTTCCGCAGCGCAGCCCCCCCTCCCTCCGGCTGAAATTATGAATGTACGGCCTATATTAATCATAAGTGACACGGCAGGGTCCGTGAGAGTTTGTTTTCATCTGATTTCAAATAAACAAAGTCATGGCTTTCAGAATATTAAACTTGTTTCGGCAAATTCAGATGACAAATACAACTTTGAAGCTTGTAACGGAATAATTACAAGCGGAAAACGGAGCAACTTAACGTCACAGGCAGCAGGCATAACAACAGCCGGTGTTTCTCGTGTGTGTTTTCCCCGGGAAACAAACACAATACACACAAACGCAAAAAAATACACAAACGCACACACACAGTCATTATATAATGTGACATTCTCTCTCTCTCTCTCTCTCTCTCTCTCTCTCTCTCTCTCTCTCTCTCTCTCTCTCTCTCTCTCTCTCTCTCTCTCTCTCCACTTTCAAAATCTATTTAAAACTCATAACAAACTAACTAAATTCCCAAAGTTGTCCTGAAATGTACTTAATTAAATAAACGAAACGAAAAATATAGCCTACTTATGCAAACAATATTCTGATTATACAAGCATGGCAAATAAACGGATCTTGTATGCACACCGCTTCGGCATTATTCCTGGCGCGCGCGCTCTCTCACTCTCACACACACACACACACACACACACACACACACACACACACACACACACACACACACACACACACACACACACACACACACACGCACACACACACACACACGCACGCACACACACACGCACACACACACGGTGCTGCCCCTCACACACACAGGCTTCAAATCAAGTTGCATAAATGCTTGAGCTACGTCATTGCAAATAAGTAGACAGCGCTGCTTCTCTCCCTCACACACGGCGCTGCCCCTCACACACACACACACACACACACGGCGCTGCCCCTCACACACAGGCTGTTTTCGTCATTTTTACAACAAATACACACTTGCAACTGATAACACTGGCAATGATTTTATATGTATTACTATTCAAATATATTCGATGGAGCAAGTCACATATGAGGTGGTCTCCGAAAATCCTTGATAGTAAAAAGTGGATTTTATTCAGCTTTTTTCCACGGACCACCTGCAGTACCTCCGCGGACCACCAGTGGTCCGCGGACCACAGTTTGAGAACCGCTGATCTAGGGGGCGCTGTTGTTTCACTCTTTGTAAAATACTCAATGAGAATGGGGGAGAGACGGTCCGGCAGCAACACACAGCAAAGGAGAATTACCGAATTTTTTTATTTTAATTTAAAAAATGTATTAAAATGATAACTACAATCCGAAAAAACAGGGGAAGCCTGGCTTCCCTTGGCCTCCGGGAGAAAACGCCACTGCTTGTATATACATTGTCAGGATTGGCAGTTCTGCCTCCCCGCGTTCACAGCCCTCGTCCAGGAAGCCACGCCCCCTTATCGCGTCCTGCATTCATGTCACCGTTTCCCCAGCCCTCGTCCTGATAGCCACGCCCCCTTGTTTGTTCTCAGCTGCAGCGCATCACCGTGATCTTCCCGCTCATGTTTTCCTGCCCTCTGATTGGCTGCCTGGGACCTCATTGTTTCACCTGTTATGTTCCTTGTGTTTAAATAGGCGGCGTGTTCTTTTGTTCGGCCAGTTCATTATTGTTGAATTATGATTTTGTTTATTTAATACTCTTATACTAATCACTTCCTGTATTCCCGTGATAAAAGGGGCGTGCGCAATAAAACATTCTTCCGGTTGAAGCAAAGCCGACGGTGTATGTGTGCACTTATTCCTCCGTCACGTTAAACTATGTTCACGGTATTCCTGCCCTGAGATCATGGCATCGTTAACGGGTTCTGGGCCCAGGAGGGACCATGGAAGCCGGTGGAACCGTTTGTGTTTCGACGGAGATGAGAAGAACTACGAGTTATGGGAGACAAAGGTTTTTGGGTCACCTACGACTGCTAGGATTGAAGGCTGCCATCTTAGAGGAGCCAGGTGAGGATGATGAGGAGCCAGGTGAGGATGATGAGGAGCCAGGTGAGGATGATGAGGAGCCAGGTGAGGATGATGAGGATGGTGAGGATGATGAGGAGGAGGATCAGAACAACGAAGACGCCTATGCGGAATTGATCTACTGGACCATCAAAGCCTTCACTGATCATGAGAGAAGCAGCGGACAACGGAAGAAAAGCGTTACAAATACTGAGGAACCGCTAGGCTGGGAAAGGGAAACCACGGGTGATCAGCCTCTACACTGAACTAACGTCGCTGCAGAAAGCCGCTAATGAGAGCATCACTGACTATATTATTCGTGCCGAAACGGCAATTACAGCACTGAAGAAATGCTGAAGAGACTCTTAGCGACGGGCTGTTGATAGCGATGATTCTAAAGGGACTGCCAATCTGTTATAGGCCGTTTGCCATCGCACATTACACAAGGGGATGAGAAGCTAACTTTTGGTGAGTTCAAAACAAAGTTGAGGAGCTATGAAAGCACAGAAAAATACAATGCCAACTTGAGTGAAGAATCTGATAACATTCTGAAAGCGAGTGGCTGGGTGAAGTGGAGAGATGGCCCCGATATCACCTGCTACAACTGCGGTCAGAGAGGGCACCGGGCTCGTGAGTGTGGAAGTGCGCGTAGCAGCAACAGCAAAGACCAGAGACAGTGGTGCAGTTTTTGCGAAAATTCCACACATACCGATGCAAACTGCAGACGCAAAAAGAAAGACAATGCTAAACAAGCAACTGACGTTGAAGACCACTCATTTGTTTTTAAAGTATGTGACAGTCCAATTACCGGAGTTACACATAAAGGGCTGATGGTCGACACCGGAGCAACGTCACACATAATAACGAACATCGACAAGTTTAAAAGGTTCGATGAAACTTTTCAACCGAAAGACCACTTCGTTGAATTGGCTGACGGGACCAGAACAAGTGGTGTCGCTCTGAAGAAAGGGGAGGCGGAGGTCTGCCTGCAAGACACGGAGGGACGACGAGTGACAGCGACGCTGAAGGACGCGCTCTACATACCGTCCTATCCACAAGACATTTTCTCTGTTAAAGCAGCAACAGCCAACGGAGCATCAGTGAACTTTCGTCAGGGTTGTAACCAGCTGATTCACCAGAAAGGTAAAATATTTGACATCAAGGAATATGATAGACTTTATTTTTTAAACACTGTGGACTGTGAAGCTGAGGACGATGCATGTTATGGATGTTATGACATTCAAACATGGCACGAAATACTTGGTCACTGTAACTATGATGATGTGTCACAACTGGAAAAAGTTACTGAGGGGATGAAAATGAAGGGTGGGATTGATAAATCTAACCTTAACTGTGAAGTGTGTACTCGAGGTAAATTTGCTCAGAGTAGGAACAGACAACCAGATGCAAGAGCTAAAGCAGTGCTAAATCTTGTGCACACTGATTTAGCAGGTCCCATTGAGCCAGAGGCTAAGGAGGATCAGATACACATTGGCTTTTACAGATGACTTTTCAGGGGCAGTATTTGTGTATTTCCTAAAAGCTAAAAGTGATACTTTCAAAGCCACAGAGAAATTCATTGCTGATGTCGCACCTTACGGTAAAATCAAATGTATAAGGTCCGATAACGGTACAGAATTCACCGGGACAAACTTCCAATCGCTCCTTATACAACATGCAATACGACATGAAACTTCAGCACCTTACTCACCCCATCAAAATGGGACAGCTGAGAGAAACTGGAGAACACTTTTTGAAATGGCAAGATGCATGCTTCTTGAGAGCAATTTACCAAAGAAGCTATGGACATATGCCGTCATGACTGCAGCTGTAATACGTAACAGATGTTACAACAGACGTGTAGGACAGACGCCTTATTATATGCTGACAGGACGTAAACCTAATCTCTCGAAAATGAATGTATTTGGATCTGTATGCTATGCATACAAGCAGGAAAAGAAAAGGTTAGACTCGAGGTGTGAGAAGGGTATCTTTGTAGGGTATGATAAAAACAGCCCAGCATACCTAGTCTACAACCCAGACACAGGTAGTGTTCGAAAACACAGGCAAGTGAAGTTTGTCACAAAAAGTGTAGTCGAGCGACATACACAGACTGATTTTGAGGCAAGTGATGACGATTTTTATGAGAAAAGGTTTGTATCCATCAAGCCAGAAACCCAGGGGACTGACCCGTGTCCAAAAGAGACACAGGAGGCTCGAACTGAGACAGAGGACACTAACACTCAGACAGGAAAGGGAGCAGAAGGTCAAAATAGATGCTATCCCCAAAGAGAAAGGAAGAGACCTCAGTATTTAGGGGACTACGAATGTAAAGTACAGTGTGACGACCAGAAGTATGTAAATATTGACTACTGCTACAGAGTAATGTGTAATGTACCAAACACCTTTAAAGAGGCCATGAATTCAGCAGAGTCAAAACTCTGGACTGACGCTATGCAGGAGGAAATTAATTCTCTTAAGGAAAATGACACATTCACATTGACCACACTACCAGAGGGCAAACATGCAGTGGGGGGTAGATGGGTCTATACAATCAAAGAAAACGCAGAAAAGACTGAGATATATAAAGCCAGATATGTTGCAAAGGGATATAGTCAAGTGGCAGGAATCGACTATAAGGAGACATTTTCCCCGACTGCAAACATGACATCAGTAAGAAGCTTGATGCAACTGGCAGCTCAACATGACTTACACCTACATCAAATGGATGTTAAAACTGCATATTTACATGCTCCAATTGATTGTGAGCTGTATGTACAGCAACCTGAAGGTTTTGAGGTCAAGTCAGACACAGATGAAAAGCTAGTCTGCAAGCTGAATAAATCACTGTATGGGTTAAAACAATCTGGAAGAAACTGGAATAAAATGTTGCATGATCATCTCTGTGAGAACGGTTTTGCACAAAACCCAGCTGATCACTGTGTCTACAGTAAAGGAATAGAACATGAGAGGATCATTTTGATTATTTGGGTGGATGACTAGTCATCGCAGCTCACGATATTCACACAATTAATACTGTGAAAGAAATGTTGAGCACAAAATTCAAAATGAAGGATCTTGGGAAACTTAAACATTTCCTAGGCATTGACTTTACTCAGGAAAAAGGAGAAATAAGGATGAGTCAAAAGAAATTCATAACAAAAATACTGGAAAAGTTTGGTATGAATGACTGTAAGCCAAGGTCCACCCCATGTGAACAGAAACAAAACTTTGATGATGATGGTGAAGCTGTTGATGCAACACAATATCGTGAAGTGGTAGGCAGCTTAATATATTTAATGACATCTACACGGCCTGACCTAAGTTGGATAGTCAGTAAACTGTCACAGTATTTTTCAGAGCCAAAAGAACAACACTGGTTAACTGCTAAACAAGTATTGAGGTACTTAAAGGGCACAATTAATCAGGAGCTATGTTTTAAACAACAAGATGAAAAACTGAAACTTGTTGCATACTGTGATGCGGATTGGGCAACAGATCAAAATGACAGACGGAGTATAACAGGGTACTGTTTTAGTCTAACTAGCAATGGGCCTGTTATTTCTTGGAGATCAAAGAAACAGCAAACAGTAGCTTTGTGGACATGTGAGGCAGAGTACATGGCACTGGCTGCCACAGCACAAGAGAGTTTGTATCTTGTGCAGCTAATAGAGAGCATGGACAGTGAGGGTCAATATACTCCTGTGAACATCTTTGAAGATAACCAGGGTGCAATTGCTCTATCCCAGAACCCAGTATGTCGTCAACGATGTAAACATGTGGATATCAAGTATCATTTTGTTCGAACTGTACTGAGTGATAATATGATAACCATTGAGTATTGCCCTACAGCTGATATGGTTGCTGATATTTTCACTAAGCCTGCAACAAAGGTCAAAAGTGAGAAATTTGTAAAGTATTTGTTTGGAATGTAAATAACCCCAGAAGTTTAAAACACTGTTACTGTGCAAGTGTACGAGGTGTTTACATTTGAATTCATGTTGAGAAATTGTGCAGTATAAGAGTAAGTGGGGGTGTTGAATTATGATTTTGTTTATTTAATACTCTTATACTAATCACTTCCTGTATTCCCGTGATAAAAGGGGCGTGCGCAATAAAACATGTGTTCTTCCGGTTGAAGCAAAGCCGACGGTGTATGTGTGCACTTATTCCTCCGTCACGTTAAACTATGTTCACGGTATTCCTGCCCTAAGATCATGGCATCGTCAACAATTATATTCTGTTTCATTATATAAATACATACACTGTTTCTTTGGGTGTTAGGCTCGTACTTGTTTCACGTTTTGAGACTTGCTACTTGTTTCATGTTAGAGTTCTTACTTGTTTCATGTGGATGAACAAGCGTCATGTTTCCACCTCATGCCACCGTCAGGTTTTTGTAGTTAGGTCTTTTGCTTTTGAGCTTCATGTGTTTCCATCTAAGTAATTTTTGTGTTACTGTATTTATCAGTAAAGTCTCTTTATTTGGATACGTGTGTCATCGAGTCGTGCATTTGGGTTCACCTCCTAAGTCCCCGTTCCTCATTCCCCGCGGCAACCCGTGACATAATAATAATAATAATAATAATAATAATAATACATTTACATTTCTATATTTGTATCCTGCTTTCAATAATAGCATACCCCTTATTAAGCATAGTAGACTTATACCTTGTGTCTACTTGCGTAGCGGTAAGGTGAATATTCTGAAGAGTTCAAAAGGACCGTACTGTCCAGACAGTTGTCTATGTTTAGCCATCCAACTCGGCTTGGTTTATTCACGGAGGAGAAAACACAATGACCGCTCTCTTTGGAGTCAGTTTATCAAGAGACAGATGGAGCTGCTTTGCCCATCTTTATATAACAGCGCAACAGCGCCTCCCCCTGGACAACAGTGGTGTTCACAGCTACTCACATCAATCAGATACACAGTAACACACATGTAGTCCTAATATATACATAAGATATGTTATATCTTAACACCCCTGATCACTACCTGTTAAATTCTCACTTACCTGTATATACATATACCTATTATTATGCTCATATCACATTTAGACTGTCTTTTAACCTGTACATACTGTAAATTATATTATATTACTATGCACTTTACTGCAACTGTGCGTGTGTGTCTAAATATATATATTACCGGTTTTTCATCCCCTCATCGGAAATAAATCCATCTACGGTTTTGACTGATTGATTGATTACTTACGAAGCGGGTCGTTGTTCTTCTCATCGCTCATCGTGGCGTCCAGCGGGTCGTTGTTCTTCTCATCGCTCATCGTGGCGTCCAGCGGGTCGTTGTTCTTCTCATCGCTCATCGCGGCGTCCAGCGGGTCGTTCTTCTTGTCATCGCTCATCGTGGCGTCCAGCGGGTCGTTCTTCTTCTCATCGTTCATCGCGGCGTCCAGCGGGTCGTTCTTCTTCTCATCGCTCATCGCGGCGTCCAGCGGGTCGTTCTTCTTCTCATCGCTCATCGCGGCGTCCAGCGGGTCGTACTTCTTCTCATCGCTCATCGTGGCGTCCAGCGGGTCGTTCTTCTTCTCATCGTTCAACGTGGTTTTACGGTGTTAATTACGGAGACTTGTTCGTCTCCGGTGACCCCCCAGTCTGAGAGGAGAGGAGAAGAAAGTCGTTGTTCGTTTTGGTTTTGGTTTCGCTTTGCGAACCAGGAACTCAAGAGGACAGGGAGAGGTGGAGGCAGGGGCGTCGCAACACGTTATGCAAAGCAGGCAATAGCCTGGGGCTCCCGAGCTGGAAGGGGGTCCCGAGCTGGAAGGGGCTCCCGAGCTGGAAGGGGGTCCCGAGCTGGAAGGGGGTCCCGAGCTGGAAGGGGCTCCCGAGCTGGAAGGGGCTCCCGAGCTGGAAGGGGTCCCGAGCTGGACGGGGGTCCCGAGGACGACGACAGATTATATTTAACCACTGCGACGATCCCACCCCACGCTTCATGATGTTCGCGAACCCGGGTCCTGCAGGCACAGGTGATGGGCGTAGGCATAGCTCATGTTTATTGTATTGTAGCGAACCCCGTGGAGGAGCTTAAAGGAAGACACGACGAGGGGTGTTCTTTAGTACTACTCTGTGTCCCATACACCGCACGACCCCAGAGTCAGCATTTATTGGCATGTCCACAAAACCACAGATTAGATTAGATTAGATTTCATGTCTTCGTGGTGCAGAGTACAGTGCAATAATACAGTACAATACAGTAAAGTGTAAGAATACAGCACGACACTAACCCCCACTCTCACCAACGGTGGCGAACACACACACACACACACACACACACAAACACAATAACAAACAGCCCACTAATTAAATAACTGATGTTCTGTAACCCACAGAACAGAACCACAGAACAATAGAATAGAAGAAAACAACCCGAAAACCCGAATTACCCCCATCCCCAGTCCCCCCCCCCCCCCCCACCGCTACAGTATTATTATACTAGTATTATTGTTATCGTTATTTTTATAAAATGAAGTCACAGTAATCTTCTCACATGCACACACAGCGGTACATGGTAACGACTAACGTCTAATCATGACCATAAGCTATAACACATGTTTACATATCATATAAGCATATTACAATATGTAGCGTGAGATATGAAGAGAAATAAGACCTGGGCCAACCAGGGGAAAATAACCCATCAATAAAGTTCCAGTCCAGTTAGAACATGCATTGTGCATTATTATAAAGTATATTAGATATAGAGATACAAAGTCATCCGCACCAGGACGATCCACAACATTTCAGACTGAAAAACAAGAGAAAATGGCTTGAATTGGACACACCCAGAGACTTCATGGTATTCAAGGAAGGAGACGGTAATCTTTTGATATATCGTCTATTCGGGGCCCTTTCTCTCTCTGCCATTGACCTACGACCCGGCAGTGTAAGAGCCTAAATGCATTAACTAAATATGTGGCCCAATAATTGAAGTTGCTAAAAGTATATTACTTTATGATAACGTCATAAACAATGCGGTAATCATTGTTCATCAATCATTGTTCATATGATTAGGCCCTGTTATTAGATCTTATAATAGATGTGAGTCATTTCAAAAATAGGTGGTAGATCTTCGTTTGTTTACCACTGAGATGTCTCATATATCTCATATAGGTCTCATATTCGTCTCTAACTGGTCGGGTCGTAACCATGGATGTATTAAAAGAGGGCGTAACGCCAACGTGAAATAGACTTTGAACTGCGGCGGAAGAAAAAGTGAAACTGAATGAGTGATCCTTCAAACCAATAGTTCATGCTTCAAACGCGTCCACATCGGGTCACTCGAGACGGGATGGGGAAGCTCTACCAGGTCATCGTGAAAGGGTTAAACGGAGAGAAGATGACAGTGGACCTGTGCAACACTGATGAACAGATGCAGATTGTGGTGTTATTGTTAATTGGTGGGCAGGCTAGGCGAGGAGCGGAGCGAGACGGCTGTGTGTGGATCTAGCAATAAAATACACTTACAACCGAACACAGAGGACTCACGTGTATGCTTGTGGAATAACACGACATGGTGTCAGAAGTCCTGTGAGTGAAGGGTAAAAGTTAGTCGGACAATAAGTGTAGTTTGGAGTTGGTTGACGGCGAGAAGGGAGGACGAACAGCATGGTTGATAATGCTAATGCGGGAGCAGCTGCAGCCCAGAGGGCGGCGCCAGGCTCAAGTGCTACGTTCAGCATCCAGCCTCCCGAGTCCTTTGACTTTTCAAAGCCGCAAGAGTGGGCCAAATGGATACGCAGGTTCGAACGATTCCGTCCGGCAAGTAACCTGAATGCTAGCTCTGAAGAGAATCAAGTCAACACGCTAATATATTGCATGGGAGATGAGGCGGATGATATTTTACGTGGACTAAATCTGACAGACGATCTAAGAGGAAATAAACCTCAACAGGCTAACGGCTACCAAGCCAAGCCACACAGTGCCCAATACTTAAAGGGGAAAAGTGTCCAGTGTCATAAATGTGGCAGTTCTATGTCACATTCACAACGCGATTGCCCTGCTAATGAAGTGAAATGTCATTCATGTGGGAAGATGGGACATTACAAGCGTGTGTGTAAGTCATCCAAAGCTGTACATGAGGTTGAAGAGGACTATTCCTGCTCCTGTGAAGAAGACGAGGACTGTATGTTCTTAGGCAGCATCACAGCTGATGGTGAGCCATGGATGGTCAGCATAGACATCGGTGACAGTCATATGCCATTCAAAATAGACACCGGTGCTGATGTTACAGTGATGCCTCACACTGTATTCCAAGAGATTTACAGAGACAAACATCCACCTACCCTCCGGAAGTCAACTAAGCCACTGATGGGACCTGGGAGGAGTCCACTAGATGTTGTGGGCGTCGCCACGCTGTTGCTGAGGAGGGGAGAGAAAGAGGTGTTGGAGGATGTGTATGTCACTCGACACCTGCACACAGCGTTGCTGGGGAGGCCTGCTATCGGTAAAATGGAGCTTGTGGCACGTCTAGACAGTATCACAATGGAGACGCTCAAGAAAACCTACCCGAAGATATGCAGCGGTCTAGGTGAGATGAGACAGCCATATGCAATCAGGCTGAAACCTGGGGCCCAACCATTCTCGCTGAAGACGCCCAGAAGGATTCCATTGCCACTGATGGACAAAGTCAAGAATGAACTGTCCCGCATGGAAAGCCTCGGGGTGATCAGCCGGATCGAAGAGCCAACTGACTGGTGTGCCGGCATTGTGGTGGTTCCCAAGAAGACAGGTGCTGTACGCATATGTGTTGATCTCACGAACCTCAATGAGTCAGTGTGCCGGGAAAAGTACACCCTGCCGACAGTGGAGGAAACACTGGGAATGCTGGCTGGAGCCCGAATATTCAGCAAGTTGGACGCAAATATGGGATTTTGGCAAATCCCTCTGACTGAAGATTCGTCAAAGTACACAACCTTCATCGCCCTTTGGCCGATATTTCTTCAATCGTCTACCTTTCGGCATCGCTTCCGCCCCCGAACACTTCCAAAACAGAATGGTGACTGAGGTCACGGAAGGGCTGGAGGGTGTCGTCTGCCACATGGACGATGTGCTAGTGTGGGGCCGAACACAAGAGGAACATGATGCTCATCTGCATGTCGTGTTGGGGAGGATCGAGAAGGCCGGAATCACCCTGAACATAGATAAGTGCGACCTGTCAAAGGAAGAGGTGACCTTTCTAGGCCATATCATCTCCACCAGCGGCATTAGCCCCGACCCGAGTAAGACGGAGGCCGTAAGGAGGATGAAGGAGCCGACGAACGTGAGTGAGCTGAGAAACTTTCTCGGCATGGTAAACCAGCTGGGGAAGTTTATCCCGCAGCTGGCGGAGAGAGACAAGCCTCTGCGAGACCTTCTGTCAAAGAAGAACTGCTGGCTGTGGGGCATCGAGCAGGCCAGAGCCTTCCAAGATTTGAAGGATGCACTAATATCCCCACCAGTATTGGCCATGTATGATCCCAACAGGGAGTGCAAAGTCTCAGCAGACGCGTCGTCTTATGGCTTAGGGAGTGTGCTCCTCCAAAAATGGGATGGAGTGTGGAGACCAGTAGCCTACGTGTCGCGGTCTCTCACACAAACTGAGCAGAGATACGTGCAGGTCGAGAAGGAGGCCTTAGGCCTGACCTGGGCTTGTGAGAGGTTTCGCAACTTTCTCATCGGCAGACACTTCCAGCTAGAGACGGATCACAAGCCTCTCCTGAGTCTCCTGGGGTCTCAGGCGTTGGATGCTCTCCCTCCGCGGATTCTGCGATTCCGGATGCGCCTGATGCGCTATTCCTACTCCATTGCTCATGTGCCAGGGAAGTGCCTGTGGACTGCCGATACGCTCACACATGCTCCTGTGAAGAGGAGGGAAACACCGGATGAGAAGGAGTTGTTTGAGAGTACAAACATCTACGTGGACATGATAATGGAGAACCTGCCAGCGAGCACCGCCTACCTGGACGAGCTGAGAGAGCAGCTGGGGAGGGACAGTGTGTGCGCACGGGTAATGCAGCTGAGTGCAGAGGGATGGCCAGCACACAACAGTGAACCGGCTCTCAGGCTGTACTGGGCGGAACAGGCGTTATTCACAGTAGAGGAGGGACTCTTGCTGAGGGGAAGTAGGCTTGTCATCCCTTCAACAATGAGGAATGATGTGCTTGCCAGGCTGCATGAAGGCCACCAGGGGGTGGTAAAGTGCAGGGAGCGCGCACGACAGTCTGTATGGTGGCCCGGGCTGAGCCAGCAGCTGAGTGAGTTAGTTCTCAACTGCCGAACATGCAGCAAAGAGAGACAAAACCAAATGGAGCCACTGATGCCATCTCAATACCCGGGGAGACCATGGCAGAAGTTGGGAGCAGACCTGTTCATGCTGGAGAGCAAGACATACCTGCTGGTGGTGGACTATGCATCAAGATACGTGGAGATCGCTCTGCTGACTCCCACAAAATCAACAGACGTCATCCATCACCTCAAATCGATCTTCGCACGGCACGGTATCCCAGAGGAACTGGTGACGGACAACGGGCCGCAGTTCTCCGGAATGGCCTTTGCAGCGTTTGCAGCATCCTACGGGTTTCGCCATGTCACAAGCAGCCCGAGATATCCGCAAAGTAATGGGGAAGCAGAACGCGCGGTCAAGACAGTAAAAAGTTTTCTGAAGAAAGCAGCTGACCCATTCTGCTAGCATACAGGGCCACCCCGTTGCATAACGGATACAGCCCAGCTCAACTTCTGATGGGCAGGAGACTCCGCACGACAGTGCTAACGCTTCCTGCTCTACTGGTCCCTGCTCTTCCTAACAGTGAGGTGGTTGTCCTGAAAGAAGAGGAAAAGAGGATGAGAGATGCGCAAAGCTACAACCGGCGTCATCGTGCACGAAGCCTCGACGGGCTCATTCCCGGAAAGGAAGTGTGGGTCACAGATCAAAGTGCAACTGGAGTTGTGGTCAGCAGCCACTCTACACCGCGTTCATACATTGTGGATGGACCTCATGGGTCAGTAAGGCGAAACCGCCGCCATCTCATCCCCATGGAGTCGTCACCGGCGCGGAGTGGAGGTGGTGCTACTGAGCAACTTCTGGGAGGGAGTTCGACAGAACCTCCAAAGCAGAATGTCCCGCAACCGCCAGCTACTCCCAGAACCAGGTCTGGGAGAGTCGTGGTGAAACCAACTAGGTTGGACCTGTAAGAGACTAAAAAGAAAAAGACATTCCCATAATAGAAGTTTATTTGAAGTTAAGAAATGTGTTCATGTTCTGATATGTTCGTTTAGTTATGAGGGCTTGTAAAGAGGAACGCAGTGTTTAATATAGCCTATGTTTATATAGTGCTTTAGGTAAAAGGGGTTATTTGATCAGTTCAGATAGGAACAGACCTTTGAGATATAGAGGCAGAATAATCCTCTAAGGTCTGGTGAATCAATGACAGTCTACTCATTGATTCTAGAAAGGGAGATGTGGTGTTATTGTTAATTGGTGTGCAGGCCACCGTAGTGACGTCACGGCCGGGTACGCTAGGGCAGGCTAGGCGAGGAGCGGAGCGAGACGGCTGTGTGTGGATCTAGCAATAAAATACACTTACAACCGAACACAGAGGACTCACGTGTATGCTTGTGGAATAACACGACACAGATCATGACCGTAGTGATGTGTCAGTCGCGAACGAGCCGGCTCAAAGAGCCGGCTCTTTTTAGTAAACGACGGGAGCCGGCTCGCACCCGCGAACGAGCCGTTATTGATTTGTTACGGGTGCTCCGCGTACATGCAGTGACTGAATGTCACGCGCATGCTGTGCATCACGTGAGGATAGATAAGGAGGAGGGGCGCGTGCTCAGTGCTGGTTGCTAACCGAGGGAGAGGAGAACACACGGGGAAGGGTCAGTTTGCGTCGCGCTAATAAGATGAGTGAAAGTAGGAAAAGAAGCAGCATTTGGCTTCATTTTAACAATTGTGCAAACACAAAGGCAGAATGCAGAATTGTCAACATGAAGCTCTCATATAGAACAGGGTCCACAAACCACCTCCACAGGCAACTGAGAACTGAGCATCCAACAGTTCAGTTGGAAGAAAAAAGGCAGACTGCCTGCTTCTGCCAGTGGTCTACTCCACCTGTTGCTGCTGCAGCTACAGGATCTACCCCCCATGCGTCAGGTACCCAAACACCAACAGCTACACAGACCTCAATAAGCCTATTTATATCAAAGGCAATGAATGACCCCAGCTAGACAGAACATAGTGGATGAAGAATTGGCCAAAATGATTGCAAGTGATTTCCAACCATTTTCCATTGTGGAGGACAAGGGATTCCTTCACACAGGCTCTAAATCCAATGTATGTTCTAAAACACGGCAGATAATAACAGAGAGAAGAAACCGGATCAACCCTCTAAGCTGAGGCACTTGGTCTTCCTCAATGCCAATCTGCCCTGAAAAGAAGAAGAAAAGGTTACAGTTTGATAGTTGACGGTGGTAAGTTCATTGGAGACTGTTTTATACTGCTGTTTTGCACATTACAATACATTTATTTTTATTCTGTTTTTTTTATGATAGAGACTATTTGCTGCTGTTTTGAGCATTGCAATATATTTATTTTCATTATGTTTGTTTTTATTTATGATTATTTATATTTTTTAACATTTTATGTCAGCTGTTACTGTCTTTTGTTCTATAGTTTATACTGAAAAAGAGCCCTGCTGTTTTGTTAGGGCTTTTTGTTTAAATAAAAATGTAAAATATACAAAAATACAGTAGCTGTCCTTATTTTAAATGTCTATGCTTAAGTTGTTCTAGGTGTTGCTATCTGCTGTGTGTAGCGTGGTTCTACAAGCAAGTCAGTGCATTCATTGGGTGCTATCAGAGGTACAAGGGTCTGGAAATGCAATGAAAACAATTGGCCATCATTTATATTACAATTTAAATTTTTAAATCTTCAGTACAAAGGATGTGTTGAATAATTTAAGTGATATATGTGTACACATATAAATAATTAGTCAAAATAGGGCTAAATTTGATTGAAAAGGTATATGTGGTAAAATAGAAGAGCCGTTTGGGAGCCGAAAGAGCCGGCTCTTCTTGGTGAGCCGAGCCAAATGAGCCGGCTCATTCAAAAGAGCCGGAATTCCCATCACTACATGACCCTGCTGCAGCTCAGGACGAAGATAGCCGGGCGTCTCCCGGGGTTGGCAGCTTTTTAAAATTCGATGATTGATTATTGATTTGTTATTATTTTTCCTTCCGTCGGCCTATTGCCATAAATAAAACAACTGTAACTACTGCACAACTATAGAGGGGCCCTCAGTAGATGGATCCGGTTGGAGCCGGTTTCGGATAGACAGATAGAAAGAGACAGACGGAGAGAGACAGACAAACTCTTGGTCAATCTTAGATGTCTTTTACATATAATTTATATTTGTATATTGCTGCTTGTGAGAAAGACCGTGAGGATTGCTGGACAATTCCGTTGTACTTTTATACAATGACCATGAAGACGATAGGATCAGTTTCTGATTCAGATTGTAACACGTGACTTCACACTCGTCCGGGTTCCCCAGGTGGCGAGAACCTGCGCCTCATCTTCACCAACAAGCAGCTGGACAACGACGAGGCGACGCTGGTCTCGTTTGGGATCCAGAACCAGTCCGTCATCCAGCTGGTGATGAAGGTCCCGGGCGGCGTCCTGTTCTCGCGATGAGGGTCCCGGGCGGCGTCCTGTTCTCGCGATGAGGGTCCCGGGCGGCGTCCTGTTCTCGCGAGACCACTGACACATCCCGTGCCCCCGTCCCCAATTTGTTTTTTTTAATAATAATAATAATAATAATAATAATAATAATAATAATAATAATAATAACCCGACGTGACGGGAAAGCTCTTTTATCTGATCATCATTGTGTGAGCGCTTGTCAACGTCACTGCATTTGACCGAGTGCCTGAGGTGTGGAAGATATGCTGTTGGGTTGGTTTAATAATAATACAAAAATATGTTATGAAATAAAATGCTTTCAAGACACGGGACTCAGTGTTTGCCGTAGGCCTATCAGAATATAAAGTCACAGTAATCGCCTCACATGCACACACAGCGGGACATGGTAAGAACTAAGGTCTAATCATGACCATAAGCTATAACACATGTTTACATATCATATAAACATATTACAATATGTAGTGTGAGTGAGTGACAGGGGAACGTTGTGAAATAAGACCTGGGCCAACCAGGGGAAAACAACCCATCAATAAAGTTCCAGTCCAGTTAGAACATGCATTGTGCATTATTATAAAGTATATTAGATATAGAGATACAAAGTCATCCGCACCAGGACGATCAACAACATTTCCGAGTCAAAAAAGAGGTGCGCCATTTCCTCATTTAGACGTCATGGGTGTCACGGATTAGGGTTGGACCCAAATGCAGCACACGGACACCAAGGGCAGATAGTAACGTTTATTACAATCTCCCACCCAGACAGGGACCGGCAGAGACGCAGTGGCGTAGCGGAGGCCCCCGCACCCCCCGCGGTGCGGGGGAGCCCCGGAGCGTAGGAGGCCCCCACCCCCAGGCCCCCCCCCCCCCCATCCCTGCTATGTTGCTAGGCACCAGGGCTGGACTGGCCATCTGGCATACCTGCCGGCCCGGACCACCACCCTACCATCGGACTTCACTCTCCCCCCTTCACGATCGCGACAACACCGCCCCCCCCCCCCCGTTGGACTTCACGATCGCGACAAACCCCCCCCCCCCCCCCCCCGTTGGACTTCACGATCGCGACAACACCGTACAACTGTGTACACATGAGTTCCTACTGACCTATACTGTTTACAAAAGATGCCTGAAAAAATAAACATTTAAAAAAGTGGCCGCGATGTCTATCCCATGTCACTCTTATTGATTTAGGGGGCGGGGCCCCATGGTCCGACCTGCGGGGGAGCCCCGAACTATTGCGCAACGCCACTGCAGAGACGTAGTGGGGGACAGGCAGGTCATCAGGAACAGGATCAGATCTGGTGACTGCTGGAATGTCTTCATACTCAGGAACAATCTGGCCTACGCCATTTCCTCATTTCGGTCTGAGGTGTGAATTGGACACACCCAGAGACTTCATGGAATTCAAGGAAGGAGACGGTAATATTTTCCCATATTGTGCTGATGTAATCAATTGATTAAACGTGTGTTTGTTGTTCATCCATGTGGTCACACATCTTTTGTGGATTCGTATATATTTGGTATATTTATATATATTTACACCCTTATTTACGTGTTTAGATTGAACTGTGTTACTTTGTTCCCAATTGTAAAGCCATAACATAAAAGAGACGGACATTCAACGTAGTTGAGTGACGTAGAACAGAATCCCATCGTTACGCCCTAGGAGGTACAGTTAAAGTTCTTCAGAATGACAGGACATTACTCTATAGTCCTGTATCGTGTTGGAAGCATTAATGGGCGTATATCCTGTCCATGGCGGGTAACTGTGGCATCTCTTCTGTTTCTGTGGGCAGAATCCAGGAGATCCCAGGAGATCCCAGGACTCAGAGCCCAGGAGGAACCAGGACTCAGAGCCCAGGAGGTACCAGGACTCAGAGTCCAGGAGGAACCAGGACTCAGAGCCCAGGAGGTACCAGGACTCAGAGCCCAGGAGGAACCAGGACTCAGAGCCCAGGAGGTACCAGGACTCAGAGCCCAGGAGGTACCAGGACTCAGAGCCCATGAGGTACCAGGACTCAGAGCCCAGGAGGTACCAGGACTCAGAGCCCAGGAGGAACCAGGACTCGGAGCCCATGAGGTACTATGGCCTGAAGAACCAGGGGTCAACGTGCTACCTGAACAGCATGCTCCAAGTGCTGTTCATGACCCTGCAATTCAGACAAGCTGTCCAAAGGTTAGTCTTGCTTTTACGTAGGAGATTTTATCCCTACCCCTCTATCCCTAACTCTCCACCCCTATCTCAACCCCTTCACCCCCAACTATCCACCCCTAACTCTAGCCCGTAATCTGTATTCCTAACTCTCTATCCCTAACTTGACCTCTCCATCCTTAACTGAATTTCCATAAATCTCTTTTCCTAACTCTCTATCTTTAACTTTCTATCCCTTGCTGGACCCCTCCATCCCTAACTCTCTATCCCAATTTCTCCACCCCTAACTTGACCACTCCATCCCTAACTCAATTTCCATGATTCTCTTTTCCTAACTCTCTATCTCTAACTCTCTATCCCTAGCTGGACCCCTCCATCCCTAACTCTCTAGCTCTTACTCAGCGCCTCAATCCATGACTCTCTACATCTTACCCAACCCTTCCACCCCTAACACTATATCCATAACTTTCCACCCTTAACTCTCTATCCCTAACTCTCCATCCCAAACTCTATCCCTAACTTTATCCCTTACTCAATATCCCAAACTCTAACAACTTCATCCCTAACTCTATCCTTAACTCTCTACCCCTAACCTATCCACTAACCCTACCCATGTGTATCTGCAGTAGTTGTGGACAGACGCCCCTGAACAATGAGCTCAGAGTTGTCTTTGAGGAGCTAAAGACACGTTGTCCCTCAACGCTGCGCGTCATCCAGGAACTGGGGATAGAAAACGGTACGCAGAGAACCCTGACACATACATACATCAAGAGAACATACACCAGGAGAACATACATCAAGAGAACATACACCAGGAGAACATACATCAAGAGAACATACACCAAGAGAACATACATCAAGAGAACATACACCAAGAGAACATACATCAAGAGAACATACACCAAGTGAACATATATCAAGAGAGAACATACACCAGGAGAACATACATCAAGAGAACATAAACCAAGATAACATACATCAAGAGAACATACACCAAGAGAACATACATCAAGAGAACATACACCAAGAGAACATACATCAAGAGAACATACACCAAGAGAACATACACCAGGAGAACACACATCAAGAGAACATACACCAAGAGAACATACATCAAGAGAACATACACCAAGAGTACAGTGTGTCTGTCTCACAATCCACACTGTAGTCAAGTCAACTTTATTAGTCTAGCCCTCAATCACAGTTACAGTTTTAAAGCGGCTTCACAGGCCACATATTTACCACCTCAACCCTAACTCTCCAACCCTAACTCTCTATCCCTAGCCCTAGGGCGGCTAGGGAAAAAAACTCCCTAAATGATGGTTTAGGAGTACAATGGGTGCCATAAGTGACATACATAGTATTAGTAACAAGTATGTGAGATACATGTTGTCCATGGGGCTGACTGGTGGGCAAGCTGGTAGTCAGGTGGGCTGGATCAGGATCAGGATCACCGGATGTAGAGAACCTCTAGTCTAGAACCTATCAGTCTGATGATTACATGGACCATGTAGAGAACCTCTAGTCTAGTACCTATCAGTCTGATGATTAGATGGACCATGTAGAGAACCTCTAGTCTAGTACCTATCAGTCTGATGATTACATGGACCATGTAGAGAACCTCTAGTCTAGTACCTATCAGTCTGATGATTACATGGTGCAAGGTGGACCAGGACCATGTACAGAACCTCTAGTCTAGTACCTATCAGTCTGGTGATTCAATGGACCATGTAGAGAACCTTTAGTCTAGTACCTATCAGTCTGGTGATAAGATGGTACGGGTAGGGTGGACCAGAACCATGTAGTGAACCTCTAGTCTAGTACCTATCGGCAGCAGGGGGTGGGTGCTGACTAGCGTACCCTTGTCTTGTCTCTTGTCTTGTCAATACAAGAGATTTTGTACAGATAAAGTATTGTCTCTTCTTCCCTTTTCTTGTCTCTTCTTCTTCTTTATTTCTGAGCCACTAGATGACTAGATGGCCAGAACATGATCAGAAGCAAATTGATTGTTAAAAACATGTGACACGTTCTAATGCTTTGACTATTCTTTCGAAACATTTTAATACATTTCCGCGTTGCACGTCGGAATTGTCACTAGTCAACCAACAGAGTTTGTTTTGTAAAGTAGTGTTCTCGTTAACTAGGTAGCAGTGGGGATTACTCACCCACTCCATTGCACTGTTGCATTGTTGCATTGTTTCAAAAGAAAAGTCAGAACACCAAAGCATTAGAACTAGGGCTGTCAAAGTTAACGCGTTAACACATGTGATTAATCTCCAGACTTTAACGCACACTATTTTTTAGTTTTTAACTCAAATTAATTATAGAATCTGGTTTAGACTGAGGAGATGCAACGCGGAGTGCTTGGTGGGGAGGGGGTGCTGCGCGATCAGCGGCAAACGTTGACAGGGGGGGGGGGGAATTGTGTCAGCCCAAAAGGCACGTCGGTCCACGGTATTTCAGATGGCCCTGGCGGAAAATGTCACTGCATTCTCGATACAGACATCATAGCCTATATGTGCGACTGTTCTGCGAAATTCAAGAAAATCTCAAAAAAATGTTTGATTTTTATTCTCAAAATAATCTTCCGGGCCAAATATTATTGCTGGCGGGCCACCAATGGCCCGCGGGCCGCCTGTTGCCGACCCATGACGTAGGCAGTTGTTTATCTGCGCTGTTCTCTCTCTGCTCATACCCTTAGCCCCGCCCCCAGCCCCGCCCCCTCTCTGTGTCTGCACGCAGGTTCTCACACAACTTTCCAGCAACATGGAGACGGACATAGTGCCGGTCGGAAATGTGGAAGGGCTAGTCTCAAAGAAAAAAAACAACGGTTCTATAATTTGGAGATATTTCAGTTTTCAGATGAGGAGCAAAGCGACGTTATCTGTAAAAGCTGCGTGCTTTTTATTATTTAGGCTATTTATTTAATGGATTTTGATTATTTCAATGTACCTTTTCATTTACGCGTTAATATGTAGTGTGCAGCTGTATATTTTCTAAAAGGGAATGCCTGTTATTCTTGTGAATATGAGTTGTCTTAAAACAAAAGTGATTGTGACATCATACATTGAGTTAATTTAGTACATTCATATAACATACCGATATATATCGTATATCGCGATGCAGCCTAAACATACCGACATAAGATTTTTGGTCCATATCGCCCAGCCCTAGTTTAGAGTGGTTAAAAGAGAGTCTACTAGGTATAAAAACAGTTATTAAATAACTTATAGCGTATGTATGAGATATGTGCATAATAATAGGTATATATATATATTCAGGTAAGTATACAAGTATTCAACAGGTAGTGATCAGGAAATTATAAATTATGAATTATGAAAAACTGGATAAATATATATCAATGTATATACAGCAGGTAATGAGCAGGGATATGCAGTTGTATCAACAGTTGAAGATTAAAATATAAAAATGTACACGCTTTCACACAGGTATGTTATCAGTAAATATCAGTGGCGAAGCGTGTCTATCACAACTGGACCTTCTGTAGACCAGGGGTTCCCCAACTTTTCAGCCCGCGACCCCCAACATAACATACCCCCCCCCCCCCCCCCCACTATCACCGGAGGGACTGGAACATGATAGTCGTGAATCTGTCGGAATCAGAATTCCTTTATTCGTCACCCTTACATATTAAACAGACTTACATAATACCCCCACTTTGGGAACCCCTGCTGTAGACCACCCCCCCCCCCCCCCCCCCCCGTGTTCTAGTCAGACGGACGTCACGGAGGAGTCACTTTATGCCTTATCTCATTTAGGCAGATCAGATTGTCGCAGCCAATTTCCAAGTGTACCATAGTTGTAAAGCAGTGTCCATGTAGTGACGTAAGAGCCCAACACAGCACCACCACACACAGGCTATCGGTTAAAGGGACAGTCTAACACGCTTCACGTGAAAAGGCTTAACGTAACTTTAAGTTCCAAAATAGCGATCAATAATCACCAAATGTCTCTGGAATATGTCTTGTCATTAGCACTTTCACCTGTCAAAATGAAAGTGAAAAGGTGAAAGTGCTAATGACATGACATATGCAAATTAGGTGATTATTGATCGCGGGTTTGTAACTCTTAGTTAAGTTAAGTCTTTTCACGTTAAGCGATGCAAAGAAAGATCAAGTCAAAACTCTCAATTCAAATGCACAACAATACTTAACAAACTGAAGACAGCCATTAACTAATCATTCAACAAGTGTGTGGAAACAAAATGCAACCAGCTCAACGAGACGCAACACAGACAAAACCAGCAAAGACAAATGAGTGTCACTCACCAATGATGTTCACTTAAAGATGATCGTTTTTCAGATCCAAAATAAGTTGCCTGGTTCCGACAATAAATCCGCAACGACATCATCTTCGCCTGTTGCCATTTTGACGTAAAATCCTACGTAGAAACAACGTAGCACTACGCTAGATCCACTCTCGCTCCAGCCAGTATACCTTCTAGCTCCCTATTGAGCTGTGGGGAAATCTGAAAGAATACGCCCATTGGATACAAATCACTATATGATTAGTTGATCAAATTGTCAATCCAAACGTACGCTCTCATTCAGTCTGAGGGCCAAAGTCATCGGGAATACTTTGGTTGAAGGATATTCTTCCCAGCAACCCAGAAAAATATCTGATTGGTTGAATTGTTTTTCCAACACAAAACCACTCAAATGCGTCGTGCATGGACCGAGAAAGACAAACAAATCAATGTAACTGTAATATAACAGATAACAACACAGATACCATTCTCATTTAGTCATTTTATTAAATTATATTACATTTTATTAAATTGTATTACATTATTAATACAATTAATTAGATTGTTTTGGTTTCATCTGAGAGTTCCAGGGTCTTCTCTGAATACCTTGAAGGCCCTGACGCTTCACCACTGGTAAATATGTAGTAACTATAGGTAGAGGTAGGTAGTTATGATTAAAGTGCAAGGCGGTCGAAGACATTGATGATGATCAATGATATATGGTATAGGATATTTTGAGCAAAGGGAGGGGAGGAGGGCAAACAGTCCATGGTTGGGGTGAGAGGTGTCTTTGACAATTTTTGTTGTGCCTTCCTCAGACACCGTTTGTGGTGGGTAGTGTTTATTGCAGGGAGGGGTAATCCAATGATGCGTTGGGTTTTCACCACCTTCTGCGGTGCTTTCCGGTCGGAAAAAGTGCAGTTGCCATACCACACTGTGATGCAGTTGGTGAGGATACCGTCAATGGCACACCGGAAAATGTTCACCAGAATCTGAGGGGACAGGTGGGCTTTCCTCAGGCTCCTCAGGAAGAGGAAATGAGATTGGGTAATCTTACAGACTGGGGTCTGTTGGTTAGGAAGTCTAATAACCAGTTACAAACAGAGGTCATGTAAAGATTCTTGGTTTTCATGAGGTCACTAAGGTTGAAGATGAGTTTGGAGGGGATGATTGTGTTAAATGCTGAGCTGAAGTCCATGAACAGCATTCTCAAGTGGGTGTGGCTTTCATCCAGGTGGGAGAGAGCAGAAGGGCTGAGGAATAGGCGTCCTCCGTGCTCCTGGTCTCACGGTAGAAAACTGGTATTTATCCAGTGAGGGTGAGAGGCCAGATTTGAGGTGAGCCAGGACCAGCCTCTCGAAGCCCTTCATGATGATGGGGTGAGTGCAACAGGGCGGATGTCGTTGAGGTTTGCTGCAGAGGAGTGTTTTGGCACTGGCACAATGGAGGTTGTTTTAAAGTCCGCTGAGACAACTGCCTGAGCTAGTGACATGTTGAAAATGTCAGTAAGGACCTCAGTCTGCTGCTCAGCGCAGTTCCTGAGCACTCGACTGGGATGCCATCAGGACCAGCTGCGCATTTATACAAACAGCAGTGGCAGCTGGTGGTTGTAAATGTAGGGGAGGGAGGAAGTTGCCTCGCTATCAATGTTGACAGTCTATAAGTAGGTCATTTGAGCAGACAAGCCAAACTGAATTGAAAACGATCCATTTTTTCTGGGGAAGAAGCATTGTTTTGATGAAAAACAGTTATTTAGCACGTACTTCTTTAATCAAAAATCTGAATATAAATTCTATGCACAGTGGCTATTTCTACCAAACAAACCTAATGGAATTGAAATTGAGTGAGATTTGAGGAAGAAGCTTTTATTGTGTAAAGTATATGTACTATCGTATAGTAAAACCAGTTATGCACGTTAATCACGTAAATTATATAATCGCAATCCAAAGAAACACTACCTTGTCACGGTCAGCCATGCTTTCTGTTTACATTTGGCGTCATGCGCCTGGAACACTTTGTGGTCGGAACTTGAAAGTTTAAAATCGGAAATTAATTTAAAGTAAATATAAGACTCACAAATGGTCTGGAACGCGGAATAGGCCTTTATCACATTTCCTGCTTCCGGAGCCGTGAGCAGTGTACTCTTTCTTCCGGTAGTTACCCCAGATACGGGACAAACTGTGGCCGCCTCCTCTCCTCTGTTATTGTAATGTACCGGCTGCTCAACGTCTAAACAAACACAGCCCTACCTCCGTTTACACCATTACCCAAAGACAAACTCCTCCGCAGGTCTTGTGTGAGGCTGATAAGGAGGATGAAGGTCCCTCGTTTCATGTTCTCAGGGGTAGCGCGTATGTCTGCAGTTTGCACTTTGACAAGGAGAGCATATACGTCTCGAAAGGTGGGCGGAATAGGCTAATAATGTCGGGTATGTGTGTGATTAAAAGCACTGGTCCTGACCCCCACACACACTCCATCTCTCATCCGAATAGAGCCACATATTGTCGGGTATGTGTGTGATTTAAAGCACTGGTCCCAAAAGTAGGGCTGGGCGATACGGACCAAAACCCGGTATTTTTTGGCTGCGTCGCGATATACGATATATATAGATATATACATATCTCCATCTATATATATATATATCTCCATATATATCTATATATCTATATAGATATATATAGATATATACATATCTCTATCTATAGGTATTTTATACAAATTCGGTTTTAACTCAATGCCACAAGTATGTCACAAGCACTTTTATTTTAAGACAACTCATATTCACAAGAATAACAGGCATTCCCTTTTAGAAAATATACAGCTGCACACTACATATTAACACGTAAATGAAAAGGTACATTGAAATCCATCAAATAAATCGCCTATATTATATACATAGGCATACCTCTGCTTCTACACAAAATCACCTTCGTTATTCAAGATTCAAGATGACTTTATTTATCCGGAGGAAAATTAAGGTGCAACAGTTGAGACAGGGGGAATAAATGCACACAAAGTATACTAATACCTAAAAACAAAATAACAAAATAAACTAGTATAAACAAAATATAACTAAATGAAATGTAAATGTATGTGTTATATGGCGATATATCCAGATAGAGCCACAAGACAATGTCGGGGAATTGTATGATTCGGATTTAGACTTCTTCACTGAAGAGTGTTCATTCACTAGTTGAACCACATCGTCTGGACCGACTTTTGGAAGGTTATGCAGCGATGTTGTCCAGCAATAACTGTCCACCATGGTGAATGCCAAGCTGAATGCATTAACCGGAACTTGGGATACACTGCTTCAGCGATTTTTAACGGGTACTTCCGGCGTTCTAATCTAACATGATATAGGCCTAACAGGCCACACAAGATCTTGCATATTCCAGGTTGTGGTTGAAGGTGTCGTAGGTTGGCCCCTAAGGACAGCACTGCAGGGTCAGGAAGGGGTCCTACAAACACAAGTAACAGGAACCATTCATCAGTCAATTAAATCAGTAAAGCACCATCTGAAGGTTTAAATATTATGCCCATGTTCTAAAAAAAACTACACAATAAGTGATGAAATTAATAAAAATGATAAACATACCTGCATAGGCTCGATACAGCGTGGATTTGACACTGCTGCGTCCAGGAGCCTTAGGCTTCCGGACCACAAGTTCATCCATGGGTTCCGGACTTATCCCCTGGAATGACACAAAAAGAAAATAGATGCTGTTGCAAGTGTCAGAGAATATCGGGATAATTCAACACGCAAGTGATATTGTACATCCCTCTTCAGGGAACTGCTGCTTTGAGAAATAGAGGGAAACTCCATGCAAATGTATACACTTTAAGTGATGTGTTGGTCTTGCGAGTCTTAAATGCTAGAATCTTAAACATCTTTGAGTAGTCGATACAGTATGTATAGCTATATCTGAGGGATCCAGACAAAACATACCTGTGTCCTTGGTTGGTGCCATGACTGAATCTCACTGGTGCAGGCCAGTGGTGTTTGCACACTTTTCACCCCATGATGCTGTAGTGAGCCGTCTGGAATAGGAGTGCGACCACGTGATTACACAACACCTTTCCAGCAGCACACAAACAGGAGCATCCATTTAACTGCACGGGTGTATTTAACTGCACAATCTAGAAATGGAGAAAAAAAATGAGTGAATGTACAAAAAATGAGAGAATCTGCAACAGCAGACATGGAGCAGGATATATACACACACACACATAGATATAGATATACACATAGATATAGATATACATATATACACATAGATATAGATATACACATAGATATAGATATACATATATACACATAGATATAGATATACATATATACACAGATATAGATATACATATATACACAGATATAGATAGATATATATATATATATATATATATATATATATATATATATATATATATATATACACACACACATACATACATATATATACATACATACATATATATACAGTATATACACACAGAACAATGGATACCGTTCTCTGTCTGTAGTTGAACTGACACACTGGTCATTTTCATTAAACCCTACGAGCTAGCAAGCTAGCGGTGACACAACCGAATCTAAGCACTCTCTGTGTGTGTATATAGATATATATATATATCTATATACATACACACACACACACACACACCGAATAATGGATACCGTTCTCCGTCTGTAGTTGAACTTATCTGACACCAACCTTGCGAGCTAGCAAGCTAGCGGTGACAACAGAATCTAAGCACTCTGTATATATATGTATATATATATATATATATATATATATATATATAGACAGAGAACGGTATCCATTATTCGGTGTGTATATATATATATATATATATATATATATATATATATATATATATACACACACACACACCGAATGATGGATACCGTTCTGTCTATAGTTGAATTTATCTGACACACTGGTCATTTTCATTAAACCTTACGAGCTAGCAAGCTAGCGGTGACAACAGAATCTAAGCACTCTGTATATACATATAAATATATATACACAGAGAACGGTATCCATTATTCGGTGTATAATGGTGTGTATATATATAAATACACACCAGTATACACCGAATGGATACCGTTCTGTCTGTAGTTGAACTTATCTGACACACTGGTCATTTTCATTAAACCTTACAAGCTAGCAAGCTAGCGGTGACAAAACAGAATCTAAGCACTTACCTCTATACTTGAAGATCAACTTCTCGTAAAATAACTTGTATCCTTTTTCCAGTTTAGACTCCTGCACTGTAGAGTGTTCATTCACTAGTCGAACCACATCGTCTTGACCGACTTTTGGAAGGTTGTGCAGCGATGTTGTCCAGCGATAACTGTCCGCCATGGTGAATGCCAAGCTGAATGCATAAACCGGAACTAAAGATACACTGCTCCGGCGGGTTCTTCCGGCGTTCTAATTTACTGTGATAAAGGCCTATTAATGAATGACACAAGATAGATACTTGCATGATAATAACCCGCCCCCAAAACTCTGATTGGGTATTTACAAGCGCAGTGAGCTCTGCTGATTGGTTCACAGAGCCTCTGGCTAGACCCGCCCTCAGGGAGGATGATCCTCCCTTACTGCTGTACACACTCATGTTAAACACCAGGACTCACCGGCCACTTGATATACAGAATTTGTATGAATAACATATTATATTTTATTCAGTTTGTCTGTATTAAAGCTACAATACTGAATACAGATTATATTCAAACTAAACACGGTTCAATGCAAATAAGTAACAACAAGGCTTTTTTAACCTAATTGAAAAACTTTTCACAAGACGGATGGCTTGAAGGCGCTTTTCCGCCAGTCGAGGTTAACCGGAGACAACCAGCTGTACTGTGACCACTGCAATGACAAAGCGGACGCCACTATGGTAAGTCAAGAACATTTTTGGACAATACGAACATTTAAGTGTAAGTTAGGGGAACATCCGGAGGTTCTGGTGTTGCTGCTGAAAAGGTTCGTGTTGGACTACCACTGCATGGAATACGTGAAGAACGACAGCCTGGTGGACGTTCCTCTGAACATTGATGTACCTGAGGTACAGCAACACACACACACACACACACACACACACACACACACACACACACACACACACACACACACACACACACACACACACACACACACACACACACACACACACACACACACACACACACACACACAATACCTGGCAGAGTAAACAGAGGCACATGAATAATGATACACGTTGAACAGTGGGCTATGGTGCCACCCTGTGGCCATTATGGGTACATTACATTACATTACATTACATTACATTACATTACATTACATTAAGGGTCATTCAGCAAGTAATTCAAGAGAATTAGTCAAGGTAGTCAAGAGCACTACTAGTCACCAGAACTCATAACTGCATTTCATTACTAACAAGCCATAATAATATAATATATTCATACACATACACATATATAATATATCATATATTACATGACAATAAGGTCATTCAATAGGTAGGCAAGAGAACTACTAGTCATCAGAAGTCATAAGTGCATTTCCTTCCTAACAAGCCATAATAACCCACATATATAATAACATAATTTATCATAAATAAGATTTCCTTCTTGTCTGCGGCGTTCGACACAGTGAACCACCAGATCCTCCTCTCCACTCTCGCCAAGCTTGGAATCGCTGGAACTGCGTTATCCTGGTTCACCTCCTACCTTGCAGATCGCACTTATCAGGTCACATGGAACGGTTCCCTGTCCAGACCCTGCACCCTGGACACCGGAGTCCCTCAAGGCTCAGTATTGGGACCCCTTCTGTTTTCTCTTTACACTAAATCGCTAGGCTCTGTAATCACATCTCATGGCTTCTCCTATCACTGCTATGCAGATGACACTCAACTGTTTCTCTCCTTTCCCCCCTCAGAAACCCAAATAGCAACACGCATCTCTAAATGCCTGGCCGACATCAGCAGATGGACAGCCGCCAACCACCTGAAGCTCAACCTTGACAAGACTGAGCTCCTCTTCATACCGGGGAATGACTGCCCTCAGATGGACCTACTGGTCACCATCGAGAACACCCAAGTCTCCCCCTCAACCACAACAAGAGACCTTGGTGTGGTGGTAGATGACCAGCTGTCCTGCAATGCCAACGTCACCGCGGTGGCCCGATCTTGCAGAATTGCCCTCTACAACATCTGCAGGATCCGGCCCTTCCTCACACGTGAAGCGGCGCATATCCTGGTCCAAGCGCTCGTCATCACCCGCCTCGACTACTGCAACTCTGCAACTCCCCGCCTCTGCAACCAAGCCCCTCCAACGCATCCAGAATGCAGCAGCATGCCTGGTATTCAACCTACCGAAATTCTCCCACGTGACCCCTCTCTTCCGCGATCTCCACTGGCTTCCGGTAAATGCTCGCATCAAATTCAAGACTCTGGTGCTGACCTTTAGGGCAGTCAATGGAACTGCCCCAGCCTACCTCCAGGCGTTGGTCAAACCCTACATCCCAGCCAGAGCGCTCCACTCAACTTCTGCCAGGCGACTTGTTCGACCTTCACTAATGTCAACCAAACATCGCCCGTCCAAGACCCAGCTCTTCACGGCTCTGGCTCCACAGGTGGAATGAACTCCCGTCTCATGTCAGGACGGCAGAGTCCCTCGCCAGCTTCCGCAAGAGACTCAAGACCCACCTGTTCAGAGTCCACCTGGACTCTCCTTGAACCCTCCTTCGCCTTTGTGAAACCCCTAAACTTGCTTAAGTCCTGACATTAATAGCTCTTGGAGTATGAGTATGGAGTATGGCGCCGTACGAGATGGCTGCCGTGTCGCGAGCTCCCGCACGACGACGCAGTTTTTTGTTATTTGCCTCGGACAATAACATCAACGAGTACGCGTCGTCGGTCACCGGGTTCATCAAGAAGTGCATAGATGACGTTGTTCCGACCAAGTCGGTTCGGATATATCCCAACCAGAAACCGTGGATTAACGGCGATGTTCGCGCTGCCCTACATGCGCGTAACGCCGCCTTTGGTTCCGGGAATACGGAGGAATATACGAGAGCCCGTTACGACCTCCGTAAGACCATCGTCACTGCCAAGCGGGAGTATAAGGACAGAGTGGAAGATAAATTCAAGAAACACGATGCGAGGGGTATGTGGCAGGGGCTGCAGAATATAACGAACTTCAGAGGGAGAACCAGTTGTGTAGAGAACTCCTCTACCTCCCTCCCAGGAGAGCTAAATACATTTTTTGCTCGGTTCGACGTAAACGGCAGCCCGCCGAAGCCAGCACCGACTGGGGAGACCAGCCAGCTGCGCATCTCGGAGGCGGATGTGCGCCGCACCTTTAAGCGGCTGAACATCCGTAAGGCGGCAGGCCCCGACGACATCCCGGGCCGCGTCCTCAGAGCATGCGCAGACCAGTTGGCAGGAGTCTTTGCAGACATCTTCAACCTCTCCCTGTCCCAGGCTGTTGTCCCCGCGGTCTTCAAGATATCCACCATCGTGCCTGTCCCTAAACAAACCAAGGTAACATGCCTGAATGACTACAGACCTGTGGCCCTCACCTCGATCGTTAGCAAATGCTTCGAGAGGTTGGTCAAGGACTTTATTTGCTCCGTGTTACCTACCACGCTGGACCCATGGCAATTTGCATATCGTCAAAATAGATCCACGGACGACGCAATTGCCATGGCCCTCCACACTGCCCTTTCCCACTTGGAGGGGAAGAACTGTTATGTGCGAATGCTGTTTGTGGACTACAGCTCAGCATTCAACACAATAGTTCCTGCCAAGCTCGACACCAAGCTGAGAGGTCTAGGCGTACCCCCATCCATGTGCAGCTGGATACTGAACCTCCTGTCGGATCGCCGCCAGGTGGTGAGGATGGGCAGCACCACATCAGAGCCACTGACCCTCAACACGGGAGCCCCCCAGGGATGCGTGCTGAGCCCTCTCCTCTACTCCCTCTACACCCACGACTGCATGGCTATGCACAGCTCCAACGTCATCGTCAAGTTTGCTGACGACACGACAGTGATGGGCCTGATCGCCGGCGACGACGAGACAGCCTACAGGGAGGAGGTCGGATCGCTGGAGCAGTGGTGCCAGGAGAACAGCCTCGCCCTCAACGTCAAGAAGACCAAGGAGCTGATCGTGGACTTCAGGAGGCAGAGGGGAGAGCACAGCCCTATCTCCATCGACGGCGTTGCAGTAGAGAGGGTCAGCAGCTTCAAGTTCCTCGGCGTGCACATCTCCGAGGACCTCACATGGTCCACGCACACCACACACGTGGTGAAAAAGGCCCAACAACGCCTGTATTTCCTCAGGCGTCTGAAGAAATTCAGCATGGGCCCCCGCATCCTGAGAACATTCTACAACGGCACCATCGAGAGTGTTCTGACAGGGTGTATCACCGCCTGGTACGGGAACTGCACGGCACTCGAGCGCAGAGCGCTTCAAAGGGTGGTGCGGACGGCCCAGTATATCGTTGGAGGTGAGCTCCCCTCCCTCCTGGACATTTACAACCAGCGGTGCGTGGCCAAGGCCAAAATAATTATAAAAGACATTGCCCACCCCAGCCACGAACTTTACTCACTATTACCGTCAGGCAGGCGATACCGCAGTATCAAGTGTCGTACAAATAGGCTTAGAGATAGCTTCCACAGTCAGGCCATCAGGCTGCTGAACAAGGGCGTATAACATATAACAATGTATATTTTATTACATTGATTTATATATATATATTGCTCTTTTCTGTGCTGATTTTTGCATTTTATAAATTGCATTTTTTATTTTTATTTTATATTCCTTATTCTATTTTTTATTCTATTTTTTATTCTATTTTTATCTATTTTTATCTATTTTTATTTTATCTTATTCTATAACTGCTGTCTGTCGTCGGGTATTGCACACAAGAATTTCACATCACTGCTTTATACTAAACTGTAAACTGTGAAGTGACAATAAACTTGACTTGACTTGACTTGTCTTAGCATGTTGTATATGTTAGCAAGTGTATATCCTTAATGTTGATAACACGCTCTTATCACAGCTACTTAAGCAGGTGACCTAGCAGTACGAAATTGTGTTATTCATCTTGTCAATATGAATACTTGTGAACTGCTGTATTTTTGTGTTTGCGTACCCCAGTGTTATGCTATTGTCTGCTTCAACTAATGTACACCTTGTAAGTCGCTTTGGATAAAAGCGTCTGCCAAATGCCCTAAATGTAAATGTAAATGTAAAGAGCAGAACCAGTGATCATGTAAAAGTACAACAGTTATGTTATTATAACTCTAGTTCTATGATTCTAGGTGTAGCCGCCTAGGCTCATGGGCTTTGTCCCGTGAAACTTTCAGCAATGTACCAATCCACGTGGGCCCATTCCCCACAACGTGCATATGAGGCCATGCCGAGCGCCGCTCACCCTCCACCCTTTATTTCAGCAATGGGGGTGCAGCAGGTTGGAAACTCGACTCATAGAACTAGAGTTATAATTACATAACTATCATTCTATTTATTATAGGCTACGCCGTCTAGGCTTCACCTTATGGGCTAAGGCGAAGCTGCGAGCGTAGCCCGATAAATGTACCCCTGCTGGACCCAGGTCCCGGGGCACACCGGACTCAAGAAGATGTGAAGTGTAAACACCACATCCCCAATAACAACCCAACACTGCCATGAAACACGCAAAGCTGTGAATACTTACAGACTTATACAACAGAGAATTGGGCGAGTCCCAAACTATTTGACTCTGCCTGAATTTCTTGATAGAAAAAGGGCGGTGCCAAGTAGCAATATTCCTCCTAAGTCCAAACCTCTGTCCTGCAGAATTAACCTCTCAGGAGCCAAACAAACAACCGACCCCACAGATCGGGTGGGTGGTAAATAGCCCCATGCGCTTACGACAGCACGTCTGGCCTGTTCGGCACCGGCTACGGCGCCGACCGGGCGCCAACTTGTTCCGGGAACCATAAGGCTGATCGGCTCTCTGGGGCTACCAGAATGTGCAACAGACTCTCTCGTCTGATTCTCTCTAAAAGAGGATGAATCAGCTGAGACAGAGGAATACAAAAGTGTCCGTGGCCATGATCAGCCGCTCAGCACCGTGGAAAGCTCCAAATCATTTACGTGTGCGACAGGGGCTTTATCAATTCATCAGGGCAATGCTCGTAGGTCGGCATTTCGGACCGATCCAGAGCGCGTAGATCCAATAAGGGTCTCATCTCCCCAACTATTGAGAACCAGGAAGTAGCTGGAGTAAAAACCTCTGGCGTAATTTGGAGGGGGGAACGAAAAAGACGCCCCCCCCCTACCCTACAGCCATTGGCCTGAGGGGAGGAGAGTGGCGAGACACAACATCCACCTGGGATTGTTGGTCTAAAAGAATCGCAGACTCGCAGATTCAGCAGACGACTCTTCATTCGGAGAGTTGCGATCGCCATGCGGTTCCTCGACGACGGTGACAGTGTCTATATCATCGCTCTCGTCGCCGTCGTCTTCACTGGCAGGGTCAGCAGCTTCAAGTTCCTCGGCGTGCACATCTCCGAGGACCCCACATGGTCCACACACAACAACAAGAACCTCTCAAAGACTTCATATTTGGTCATGGAACAGCACGGGAGACATCTCCTGGCGCCGCTTTGGCGTGGTCTGCGCCCTGGCCACGAAAATAACAAGGTGTGTTGGTCGTCCCAGGGGAGCCTTGCCGGGCACTTCTCACAGGTGCATTTGCCTTGGCGCGGCCGGGTTCTGAAAAGCACCGTGGACGGTTAACATCATTCATCTTTCATCTTACTTACCTTCCACATTGCTGAAAGAATGTATACGGGGCCCACGTGGATCGGGACAATGCTAAAATGTTCAGTGCATGCGATGCGCGCACGGGGCAAGCCCATAAGGCAAAGCCTAGACGGCGTAGCCTATAAGAAATAGAACAATAAGTGTATTGTGTGAAGCCATGTATCCATGGCTTCACACCAAGGGGAGACGTCTGTGTGAATCTTGATTGCTGTGATCTTTTCCTTGATGTCTGTGGCTTGTTGGCCGCTCAGGGCGTGAGCTATGATCTGTATGCCACCGTGGACCACTACGGCAACCTGAGGGGTGGCCACTACACAGCCACCATCAGGCCTCCGGAGAGTGTCCTGGGCCGCTGGTACAAGTTTGACAACTCCAGGGTCAAGGAGCTGGTGGGTCTGCCGTTCCTTTCAACCGTAGTCATCTTAAAGTCATCAATCTTTCTCGGTTCTCGTAACGTGGTAACTTTTTGCCTTTCTATTTTCTTCAGGCGACCTTCATTCCTAGGACACGTAGGATTACTGAGGAGGACGTCCACCATTCTCCCACAACACAAACTTCAGACAACAATACACCTTGTCTTCTCCTCCTGCTCTTTCTTCTTCTTCTTCTCCTTCTTCTTTTATTTCTTCTTCTGCAGTGAGGGATTCACTCCAGCATGTGGACCACGGGTCGTCTGTGGAGCCGCCCAAGCTTGACGGCGTCCAGATGAGTGATAATGACGGAGCTGGCGAAGACGATGAAGATGACTGTGACAGCGGTGACGAGGTCCGCCAGCGCTTTGGGGAAGGGAGGGGAGGCCGGCCCACCCGTCCTCGTCCCGGCGAGGTCCCCGGGTCGGGGGAGGGTGGCAAGAAGACAGGCGACACAGAGGTCTCCATCAACGAGACCAAGTCCCACAGCGAAGCGGCCGATCGCACCGTCCTCCGGCGGGAGGCCGGTGGCTCCGCTAACAAGGCCAGTGGCTCCGCCCCCGAGGCCGGCGGCTCCACTCACAAGGCCAGTGGCTCCGCCCCCGAGACTGGCGGCTCCGCTCACAAGGCCAGGGGCTCCGCCCCCGAGGCCGGCGGCTCCGCTCACAAGGCCAGTGGCTCCGCCCCCGAGGCCGGCGGCTCCGCTCACAAGGCCAGTGGCTCCGCCCCCGAGGCCGGCGGCTCCGCTCACAAGGCCAGTGGCTTCGCCCCCGAGGCCGGCGGCTCCGCTCCCCCAGGTGGGCGGCAACCAGAGGAAGAGGAGCCACCGACTTGACGGCTTCTTCCAGGAGGAGGAGAGGAAGGGCGACGTTTGGGGAGAGAGGAAAAATACCAAAATGGCCGTCATAGAGAATAAAAAGGTAAAACAAAAAAGGTTGACTGCTTTTGCTTCTGATTGAGTGCGGAAAACAGAGACCAGAAGAAGACATGTGCAAAACGTGTGCAAAAATTAAAAAGCAAAACAATTTAAAAAACTGTGCATGAGTTGCAGCACGCAGACCTCAGACACAGAATAAAAGGCAGAACTATTCAGTAGCGTGGCGTGGGGAACAATTTAGGGGAAGCCAGTTGTTTTGGGTCGGGGGGGGGGTGGTCAATAACGTAACCAGATGAGTGATTACAGCACCCGGTATCATTTTACACAGTTGTATCATACAGATGCAGGACTTGCACACGCCTGTTATCTAACCCAGCGGTTCTCAAACTGTGGTCCTGGTGGTGTGGTACTGCAGGTGGTCCGTGGAAAAAAGCTGAATAAAATCCACTTTTTACTATCAAGGATTTTCGGAGACCACCTCATATGTGACTTGCTCCATCGAATATATTTGAATAGTAATACATATAAAATCATTGCCAGTGTTATCAGTTGCAAGTGTGTATTTGTTGTAAAAATGACGAAAACAGCCTGTGTGTGAGGGGCAGCGCTGTGTGTGTGGGAGAGAAGCAGCGCTGTCTACTTATTATGACGTAGCTCAAGCATTTATGCAACTTGATTTGAAGCCTGTGTGTGTGAGGGGCAGCACCGTGTGTGTGTGTGTGTGTGTGTGTGTGTGTGTGTGTGTGTGTGTGTGTGTGTGTGTGTGTGTGTGTGTGTGTGTGTGTGTGTGTGTGTGTGTGTGTGTGTGTGTGTGTGTGTGTGAGAGAGTGAGAGAGCGCGCGCGCCAGGAATAATGCCGAAGCGGTGTGCATACAAGATCCGTTTATTTGCCATGCTTGTATAATCAGGGGTGGGTTTCCCGATAACGTTGTCTCTTAGCGTGTTACGAAGACTTGAAAGGTATACCTTACTAAAGTTGTTTACTGTTCTACGTGTGTTCCACAAACTATCCCTCAGGCGGCTGCTTAAGGTATACCTTCTTACGTCCGACGTTGCGCTGAAATCGATGACTCGAGAATCGACTTTTCACTCCAGGTAGCGACTGTTTCACCGCGTTATGAGAGTTTTATCAATAAAACACTGCAGGAATACTAAAGAACATTGCATTTATCATGACTGAGAACATATTCATAGAATTTAAAACTTACAAACTCAATTATCAAACCGTAAATCTAATGATTGCCTACAGGTGGCACGAGCCCGCCACCTCAGATTGTGATATCAAGCCTCTTCCCGCTACACCACCTCAGCAAATTACGCCACCTACCAGTACACCTTATTTGGCAAGAAAAGGTTGATTTAAATATTTTTTATATCATTGTCATGGTGCCTTAAATAACTTTGCAATTAGGGTTGATTAACCAGCAGCCCCATCACATAACTGGTGTAGTTCACAATTCTCTCTGATTGGCTGACAATTTCAATAAAAGCGCACCAACAAGAAATGAACATTAGATATGTAACATTAGATATGTCAGGCAGTGGTGTTGCGCAATATTTCGGTGCTCCCCCGCAGGTCATGAAGTCCAACGGGGGGGGGGGGGGTCGCGATCGTGAAGTCCGACGGTAGGGTGGTGGTCCGGGCCGGCAGGTATGCCAGATGGCCAGTCAAACCGTGGTGCCTAGCAACTTAACAGGTAGGGGGGGGGGCTCCTAAACTCCGGGGCTCCCCCGCACCGCGGGGTCTGCGGGGACCTCCGCTACGCCACTGATGTCAGGGCAAAAACATCGCAAAAAGCGGTCCGCCAGCGTCACCAATGTGGAGATGGAGGTCATGCTGGATGAGGTGGCGCTGAATCGTGAAGCACTGTTTTCGAGTTTTAGGAGTTTAAGAGGCGATTTCATGTTCAATAAAGTGCAAAATGTATCCACCGTAATGTACAATTTCGGCATGAAAACATTCCCATTAATGTGGTATTTTTGTTGTATATTATTACCGTTATGAACTACATATTGATTCACAGATTGAAATAAAACTAGGCCAACAGCTGATTTCAGAGGCTTGCGGGTCGGAACAGTGGTGGCCACTAGCGGATAGAGCTGACAACATCGCTAAGGTGGAGTTAAGAGAGCTCCAGACCTGCCCTACGAAAGTGTTACTTACGGAAGGTATACTTAGCTAAGAACGTTTCGGGAAACACGGCGAGAAGTTAAGGTGGAACTTAAGGTGGAACTTACGAACGACGTAGCGTTAAGAAGGCTTCGGGAAACGCACCCCAGAATATTGTTTGCATAAGTAGGCTATATTTTTCGTTTCGTTTATTTAATTAAGTACATTTCAGGACAACTTTGGGAATTTAGTTAGTTTGTTATGAGTTTTAAATAGATTTTGAAAGTGGAGAGAGAGAGAGAGAGAGAGAGAGAGAGAGAGAGAGAGAGAGAGAGAGAGAGAGAGAGAGAGAGAGAGAGAGAGAGAGAGGGAGAATGTCACATTATATAATGACTGTGTGTGCGTTTGTGTATTTTTTTGCGTTTGTGTGTATTGTGTTTGTTTCCCGGGGAAAACACACACGAGAAACACCGGCTGTTGTTATGCCTGCTGCCTGTGACGTTAAGTTGCTCCGTTTTCCGCTTGTAATTATTCCGTTACAAGCTTCAAAGTTGTATTTGTCATCTGAATTTGCCGAAACAAGTTTAATATTCTGAAAGCCATGACTTTGTTTATTTGAAATCAGATGAAAACAAACTCTCACGGACCCTGCCGTGTCACTTATGATTAATATAGGCCTTACATTCATAATTTCAGCCGGAGGGAGGGGGGGCTGCGCTGCGGAAGAGTGCAAGTGAGAGCTCTCATCTTCCCACGTGTGCGTGCAAAACCACAAACATGGATCGGTGGCTAGCATCAGGTGGTCTGAAGAGAAAAGATGTTAACGTTAATGAAGATCATGAGAGTGAGTCGGAGGCATCTACAAGCCAGATTCCGCGAAAAAAAACAAAGAAAGTGAAGATTAAGCGAAAATACAATGTGAAATACTTCGAACTGGGATTTACATACACAGGCACCGAAGATGAGCCTTTGCCATTATGCGTTCTGTGCTACGAGACACTGGCTAACGAGAGCCTAAAACCAGCTAATCTTCGCCGTCACCTTGAGACAAAGCATGGAGAGTTGAATTCCAAGCCAGTTGAGTTGTTTAAAAACAAGCTCCAAGAATTTCACAGTAGCAAAAACATCATGGAATCCACATCTACAGGTAGCAACAATGCTAAAGCAGTGGAAGTCTCATACAGATTGTCAAGAATTATCGCAAAAAATGGGAAAGCGCATACACTCGGTGAGGAGGTGGTGCTGCCATCAATTAAGGTGGCGGTGGGTGTTATGCTGGGTGAAAAGGCATGCAAGCAAATGGACTTGATTCCATTGTCAGACAGCACCAGTACAGTGCAGAATTGAGGAAATGGCCAGCAATGTGAATGACCAGCTAATAGCGCGGATAAAAGCCAGTCGATTTTTTGCACTACAGTTGGATGAATCAACTGACATAGCTAACCTTGCCAACCTGCTCTCATACGTACGGTATGAACATAACGGAGAAATAGAGGAGGACTTTCTCTTTTGTAAATGTTTGCCAACACGCACAACTGCAGAGGCACTTTTTGACATGTTGAACAGTTTCATAACGGAACATAGGATTGATTGGTCAAAATGCGTGGGCATTAGCACAGACGGGGCAGCAGCCATGTTAGGCCGACACAGTGGGCTTGTTAAACGTGTACAAGCAGTGGCTCCACAAACTAAATCAATCCACTGCAGCATCCACAGGGAGGCTCTCGCAGCCAAAAAAATGCCTCCTGATCTCAAAACTGTTCTGGATGAAGCAGTACGAACGGTCAATTTTATCAAGGCCCGTCCACTGAATGCCCGGTTGTTTACCGTTTTATGCGATGAGATGGGCAGTGATCACCGGCAATTACTTCTGCACACCGAGGTCCGGTGGCTATCGAGAGGAAAGGTGCTTCCGCCGCTCTACGAGTTGCGCGATGAAGTGAGAATGTTTTTACTTGACTCAAAATTTGAACTTTCACATCGCTTCAGTGATGCCCCGTGGCTTGCCAAGTTGGCATACCTGGCAGATATTTTTGAGCATTTGAATGGACTCAATCGGAGTCTTCAGGGGAAGTCAGTGACACTTTTTCACGTGCAAGACAAAGTTGAAGCTACAATCAAGAAGATTTTTTGGACACCGCGGAAATGCAGCTTCCAAATAATGTGAAAAATGATGTCAGGGAGCACTTGCACAGTTTGAAAACACAGCTACGAATGTACTTCCCTATCCCTGACACAACTGCGAACTGGATCAGAAATCCATTTGCGACCCTGGACGATGACATCCTCGCAAACCTTACGTCCAGAGAGCAAGACAGCCTTGTTGAACTGTCCTGTGACAGTGCTTTAAAAGTGGATTTTTCTCAGAGATGCCTGCCTGCCTTTTGGCTAAAAGCTGCTTCAGAATACCCAGAGCTGTCCGACAAGGCCTTGATGTTTCTTATGCCCTTTCCTACCACTTACCTCTGTGAGTCGGGATTTTCATCACTGGTCTCGTTGAAGACAAAATATCGGAACAGACTTAACATTGAACCAGATCTCAGATTGAAGCTGTCATCGCTGGAACCTGACATCCAGATGTTGACGTCTGCGAAGCAACATCATCCATCTCATTAGCTGAGTGATAAGGTTAGCTTGGACTTGCTGTGCGTGTGTTGTTTTGAGTTTAATTAGCCTATAATTGCACGAAATCAGTTATTTTATTTATTATTTCCTTATTGTACACGGATACAATCGGATGTTGAAAGAGCTGAAGCTGCAGTTCATGTTCACTGATGCAGCTGTTGTGTTCTATGAGTGGATGCAGATTTGAATATATGGTCAAGGACCAAAAGAAAAAAAGAAGTTGTCCGCCGTCCTCTTTGAGAAACACAACGCAGACAGACACCGGTCACACGTGCAACAAAAGTATCAAATAGGCTTCAATTTACTTTTGATTGTCTATAATTAACTATAAAAAAATATCTGCGTTTTAACACTACGTTGACTTGCCACCCGTTCCTTGAAATACGTATTTGTTACGTAATTGGGAATTAAATGTTGCGTTCCGTATTGAACCAATACGGAACGCAGTTTGTCCCGTATTTTCACAATCTGTCCCATGCACGTCTGTCACACACACACGTGAACACTGAACTAACAATAATGAACAAAATAAAGGACAGGAAATATTAAAAACAGCAAAATATGTTGGCGGGAGGTGCGCAAGACCTTCCGCGGACTCTCCTCTCTGCTCTGCCTCTGTGCCAAATCCTGTCTGTCTGCCTGTCAGCCCGGCCCGGCCCCTTTGCGCTGCCTGTCGTCGTTACGCTCGCTACGTTACGTCATTACGCCGCTCTGTCGCGGCGTGATTTTTAAAAACAAATGCAAGATGTCTTCAGATACGCCACCTCGTCCTCAAAAGAGGAAACACCGACAACAGAAATACAGACGAGAATGGGAAGAGGCAAACCAGTGGCTTGATAGGGTCCCTGAAGATGACTACAAGGCAAATTGCAAAGCATGTCGCAGAACATTTTCAGTGTCGCACGGTGGGCTGTCTGATGTCAAACAGCACGCAGCCGGGGATCTCCACTCAAGAAATATCAGAACACAAAGGAGCCAAGCACCAGTGTCACAGTTCTTCATAGCTGAAACATCTCCTGAGATTGATTCGGTATGATATGGGACCAGGGGTGGGTAGAGACTCTACCCACCCCTGGTCCCATATCATACCGATATGATTTTAAAGTCTATTAAATAAACGTGTATTTAATATTATCAATATAGAATGAAATGTAACCATAAAGAACATCTCTGATTCAGAATCAGAACTCTTATGTTGTTATGCTAATGCTGCTCATTTGAAATTATTCCTAATAGATTAACAGCAAATAAATACTGTGAATAAATAGGCCTACTGTGAATAAATACGATTGATTGATTGATTGATAAATAAAATAAATAGTGACAACAATATGAAAGTAATAATCTGACATCATCCCATTCCCCCCTCTAGATTACTGCAGCTGAGGTGACACAGGTATACCACACAGTAAAACATAACCTCAGCTACAACAGTGCTGACTGTGGACACAAGCTCAATCAAAAGACTCTATCTGATTCCAAAATGGTGAAGAAGATGACTTTGGGGAGAACAAAGCAAGAGGCACTGGTGAAAGACGTCCTGGCCCCGAAGGCAGTGGGTGATGTTCTCAAGATCTTAACATCACCACCCCTCCCATTCTCCATACAGACCGATGCTTCCAATAAAGGGAACAGGAAGATGTTTCCCCTTGCTGTCCAGTACTTCACTCCAGAGTCTGGTGTCACCAACAAAATGCTGGACTTCATAGAGAATCCAGATGAGTCAGCTGCTGGGATTGTAGCTGTCCTGGAACAATCCCTTGAGAAATTTGGCTTGTCAATGGATCAAGTGACTGCATTCAGTGCTGACAACACAAATGTCAATTATGGTATTCACAACTCTGTTTTCACCAACCTGAAGAGAAAACAAAACGATCTGCTGCGAGGAAACTGCCATGCCCACATAGTGCACAACACAGTGAAGCACGCCCTTGACAAGCTTACTGTAGATGTGGAGAATGTTGTGCTGAAGGTCTATGGCCACTTCTCCATTTCAGCAAAAAGAAGAGAGTCACTCAAAGAATTTTGTGAGTTTTGTGACGTTGAATTCCAAGAGATCCTACGACATGTGACAACCAGGTGGCTCTCCCTCAATCCAGCCATCCATCGGCTGATGCAGACCTGGACTGCACTGAAGTCGTACTTCATCAGTCTAGGAGACGAGTGTCCCAAGCAAGTGCAAGCTTTGTTAAAGCTCAACAGAGACTCAACTGTGGAAGATGAAGACATTGTGGAGATTTACCTTCTTTTCTGCAACAATATACTCTCCCTCTTTGAGGAAGTAGTAAAGAGCCTGGAGAGCAATAGAACCACCTGTGTTGAGTTGTATTCCATCATGGATGAATTCAGGCAAAAGCTCATACAGAGACGAGACGACCAGTTCTATGGGTACCTAACAAGGCAAAAGCTGCAGCGCCTCCTCCCTCATGACGCACACATGGCAAGGGCCGAATTCACTGCATTCCTCAATACAGCCATTTCATATGTTGAGAAATGGTTCGACTTCTCCGAAGAGAACTGGCTCTTCTCACTGCAGCCTCTCTTACTCCAACATGGCAACCTGACCTTTAATCAAATTGAGAAGGTGGCTACCAAACTCAACCTCATCAATAAATTGAAGATGAATGAGCTTTACGATGAGTGCACCACAGCCAATACAATCCTGAGGAGGCTCAGAGAAGAATATTCTGATGCATGGAAGTCCAAGGGTGTGGCTGCGAGGTGGATGGCTGTGTTTAAAGAAGTGGATGTGCCCAACATGCTCTCCATCATGAGACACATCCTGAGCATCCCAGCATCCACTGGATACGTGGAAAGGATCTTCTCCAGAATGACCAACAAGTGGAGTGACTGCAGGAGCAGGTGCTCAGTGGAGCTCATCAGGAGTGAGCTCCTCATTACTCTGAACTTTGAGCAGACCTGTCCAGAGTTCCACACCACAGCTCTGAAAGACAAGGAGCTGCTCAGTGCTGCAAGAAGTAACAAGAAGTACTCCTGGAAGAAGAAGTGAGGAAGAGAGGGGACTGTTTAAACCTGTTCTAACAAAAAAAAGGACATAAAGGAGTTGAGGGAAGCTATGCACTTTATTTTTTATCTGTTTATTAGTTTTATGTTATGCACTTTCTTTAGGCGTATCTTGACTCCACTGGTGGCTCCCAGTTATGAAGCAGAGGGTATGCGGCCAGGTTCAGACTTGGCTCAGGGAGTGATGTTATCAATCTTTTCATTTGTCATTTTGTTCAATCAGATAATCATAACAGGTTCACAAAAGTGTTTCATTTTAAGATGATTCGTAAAAGAGTCCTCAGGCAGGCTTTGTTACAGCTGTTACAGCACTTTATATGCATATAATACAGACTAGCATATGCTCAAGTTCAGCCTAGGTCAGTCTAATCACCCGTAACAAGTTTACAAGTGTGTTTCATTTCATTGTTTTCTGCCTTAAGTTTAATTGTTCCCAAATGTTACACTTAAAGCACATTCTATTGTAGCTTATTTAATTTAGGTGCTGTTCTGTTTCAGTTAACGTGCCCTATGCAGGCAGGCTTTGTTTAATTTACTATGGCTATGCTCAGGTTCAAATGTTACACTTAAAGCACATTCTATTGTAGCTTATTTAATTTAGGTGCTGTTCTCAGGTTCAGGCTAGTTCAGCCTATGCACAGTATGTATTTAAACATACAAGTTTACAAGTTCATTGCTAATAAAGCACTTTAAACTAAGTATGACTACAGTAAATGCTTTCTTGACTACCCCTTCCTTACTGACCACCAAGTGACCCCAGGGCCCAGAGGCTATTATGGTATGTGAAATCATGTCAATTATTTAAATCAAAGCATTTTGGTTCATATAAAAAATAGATATATTTCTATGCATTTCAGGAGTTTCGGACACCCGCGCGGCGTGAGGGGTGTTCCTTATTTCTATTTCTGAAAGGTGGCAACCCTACGTTTATATGTACTTATTTTTACGGTTTGCATATGAGGTGGTCCGCGAAAATCCTTGATGATAAATAGTGGTCCGCAGAAACAAAAAGTTTGAGAACCCCTGATTTAACTAACGTATTGTATTAAAGTTTTTATTGAACCAACTGTATATTATTTTTAATCAATTGTTAAAGAATGTTTTAGAACTATCTGTTTTACAGCTAACTAATGGGGAGCATTAAGCATTCCATTGTACTTGTTGCAAATGGCCAATAAAACCTCATGTATCTTGTAACTACATGTCAATGACCTATAACGCCTTTGATTGTTTATACGGTGTAGTTGATCGCTACAGACAAATGAGGGAAAAGACGTAAAGCTCGAAGACACTTCCGGCAACAACAGTGATCACGTGACAGAGCAACCATCATCGTCATCTTCCTTTTCCCTCTGCTGGTGTAGTGGTCACTTGTCTTCATTACAGCCACCCTAAGAGGGGGTAAAATAAATATGAAAATATTAAATATATATTTATGTATATTATACGTATTGCGTTGTTATTCTTGTTGGCAAGACACAAACAATAACTCTGATATAACCATAAACAGTAGCCCGTCATGTCTCCACATCGCCTCTAGGTGGCACACTTGGACAATGTAAGTGTTCCAATGTTGTGTCTCCTATCATACGAACAATATAAATTAATATCTGATGACATATCGTCATTTCATAATTCACCACATAATTCACCACACGACATATAGCTCCTTTATTGATGTATTATGAATTGTTATTCTCAACAACAGTGATCACGTGACAGAGCAACCATCATCGTCATCTTCCTCTTCCCTCTGCTGGTGTAGTGGTCACTTGTCTTCATTACAGCCACCCTAAGATGGGGTCAAATTAATTGGCTCCTGCAGATTCCTCCTCTACAACATCAGGAGGATTCTGCCTTTTCTCACTGAAAAGGCTGCGCAGGTGCTCATCCAGGCTCTTGTCATCTCCCGGACCACTGCAACTCCCTCCTTGCTGGTGCCCCGGCATTTGCCATCAGGCCCCTGGAGCTCATTCGGAAAGCTGGTGTTCAACCGCCCCAAGTACTCCCACACATCGACCCTCCTTCGGACTCTATTATTATCACTAACAAAGCCTGGTATCTGAAGGCTTTGTTCACCAAGTTACAATTCATCTTTATTTTCTGGAAACACACACACACACACACACACACACACACACACACACACACACACACACACACACACACACACACACACACACACACACACACACACACACACACCTTCAAGCGGCTGAACATCCGTAAGGCGGCAGGCCCCGACGACATCCCGGGCCGTGTCCTCAGAGCATGGGCAGACCAGTTGGCAGGAGTCTTTGCAGACATCTTCAACCTCTCCCTGTCCCAGGCTGTTGTTCCCGCGGTCTTCAAGATGTCTACCATCGTGCCTGTCCCTAAACAACTCAAAGTAACCTGCCTGAACGACTATAGACCTGTAGCCCTCACCTCGATTGTCAGCAAATGCTTCGAGAGGTTGGTCAAGGACTTTAATTGCTCTGTGTTACCTGCCACGCTGGACCCATGGCAATTTGCATATCGTCAAAACAGATCCACGGATGACGCAATTGCCATGGCCCTCCACACTGCCCTTTCCCACCTGGAGGGAAAGAACTGTTATGTGCGAATGCTGTTTGTGGACTACAGCTCAGTGTTCAAAACGATAGTTCCTACCAAGCTCGACACCAAGCTTAGAGGTCTAGGCGTGCCCCCATCCACGTGCAGCTGGATACTGGACCTCCTGTCGGACCGCTACCAGGTGGTGAGGATGGGCAGCACCACCTCAGAGCCACTGACCCTCAACACGGGAGCCCACCAGGGATGCGTGCTAAGCCCTCTCTTCTACTCCCTCTACACCCACGACTGCATGGCTATGCACAGCTCCAACGTCATCGTCAAGTTTGCTGACGACACGACAGTGATGGGCCTGATCGCTGGCGACGACGAGACAGCCTACAGGGAGGAGGTTGGATCGCTGGAGCAGTGGTGCCAGAAGAACAGCCTCGCCCTCAACGTCAAGAAGACCAAGGAGCTGATCGCGGACTACAGGAAGCAGAGAGGAGAGCACAGTCCTATCTCCATCGACGGTGTTGCAGTAGAGAGGGTCAGCAACTTCAAGTTCCTCGGCGTGCACATCTCCGAGGACCTCACATGGTCCACGCACACCACACACGTGGTGAAAAGTGCCCAACAACGCCTGTATTTCCTCAGGATGGGCCCCCGCATCTTGAGAACATTCTATACCGGCACCATCGAGAGTGTTGTTACAGGGTGTATCACCGCCTGGTACGGGAACTGCACTGCACTCGAGCGCAGAGCGCTTCAAAGGGTGGTGCGGACGGCCCAGTATATCGTTGGAGGTGAGCTCCCCTCCCTCCTGGATATATACAACCAGCGGTGTGTGGCCAAGGCCAAACGCATCATAAAAGACATTGCCCACCCCAGCCACGAACTGTATTCACTGTTACAGTCAGGCAGGCGATACCACAGTATCAAGTGGTGTACAAATACTCAGAGATAGCTTCCACAGTCAGGCCATCAGGCTGCTGAACAAGGGTGTATAGCATATAACAATGTATATTTTATTACATTGAATTACATATACATATTGCTCTTTTTCTGTGCCGATATATTGCATTTTATAAATTGTATTTTTATTTTATATAATTAACTTTATACACTTTTTTTTTAACTTCTTTTATTCTATTCTGTTTTTATTCTATTTGATCTTATTTGTATAACTGCTGTCTGTCGTCGGGTATTGCACATAAGATTAAGACATAAGATTTTCACTCACTGCTTTATACTTTATACTATAACTGTGAAGGGACAATAAACTTGACTTGACTTGACACACACACACACACACCACAATGTCCCAATGATGACCAATGCAAGATCAAAATGTTTAAAAGAGTTTAAAAGAGAGTTCTGCCTTTTAGTCTGAGGTCTGCGTGCTGCAACACAGGAAACGCTTCTTGGTTTTGCCTTTACATGCCTTTTTTTTAATTTTTGGACACGTCCATACATGTCTCCTTCTGGTCTCCCTTTACGTTGGTTTTTCACACAGAATATGCAGCAGAAGAAATTCTTCACTCTTGTAAGCGTTTTAATTTGTTTCTCTTGGACGGTATTTTTCCTATCCAAATGGATGAGTCCCTTTGGTGGCTCCTCTTGGTCAGGTTGCTGCCACCCTCCGGGCCGCCCACCTTGGGAAAGAAGAAAAAGTGACCACGTTACAAGAACCCAGAAAGATTTATGGCTATTTGACGATTATTGCAGTAAAATATATGTATTATTATTATTATTTATATTATTATTATTATTATTATTATTATTATTTTTCTCATCAACAAAGCCTTATATCTGAAGGTTTCGTTCACCAAGTTACAATTCATCTTTATTTTCAGGAAACACACACACACACACACACACACACACACACACACACACACACACACACACACACACACACACACACACACACACACACACACACACACACACACACACACACACACACACCACAATGTCCCAATGATGATCACGCTGATCAATGCAAGATCTAAATGTTTAAAAGAGTTTAAAAGAGAGTTCTGCTTTTATTCTGGTCTGAGGTCTGGGTGCTGCAACACACGTACAGTTTGTTTGTTTTTCCTTACATGTTTTGGGCTTTTTCATTTTTGGACACGTACATGTCTTCTTCTGGTCTCCCTTTAAGGGTTTTTTCCTCACCCAATCAGAAGCAAAAGTAGCCAACCTTTTTTTTTACCTTTTTATTCTCTTTGACGGCCATTTTTGTACTTTTCCTCTCAACCAAAATCCTCTCCTCCTCCTGGAAGAAGACGTCAAGTGGGTAGCTCCTCTTCCTCTGGTCACCGCCATCCTCCGGCACGCCCACCTGGAGGGCGGAGCCGCCGGCCTTGTGGGCGGAGCTGCCGGCCTTGTGGGTGGAGCCGCCGGCCTTGTGGGCGGAGCCGCCGGCCTCGCTGTGGGACTTGGTCTCGTTGGTGGAGACCTCTGTGTCGCCTGTCTTCTTGCCACCCTCCCCCGACCCGGGGACCTCGCCGGGGTGAGGGCGGGTGGGCCGGCCTCCCTCCCCTTCCTCAAAGCACTGCGGACTCTTCGTCAGCAGCGCTTTGTGGTGGACCTCGTCACCGCTGTCATCGTGATCATTATCGTCTTCGTCAGCCTTGTCATCATCACTCATATGGATGGCGTGAAGCTTGGGCGGCTCCACAGACGACCCGTGGTCCACCTGCTGGAGTGAATCACTCACTGCAGAAGAAGGAGAAGAAGAAGGAGGAGGAGGAGGAGGAGGAGGAGGAAGAGGAGGTGGAGGAGGAGGAGGAAGAGGAAGAGGAAGAGGAGGTGGAGGAGGAGGAGGAAGAAGAAGAAGAAGAAGAAGAAGAAGAAGAAGAAGAAGAAGAAGAAGAAGAAGAAGAAGAAGAAGAAGAAGAAGAAGAAGACGAGGTGTATTGTTGTCTGAAGTTTGTGTTGTGGGAGAATGGTGGACGTCCTCCTCGGTAAACCTACGTTGGTTTCTCCTGTAGAGGAGGAGGTAGGCGCTGGAGCTCCTGTGAAGAAGGAGTTCACATCAATGTTTTATCCTCCGTATGAACACAAGGAACGCCACACACTGACACGGAAACTTAAAACGTTTAGAAAGAAGGTGACATACTTTTCAGGAGTGAAGGTCGCCTGAAGAAAGTAGAAAGGGAGAAAGGGACCACGTTACAAGAACCGAGAAAGATTGATGACTTTAAGACGACTACGGTTGAAAGGAACGGCAGACCCACCAGTTCCTCGACACTGGCGTCGTTAAACTTGTACCAGCGGCCTTGGGCACTGTCCGGAGGCCTGATGGTGGCTGTGTAGTGGCCACCCCTCAGGTTGCCGTAGTGGTCCACGGTGGCATACAGCTCATAGCTCAGGCCCTGAGCGGCCAACAAGCCACAGACAACAAGGAAAAGATCACAGCAATCAAGATACACACAGACGTCTCCCCTTGGTGTGAAGCCATGGATACATGGCTTCACACAATACACTTATTGTTCTATTTCTTATAGGCTACGCCATCTAGGCCTCGCCTTATGGGCTTGTCCCGTGCGCGCATCGTGTGCACTGAACATTTCAGCAATGTACCAATCCACGTGGGCCCCGCCCACATTCCCCACGCCAACGTGCATATAAGGCCCGCAGAGCGGCACTCACCCTCCCATTTCTTTCAGCAATGTGGAAGGTAAGTAATGATGAAAGATGAATGATGTTAACCGTCCACCGTGCTTTTCAGAACCCGGCGGCGCCAGGGCCAAGAACACCTGCGCGGAGTGCCCGGCAAGGCTCCCCTTGGATGACCAACACACCTTGTGTTTTCGTTGCCAGGGAGCAGGCCACGCCATAGCGCCATAGGGATGCTAGGAGTTGTCTCCCGTGCTGTTCCATGACCAAAGATGAAGTCTTCGAGAGGTTCTTCGCACCGGCGGTCGATTTAAACGACGCCATCGATATCCTCGCCGGTGAATCATCTTGTGCCAGTGAAGACGAGAGCGACGATGTAGACACTGTCACCGTCGTCGAGGAACCGCATGGCGATCAAACTCTCACAATGAAGAGTCGTCTTGCTGCGATTCTTTTAGACCAACAATCCCAGGTGAATGTTGTGTCTCGCCACTCTCCTCCCCTCAGGCCCATGGCTGTAGGGCGACGACTAGTCGGCGTAGCACAGCTGGGGTCTCCGCGTGCTCTATGAGCGGGCTGGGGACTCACTGATAAATCGCAGTAGAATCCACAGTGGATGCTGTGGTTTCTCCGCTTGATGATTTGGCACGTGATGGCTGTAGGGGCCAGGGAGTACCGCGCTTCACTGAACAGCGCTCCCCAGCTGTCTGCTCGCCCTCTTTCAGAGCGCTATGCGCAATGACGACAGCGCTGCCTCCTACCCGATTGGTTGGACGGCGCGCTGAAATGTAGACATCCCATTCAGTTAAAGCATCGTCCCCCCGCCCTGTAAAGGCCTGGTGGAGACCATGCTCAAGGACCCTGTCGCGAGCGCTGCTCTAGCGAAGGAGGTGAGAGTCTTTTGGTGAAGGGGGCCGTCTTTGTCGTTCCCCGCCTCCAAATTACGCCAGGGGTTTTTACTCCGCTACTTCCTGGTACTCAAGAGTTGGGGAGATGAGACCCTTATTGGATCTCCGCTTTACTGAACAGCACTCCCCCGCTGTCTGCTCGCCCTCTCGCGAAGCGCTATGCGTCATGACGAGAGCGCTGCCTCCTACCCGATGGGTTGGACGGCACACTGAAATGGGGACATCCCATTCAGTTCAAGCATCGTCCCCCTGCCCTTTATAGACCTGGTGGAGACCATGCTCCTTGCAGGAAACATCTTCGCTTCGCCTTTTTGGGCGTGCCCTATGAATACCTGTGCCTGCTATTCGGGTACTCGCTGGCCCAGCACACCTTCTCCAAGTGAGTGGAGGCAGCGCTTGGGCCGAGTTATTTTTGACCTCGACGACCTGTTGATTTGAAGTCATCCAGAGGGAGCGGCGAGGAAGGACACCATGGTATTATAAACCTGTCCTTCCTGGGCTTCAACAACAATTGGTAAAATAGCTCCCACTCCCCAGCTTGGTTGGATCCCAGGTGTCCCCCGACCTGCTGTATTGGCGGCGCCCCCAACGCCTCTAGAAGGGTTCCCCTTGGCAGGGGGACGTAATACTTGGTGGTCTTCACGGACGCTTCACGGACGCTTCGTTGACAGGTCAGGGAGGGACGTGTCTCTCCTACTTGGTCAGAAACGAGTGGCCGACAACCAGCACACATAAATGTTTTGGAGCTTTCCACGTAGCCGGTGCCAAACAGGCCAGACGTGCTGTCGCAAGCGCATGGGACTATTTACCGCCCACCCGATCTGTGGGGTCGATGGTTGGTTTGGCTCCTGAGAGGTTGATTCTGCAGGACAGAGGTTTGCAGCAGTAATCAATACTATTTAGGGTGCGGGCGCCTCCACATCTGCTCTTTACGCAGCGAAGTGGGGCGCTTTCTCTAAGTGGTGCGATCACAATCGAGTCCCATCTCGCTGTGAGATCAGAAGCGTGCCGAGCTTCTTACAATCCTTGCTGGAGAAGACATTTGCGCAGCAGCTTCATGGTCTTTCCCCGGCCCCTTTGTCCCCTTAACATGCTGCCACGGGCTCTATCGGTCACTGTGTTGGAATCAGGGGCCATGCTCCCTGCTCCTAGCGAGGGACAGGAATACCTTTATTTGCTCAGAGCTGTTACAATGCGTAACGTTGCTCCATGGTAAACCTATTCCTTCCTGTCACTCTGCAGTGACCGGGTATTCGTACTCTGGTTTACGGTTTGTAACCAGCGTTGGAAAATCCCGGCAACTCTTTATTGATGTATGTGTCTTTCGTAAGTGTTGCGTTGATAGACATGTTGCGCGCAATATTATGTGCTTGGTCGGCTAATAGTCTCCTTGTGACTATGTCGCCGGCCGGCTTGTCACACTAGTTGCATATTTTCAGCGCTGGCGATGTGGCTCTTTTTCTTCCTCGGCCTCACTCGTTGAGTGCGGACGTAGGAGGAGCCTTGCTGCATGACGCTGGTTGGCTGCTTATGATTCCTTTCCCGCCCAATGGGGGGCGGACGTAGGAGGAATATTGCTACTTGGCACCGCCCTTTTTCTATTAAGAAATGTAGGCGTGAGTCCAATAGTTAGGGACTCGCCCTATTCTCTGTTCTCTGTATTCACAGCTTTGTTGGTTTCTTTATTGAGGAAGTGGTGTTTACACTTTAGGTCTTCTTGAGTCCGGTGTGCCCCGGGACCTGGGTCCAGGGGTACATTCATCAGGCTCCGCTCGCAGCTTCGCCCTAACCTATAAGGTGAAGCCTAGACGGCATAGCCTATAAGAAATAGAACGTTTTATGTTTTATAACTCTAGTTCTATGATTATAGGCGTAGCCGTCTAGTTTCCCACCTGCTGCACCCCCATTGCTGAAATAAATAGCGTGGACGGTGAGCGGCGCTCTGTGCGGCCTCATATGCACGTTGTGGGGAATGTGGACCCACGTGGATTGGTACATTGCTGAAGGTTTCATAAGGCAAAGCCTAGACGGCTACACCTAGAATGGAACTAGAGTTTAAATAACATAACTATCGTACTTTTACCTGAGCACTGGTTCTGCTCTTTAGGAAGGAAATCTAAAATATTCTCTTGCCTACCTGTGGAAAGACTTGCTCAATGACTGTAATGTAATGTAATGTAATGTAATGTAATGTACCCATAATGGCCACAGGGTGGCACCATAGCCCACTGTTCAACGTGTATCATTGTTCATGTGTCTCTGTTTACTCTGCCAGGTATTGTGTGTGTGTGTGTGTGTGTGTGTTGCTGTACCTCAGGTACATCAATGTTCAGAGGAACGTCCACCAGGCTGTCGTTCTTCACGTATTCCATGCAGTGGTAGTCCAACACGAACCTTTTCAGCAGCAACACCAGAACCTCCGGATGTTCCCCTAACTTACACTCCTAATTGAAACACAAGGGTCAAAATCCTCTGTCTCCATGAACGGTTGTTCCTTATTGTCCAAAAATGTTTGTGACTTACCATAGTGGCGTCCGCTTTGTCATCGCAGTGGTCACAGTACAGCTGGTTGTCTCCGGTTAACCTCGACTGGCAGAAAAACGCCTTCAAGCCATCCGTCTTGTGAAAGGGGACGGACAAAATACACCGCATAAAACAGGACTAAAATCATGCACATGAACCACAAGATGTCAATCATGCAGTAGCTTGTGCACCATGCCGTTTAGACCGGCTGTTTATTGGTTGTGGGTTGTGTGGTTGTGTGTGGCTGTGTGTGTGTGTGTGTGTGTAGTCATGTTCCTATTGGATAAAGCCCTTGATTGGCAGCTCCTGATTGGTTAACCTGGCGATTAGGTTAATAAAGCCTTGTTGTTACTTATTTCAGTGGACCGTGTTCAGTTTGAATATAATCTATATTCAGTAATGTAGCTTGAATACAGACACTGTATATAATATAATATATAACTCAGACAAATATATACTGTATGTCAGTGGAGGCTCGTCCATTGAGGAAAGGGAGGACCAGCCTCCTGAACATTTCTGAGAAGAATAATTACACATAAATGTAACACATTTATCTGTGAAAATACTGACAATATTACAATTTTAACATTTGCGAAGGCACAACAATCATGTCCCTGTGTCAAAGTACCAACAGCGCCCCCTACTGCAATTGAAAATTACTGTACAGAGGTCCGTCCTCCCCAAGCTCCCCATTGAAGTCCATTATCAAACTGCTGGACCTGAGCGGCCGGGGAGTCCTGGTGTTTAACATGAGTGTGTACTGCGATAGGCCTATATCACACTTCCTGTTTCCGGAGCCTTAAAAATCGCAGAGCAGTGCACTCCTACTTCCGGTAGTTACCCCAGATACGTGACAAACTACGGCCGCCTCCTCTCCTCTCTGTTATTGTAATGTACCGGCTGCTCAACGTCTAAACAAAGACAGCCCTACCTCAGTTTACACCATTTACCCAAAGACAAACTCCTCCGCAAGTCTTGTGTGAGGCTGATGAGGAGGATGAAGGTCCCTGGTTTCATGTTCTCAGGGGTAGCGCGTATGTCTGTTTGCACTTTGACAAAGAGAGCATATGCGTCTCGAAAAGCGGGCGGAATAGGCTAATAATGTTGGTTATGTGTTTGATTAAAAGCACTGGTCCTGACCTCCTCAAACACTCCATCTCTCATCCCAATAGAGCCACATATTGTCGGGTAAGTGTATGATTTAAAGCACTGGTCCCAAGTAGGGCTGGGCGATACGGACCAAAACCCGGTATTTTTAGGCTGCATCGCGATATACGATATATATCGGTATTTTATACAAATTCGGTTTTAACTAAGCCAAGTATGTCACAAGCACTTTTATTTTAAGGCAACTCATATTCACAAGAATAACAGGCATTCCCTTTTAGAACATATACAGCTGCACACTACATATTAACACGTAAATGAAAAGGTACATTGAAATAATCAAAATCCATCAAATAAATCGCCTATATTAAATACATAGACATACCTCTGCTCCGACACAAAATCGCCTTTGTTATATGGCGATATATCCAGATAGAGCCACAAGACACAATGTCGGGGAATTGTATGATTCGGATTTAGACTTCTTCACTGTAGTGTTCATTCACTAGTTGAACCACATCGTCTTGAGCGACTTTTGGAAGGTTATGCAGCGATGTTGTCCAGCGATAACTGTCCTCCATGGTCAATGCCAAGGTGAATGCATTAACCGGAACTTGGGATACACTGCTTCAGCGATTTTTAACGGGTACTTCCGGCTTTCAAATCTAACGTGATATCGGCCTATTAGGGAGGACTATCCTCCCTTAGGGCGGGGCTAGCCAGAGGCTCTGTGAACCAATCAGCAGAGCTCCCTGCACTGGTGAATACCCAATCAGAATTTTGGGGGCCGGGTTATTATAATGCGCACATCTACCTTGTGTCATTCATTAATTCCGCGTTCCAGACAACGTTTGAGTCTTATATTTACTTTTAAATTTATTTCAGATTTTAAACTTTCGGGTTCCGACCTAAAAGCGTTCCAGGCCAAATGAGGCCAAACGTAAACAGAAAGCATGGCTGACCGTGACAAGGTGGTGTTTCTTTGATCGCGATTATACAATTTATGTGATTTACGTGCATAACTGGTTTTACTATACGATAGTACGTGTTATTTTTCTTAAATACACCTACAAAAAACACTTCTCCCTCAAATCACTCAATTTTAAATCTGTTAGGTTTGTTTGGTAGAAATAGCCACTGTGCATAGAACTTCTATTCAGATTTTAATAATTAAAGAAGTAATCGCTAAATAGCTGTTTTTCATCAAAACAATGCTTCTTCCCCAGAAGAAACTGATTGGTTTCAATTCTGTCTGGCTTGTCTGCTCAAATGACCCACTAATACACTGTCAAACTGTATAGTGAGGCACCTTCCTTCCTCCCCTACTTTTACAACCACCAGCCGCCACTGCTGTATGTAAAATACATATATAATATTATATATAAAACAAACATATATCATATAATATAGAATACAAACATATATATGATCAAATATAAAATTCAGACATATATTTATATATATATATATATATATATATATATATTGTATACTATAAATATATATATACATATTGTATACTGTATATATATATATGTTTCTTACCACATTGTATCCCCCTTTGGAGTTGTTCTCGATGGCCAGATTCAAAGTCCAAAAGGGACCGTCAGTGTCAACGGCATGATGGCAGCGAGAGCACGTCGTGCGGTGGGTTAACCTTCCACAGAAAAACTGCACACACACACAGAATATCAACTGCACGCAATAATAAGGTTACTTGGTGTGTGTTCAGTCCTGTGTGGTCCTCACCTGGGAGGCCTGAGGACTGGTCAGGGTAAGGATCTTCTCAAAGTACTTTGCAGCGTCCCTCTGCTCCCAGACTGAAGGATGAAGAAGAGACAAGACAAGATGAAGAAGAGACAAGACAAGGGTAAGCTAGTCAGCACTAGCCCACCCCCTGCTGCCGATGTACTAGACTAGAGGTTCTCTACATGGTTCTGGTCCACCCCTACCATCAAATAACCAGACCAGGTTCTCCTGGTGTATGTTCTCTTGATGTATGTTCTCCTGGTGTATGTTCTCTTGGTGTATGTTCTCCTGGTGTATGTTCTCTTGATGTATGTTCTCCTGGTGTATGTTCTCTCATGATATATGTTCTCTTGGTGTATGTTCTCTTGCTGTATGTTATCTTGGTGTATGTTCTCTTGATGTATGTTCTCCTGGTGTATGTTCTCTCATGATATATGTTCTCTTGGTGTATGTTCTCTTGCTGTATGTTATCTTGGTGTATGTTCTCTTGATGTATGTTCTCCTGGTTTATGTTCTCTCATGATATATGTTCTCTTGGTGTATGTTCTCTTGCTGTATGTTATCATGGTGTATGTTCTCTTGATGTATGTTCTCTTGGTGTATGTTATCTTGATGTATGTTCTCCTGGTGTATGTTCTCTTGATGTATGTTCTCCTGGTGTATGTTCTCTTGCTGTATGTTCTCTTGGTGTATGTTCTCTTGATGTATGTTCTCCTGGTGTATGTTCTCCTGGTGTATGTTCTCTTGGTGTATGTTCTCTTGGTGTATATTCTCTCTTGATCTATGTTCTCCTGGTGTATGTTCTCTTGCTGTATGTTCTCTTGGTGTATGTTCTCTTGATGTATGTTCTCCTGGTGTATGTTCTCTTGATGTATGTATGTGTCAGGGTTCTCTGCGTACCGTTTTTAATCCCCAGTTCTCGGATGACGCGCCACGTGGAGGGAGAACCTGTCTTTAGCTCCTCGAAGACAACTCTGAGCTCATCGTTCAGGGGCGTCTGTCCACAACTACTGCAGATACACATGGGTAGGGTTAGTGGATAGGTTAGGGGTAGAGAGTTAAGGATAGAGTTAGGGATGAAGTTCTTAGAGTTTGGGATATCGAGTAAGGGATAAAGTTAGGGATAGAGTTTGGGATGGAGAGTTAGTGACATAGAGTTAGGGGTGGAAAGTTAGGGATATAGAGTTAGGGATGGAAAGGTTGGGTTAGGGGTAGAGAGTTATGGATTGAGGGGTTGAGTTAGAGACAGAGAGTTAGGGATGGAGGGGTCCAGCTAGGGATAGAGAGTTAGAGATAGAGAGTTAGGAAAAGAGAATCATGGAAATTGAGTTAGGGATGGAGTGGTCAAGTTAGGGATAGAGAGTTAGGAATAGAGATTAAGGGATAGAGTTAGGGGTGGATAGTTGGGGGTGGAGGGGTAGAGTTAGGGGTGGAGAGATAGGGATGGAGGGGTAGGGATAAAATCTCTTATGTAAAAACAAGACTAACCTTTGGACAGCTTGTCTGAATTGCGGGGTCATGAACAGCACTTGGAGCATGCTGTTCAGGTAGCACGTTGACCCCTGGTTCTTCAGGCCATAGTACCTCCTGGGCTCTGAGTCCTGGGACCCCCTGGGCTCTGAGTCCTGGTGGACTTTAGTCCACATGGACTTCAAGCTCTGGCCCATCCTGGACTCCAAGCTGTGGGACCTCCTGGATTCTGCCCACAGAAACAGAAGAGACGCCACAGTTACCCGCCATGGACAGGATCTACGCCCATTAATGCTTCCAACACGATACAGGACTATAGAGTAATGTCATTCTGAAGAACTTTAACTGTACCTCCTCGGGCGTAACGATGGCCCTGTTGGTGTCTATGATGTTTACTCATATCACAACTACCTCCCTCTCTATAGTTTACATATTTATTACTAAGATACCTGTTTACTGTACCTGCCATATATATTTAAATCTGTTCATAGAACTGCTCCTACTCCTGTTTATACATATACATTTATATATGCCATACATTTATATATGCTCACTTGTATATACATTGTCAGGATTGGCAGTTCTGCCTCCCCGCGTTCACAGCCCTCGTCCAGGAAGCCACGCCCCCTTATCACGTCCTGCATTCCTGTCACCGTTTCCCCAGCCCTCGTCCTGATAGCCACGCCCCCTTGTTAGTTCTCCGCTGCAGCGCATCACCGTGATCTTCCCGCTCATGTTTTCCTGCCCTCTGATTGGCTGCCTGGGACCTCATTGTTTCACCTGTTATGTTCCTTGTGTTTAAATAGGCGACGTGTTCTTTTGTTCGGCCAGTTCATTATATTCTGTTTCATTATATAAATACATACACTGTTTCTTTGGGTGTTAGGCTCGTACTTGTTTCACGTTTTGAGACTTGCTACTTGTTTCATGTTAGAGTTCTTACTTGTTTCATGTGGATGAACAAGCGTCATGTTTCCACGTCATGCCACCGTCAGGTTTTTGTAGTTAGGTATTTTTGAGCTTCATGTGTTTCCATCTAAGTGATTTTTGTGTTACTGTATTCATCAGTAAAGTCTCTTTATTTGGATACGTGTGTCATCGAGTCGTGCATTTGGGTTCACCTAAGTCCCCGTTCCTCATTACCCGCGGCAACCCGTGACATAATAATAATAATTATTATAATAATACATTTACATTTCTATATTTGTATCCTGCTTTCAATAATAGCATACCCCTGATCACTACCTGTTAAATTCTCACTTACCTGTATATACATATACCTATTATTATGCTCATATCACATTTATACCTAGACTGTCTTTTAACATGTACATTTAAACTGTAAATTATATTATATTACTATGCACTTTACTGCAACTGTGCGTGTGTTTGTGTAAATATATATATTACCGGTTTGTCATCCCCTCCTAGGAAATAAATCGATCTACGGTTTTGACTGATTGATTGATTACTTACGAAACGGGTCGATGTCGTTCAACGTGGTTTTACGGTGTTAATTACGGAGACTTGTTCGTCTCCGGTGACCCCCCAGTCTGAGAGGAGAGGAGAAGAAAGTAGTTGTTCGTTTTGGTTTTGGTTTCGCTTTGCGAACCAGGAACTCAAGAGGACAGAGAGAGGTGGAGGCAGGGGCGTCGCAACACGTTATGCAAAGCAGGCAATAGCCTGGGGCTCCCGAGCTGGAAGGGGGCTCCCGAGCTGGAAGGGGGCTCCCGAGCTGGAAGGGGCTCCCGAGCTGGAAGGGGGCTCCCGAGCTGGAAGGGGGCTCCCGAGCTGGAAGGGGATCCCGAGCTGGAAGGGGCTCACGAGCTGGAAGGGGGCTCCCGAGCTGGAAGGGGGCTCCCGAGCTGGAAGGGGGCCCCCGAGCTGGAAGGGGGTCCCGAGCTGGAAGGGGGTCCCGAGGACGACAGATTATATTTAACCACTGCGACGAACCACCTACAGGCACAGGTGTCTAAATAGGTCATGTTTATTGTATTATTATCTTATTTTTTTTATAAAATGAAGTCACAGTAATCGCCTCACATGCACACACAGCGGGACATGGTAACGACTAATATTTTAATATTTTATTACTGCCAATTTGCACTATACGTATTGTTGTGTATTGTATATACCTATACCTACGTATTACTGTAATAATACTGTAAATTGTGGAATTCATCTATTCATCTATCCATACATTTAGAGTTAATTTAGTTATATTTTGTTTATACTAGTTTTGTTAAGTTAGTTGTTATTTCGTTTTTAGCTTTTAGGTATTAGTATATTTTTTTGTGCATTTATTCCCCCTGTGTCAACTGTTGCACCTTCATTTCCCTCGGGATAAATAAAGTTATCTTGAATCTTGAATCTAACGTCTAATCATGACCATAAGCTATAACACATGTTTACATATCATATAAGCATATTACAATATGTAGCGTGAGATATGAAGAGAAATAAGACGTGGGCCAACCAGGGGAAAACAACCCATCAATAAAGTTCCAGTCCAGTTAGAACATGCATTGTGCATTATTATAAAGTATATTAGATATAGCGATACAAAGTCATCCGCACCAGGACGATCCACAACATTTCAGATTGAAAAACAAGAGAAAATGGCGTGAATTGGACACACCCAGAGACTTCATGGTATTCAAGGAAGGAGACGGTAATCTTTTGATATATCGTCTATTCGGGGCCCTTTCTCTCTCTGCCATTGACCTACGACCCGGCAGTGTAAGAGCCTAAATGCATTAACTAAATATGTGGCCCAATAATTGAACGTCATAAACAATGCGGTAATCATTGTTCATCAATCATTGTTCATATGATTAGGCCCTGTTATTAGATCTTATAATAGATGTGAGCCATTTCAAAAATAGGTGGTAGATCTTCGTTTGTTTACCACTGAGATGAAGCAACGAAACGGAAGGAAAGTTAGTCTCATATTCGTCTCTAACTGGTCGTAACCATGGATGTATTAAAAGAGGGCGTAACGCCAACGTGAAATAGACTTTAACTGTGACTTCAAAGTGAAACTGAAAGTCTTCAAACCAATAGTCGACGCTTCAAACGCGTCGCACACCGGGTCAGGTCCACTCGAGACGGGATGGGGAAGCTCTACCAGGTCATCGTGTACGGGATCAACGGAGAGAAGATGGCAGTGGACCTGTGCAACACTGATGAACAGATGCAGACCATGACCGTGCTGCAGCTCAAGACGAAGATAGTCGAGCGTCTCCCGGGGACCGGAGGTACGATTGGCACCTTTTTTAAATTCGATGATTGATTATTGATTTGTTATTATTTTTCCTTGCGTAGGCCTATTGCCATAAATAAAACAACTGTAACAACTGCACAACTATAGAGGGCCCCTCAGTAGATGAATCCGGTTGGAGCCGGTTTCGGATAGACAGATAGAAAGAGACAGACAGACAGTGAGACAGAGTGAGAGAGAGAGAGACAGACAGACGGAGAGACAGTGAGACAGAGTGAGAGAGAGAGACAGACGGAGAGAGACAGATGTCTTTTACATATAATTAATATTTGTATATTGCTGCTTGTGAGAAAGACCGTGAGGATTGCTGGACAATTCCGTTGTACTTTTATACAATGACAATAAAGACGATAGGATCATTTTCTGATTCAGATTATAACACGTGACTTCACACTCGTCCGGGTTCCCCAGGTGGCGAGAACCTGCGCCTCGTCTTCACCAACAAGACGCTGGACAACGACGAGGCGACGCTGGTCTCGTTTGGGATCCAGAACCAGTCCGTCATCCAGCTGGTGATGAGGGTCCCGGGCGGCGTCCTGTTCTCGCGATGAGGGTCCCGGGCGGCCCTGTTCTCGCGATGAGGGTCCCGGGCGTCCTGTTCTCGCGAGACCACTGAAACATCCCGTGCCCCCGTCCCCAATTTGTTTTTTTTATTATTTTTAATAATAATAATAATAATAATAATAATAATAATAATAATAATAATAACCCGACGTGACGGAACTCTCTTTTATCTGATCATCATTGTGTGAGCGCTTGTCAACGTCACTGCATTTGACCGAGTGCCTGAGGTGTGGAAGATATGCTGTTGGGTTGGTTTAATAATAATACAAAAATATGTTATGAAATTAAATGCTTTCAAGACACCGGACTCAGTGTTTGCCGTAGGCCTATCAGAATATAAAGTCACAGTAATCGCCTCACATGCACACACAGCGGGACATGGTAAGAACTAAGGTCTAATCATGACCATAAGCTATAACACATGTTTACATATCATATAAGCATATTACAATATGTAGCGTGAGATATGAAGAGAAATAAGACGTGGGCCAACCAGGGGAAAATAACCCATCAATAAAGTTCCAGTCCAGTTACAACATGCATTGTGCATTATTATAAAGTATATTAGATATAGAGATACAAAGTCATCCGCACCAGGACCATCAACAACATTTACGAGTCAAAAAAGAGGTGCGCCATTTCCTCATTTAGACGTCATGGGTGTCACGGATTAGGGTTGGACCCAAATGCAGCACACGGACACCAAGGGCAGATAGTAACATTTATTACAATCTCCCACCCAGACAGGGACCGGCAGAGACGCAGTGGCGTAGCGGAGGCCCCCACCCCCAGGGGCCCTTCCCCTCCCTGCTATGTTGCTAGGCACCAGGGCTGGACTGGCCATCTGGCATACCTGCCGGCCCGGACCACCACCTTACCATCGGACTTCACGATCGCGACAACCCCCCCCCCCCCCCGTTGGCGACAACACCGTACAACAGTGTACACATGACTATGATTTAGATTTCATTTAAATATATTTTTGTTTATACAATTTTTATTTAGTTAGTTGTTTTGTTTTTTTTAGCTTAGGTATTAGTATTTTTTGTGTGTGCATTTATTCCCGCTGTGTCAACTGTTGCAACTTAATTTCCCTCGGGATTAATAAAGTAATCTGAATCTGAATCTGAATCTGAATGAGTTCCTACTGACCTATACTGTTTACAAAAGATGCCTGAAAAAATAAACATTTAAAAAAGTGGCCGCGATGTCTATGCCATGTCACTCTTATTGATTTAGGGGGCGGGGCCCCATGGTCCGACCTGCGGGGGAGCCCCGAACTATTGCGCAACGCCACTGCAGAGACGTAGTGGGGGACAGGCAGGTCATCAGGAACAGGATCAGATCTGGTGACTGCTGGAATGTCTTCATACTCAGGAACAATCTGGCCTACGCCATTTCCTCATTTCGGTCTGAGGTGTGTATTGGACACACGCAGAGACTTCATGGAATTCAAGGAACGCACGCACGCACGCACGCACGCACGCACGCACACACACACACACACACACACACACACACACACACACACACACACACACACACACACACACACACACACACACACACACACACACACACACACACACACACACACACACACACACACACACACACACACACACACGGCCAGGGGAAGACTAACCGGTTATATTTAAGAAGCTAACTTGGCATTCAAATAAAGGAGACACACACACACGCATGCGTACATTCTCCAGATGTCCCATGTTAAATGTTCTGTTATATGCCACGTATGCGTATAGATTAGATTAGATTAGCATCTAACCAGAGTGCAAATGTTGCAGTAAAGTGCAATGTAATATAATATAATTTACAGTTTAAATGTACATGTTAAAAGACAGTCTAGGTATAAATGTGATATGAGCATAATAATAGGTATATGTATAAACAGGTAAGTGAGTATTTAACAGGTAGTGATCAGGTAGTATGCTATTATTGAAAGCAGAATATAAATATATAAATGTAAATGTATATACAAGTGAGCATATATAAATGTATGGCATATATAAATGTATATGTATATACAGGAGTAGGAGCAGTTCTATGAACAGATTTAAATATTGCAGGTAAAGTAAACAGGTATCTTAGTAATAAATATGTAAACTATAGAGAGGGAGGTAGTTTGTTTTTTCAGTTTGTTTGTATACGTATGACTCAGCGAAATGAGTAAACATCATAGACACCAACAGGGCCATCGTTACGCCCTAGGAGGTACAGTTAAAGTTCTTCAGAATGACGTTACTCTATAGTCCTGTATCGTGTTGGAAGCATTAATAAGTGTATATCCTGTCCATGGCGGGTACCTGTGGCGTTTCTTCTGTTTCTGTGGGCAGAATCCAGGAGATCCCAGGACTCAGAGCCCAGGAGGAACCAGGACTCAGAGCCCAGGAGGAACCAGGACTCAGAGCCCAGGAGGTACCAGGACTCAGAGCCCAGGAGGAACCAGAGCTTGGAGCCCAGGAGGTACCAGGACTCAGAGCCCAGGAGGTACCAGGACTCATAGCCCAGGAGGTACCAGGACTCAGAGCCCAGGAGGAACCAGGACTCAGAGCCCAGGAGGTACTATGGCCTGAAGAACCAGGGGTCAACGTGCTACCTGAACAGCATGCTCCAAGTGCTGTTCATGACCCCGCAATTCAGACAAGCTGTCCAAAGGTTAGTCTTGCTTTTACGTAGGAGATTTTATCCCTACCCCTCTATCCCTAACTCTCCACCCCTATCTCAACCCCTTCACCCCCAACTATCCACCCCTAACTCTAGCCCTTAATCTCTATTCCTAACTCTCTATCCCTAACTTGACCACTCCATCCTTAACTGAATTTCCATGAATCTCTTTTTCTAACTCTCTATCTCTAACTTTCTATCCATTGCTGGACCCCTCCATCCCTAACTCTCTATCCCAATTTCTCCATCTCTAACTTGACCACTACATCCCTAACTCAATTTCCATGATTCTCTTTTCCTAACTCTCTATAACTCTCTATCCCTAGCTGGACCCCTCCATCCCTAACTCTCTAGCTCTTACTCAGCGCCTCAATCCATGACTCTCTACCTCTTACCCAACCCTTCCATCCCTAACTCTATATCCCTAACTTTCCACCCTTAACTCTCTATCCCTAACTCTCCATCCCAAACTCTATCCCTAACTTTATCCTTTACTCAATATCCCAAACTCTAATAACTTCATCCCTAACTCTATCCTTAACTCTCTACCCCTAACCTATCCACTAACCCTACCCATGTGTATCTGCAGTAGTTGTGGACAGACGCCCCTGAACGATGAGCTCAGAGTTGTCTTTGAGGAGCTAAAGACAGGTTCTCCCTCCACGCTGCACGTCATCCAGGAACTGGGGATAGAAAACGGTACGCAGAGAACCCTGACACATACATACATCAAGAGAACATACACCAGGAGAACATACATCAAGAGAACATACACCAAGAGAACATACAGCAAGAGAACATACACCACCAAGAGAACATACATCAAGAGAACATACACCAAGTGAACATATATCAAGAGAGAACATACACCAGGAGAACATACATCAAGAGAACATACACCAAGAGAACATACATCAAGAGAACATACACCAAGAGAACATACATCAAGAGAACACACATCAAGAGAACATACACCAAGAGAACATACATCAAGAGAACATACACCAAGAGAACATACACCAGGAGAACACACATCAAGAGAACATACACCAGGAGAACATACATCAAGAGAACATACACCAAGAGAACATACATCAAGAGAACATACACCAAGAGAACATACATCAAGGGAACATACACCAAGATAACATACATCAAGAGAACATACACCAAGATAACATACATCAAGAGAACACACATCAAGAGAACATACACAAAGAGAACATACATCAAGAGAACATACACCAAGAGAACATACATCAAGAGAACATACATCAAGAGAACATACATCAAGAGAACATACACCAAGATAACATACATCAAGAGAACATACACCAAGATAACATACATCAAGAGATCATACATCAAGAGAACATACACCAGGAGAACACACATCAAGAGAACATACATCAAGAGAACATACATCAGGAGAACATACACCAAGATAACATACATCAAGAGAACATACACCAAGATAACATACATCAAGAGAACATACATCAAGAGAACATACATCAAGAGAACATACACCAAGATAACATACATCAAGAGAACATACATCAAGAGAACATACACCAGGAGAACACACATCAAGAGAACATACACCAAGAGAACACACATCAAGAGAACATACACCAAGAGAACATACACCAAGAGTACAGTGTGTCTGTCTCACAATCCACACTGTAGTCAAGTCAAGTCAACTTTATTAGTCTAGCCCTCAATCACAGTTACAGTTTTAAAGGGGCTTCACAGGCCACATATTTACCACCTCAACCCTAACTCTTCAACCCTAACTCTCTATCCCTAGCCCTAGGGCGGCTAGGGAAAAAAACGTCCTAAATGATGAAGGAAGACATTTTGAGAGGGAACCAGAGCGAGGGATCCCTCCTTCCAGGGATGGTTTAGGAGTGCAATGGGTGCCATAAGTGACATACATAGTATTAGTAACAAGTATATGAGATACATGTTGTCCATGGGGCTGACTGGTGGGCAAGCTGGTAGTCAGGTGGGCTGGATCAGGATCAGGATCACCGGATGTAGAGAACCTCTAGTCTAGAACGTATCAGTCTGATGATTACATGGACCATGTAGAGAACCTCTAGTCTAGTACCTATCAGTCTGATGATTAGATGGTAAGGGTAGGGTGGACCAGAACCATGTAGTGAACCTCTAGTCTAGTACCTATCAGGCTGATGATTAGATGGGGTAAGATGGACCAGAACCATGTAGAGAACCTCTTGTCTAGTACCTATCGGCAGCAGGGGGTGGGTGCTGACTAGCGTACCCTTGTCTTATCTCTTGTCTTGTCAATACAAGAGATTTTGTACAGATAAAGTATTGTCTCTTCTTCCCTTTTCTTGTCTCTTCTTCTTCTTTTTTTCTGAGCCACTAGATGACTAGATGGCCAGAACATGATCAGAAGCAAATTGAAGTAATTGATTGTTAAAACATGTGACACGTTCTAATGCTTTGACTATTCTTTCGAAACATTTTAACGTCGGAATTGTCGCTAGTCAACTAACAGAGTTTGTTTTGTAAAGTAGTGTTCTCGTTAACTAGGTAGCAGTGGGGATTACTCACCCACTCCATTGCACTGTTGCATTGTTGCATTGTTTCAAAAGAAAAGTCAGAACACCAAAGCATTAGAACTAGGGCTGTCAAAGTTAACGCGTTAACGCATGTGATTAATCTTGAGACTTTAACGCACACTATTTTTGAGTTTTTAACTCAAATTAATTATAGAATCCGGTTTAGACTGAGGAGATGCAACGCGGAGTGCTTGGGGGGGATGCGCGATCAGCGGCAAACGTTGACAGGGGGGGGGGGTTGTGTCAGCCCAAAAGGCACGTCGGCCCACGGTATTTCAGATGGCCCTGGCGGAAAATGTCACTGCATTCTCGATACAGACATCATAGCCTATATGTGCGATATTGTCCGATATTGTAACCAATGGCCCGCGGGCCGCCTGTTGCCGACCCATGACGTAGGCAGTTGTTTATCTGCGCTGTTCTCTCGCTGCTCATACGCTCAGCCCCGCCCCCAGCCCCGCCCCCTCTCTGCGTCTGCACGCAGGTTCTCACACAACTTTCCAGTCTCCACAGGAAGAGGAAATGAGATTGGGTAATCTTACAGACTGGGGTCTGTTGGTTAGGAAGTCTAATAACCAGTTACAAACAGAGGTCATGTAAAGATTCTTGGTTTTCATGAGGTCACTAAGGTTGAAGATGAGTTTGGAGGGGATGATTGTGTTAAATGCTGAGCTGAAGTCCATGAACAGCATTCTCAAGTGGGTGTGGCTTTCATCCAGGTGGGAGAGAGCAGAAGGGCTGAGGAATAGGCGTCCTCCGTGCTCCTGGTCTCACGGTAGAAAACTGGTATTTATCCAGTGAGGGTGAGAGGCCAGATTTGAGGTGAGCCAGGACCAGCCTCTCGAAGCCCTTCATGATGATGGGGTGAGTGAAACAGGGCGGAAGTCGTTGAGGTTTGCTGCAGAGGAGTGTTTTGGCACTGGCACAATGGAGGTGGTTTTAAAGCCCGCCGAGACAACTGCCTGAGCTAGTGACATGTTGAAAATGTCAGTAAGGACCTCAGTCTGCTGCTCAGCGCAGTTCCTGAGCACTCGACTTATTTAGCAATTACTTCATTCAACAAAAATCTGAATAGAAGTTCTATGCACAGTGGCTATTTCTACCAAACAAACCTAGTGGAATTGAAATTTAGTGAGATTTGAGGAAGAAGCTTTTATTGCGTAAATGTTCAGTGCATGCGATGCGCGCACGGGACAAGCCCATAAGGCAAAGCCTAGACGGCGTAGCCTATAAGAAATAGAACAATAAGTGTATTGTGTGAAGCCATGTATCCATGGCTTCACACCAAGGGGAGACGTCTTTGTGTATCTTGATTGCTGTGATCTTTTCCTTGTTGTCTGTGGCTTGTTGGCCGCTCAGGGCGTGAGCTATGATCTGTATGCCACCGTGGACCACTACGGCAACCTGAGGGGTGGCCACTACACAGCCACCATCAGGCCTCCGGAGAGTGTCCTGGGCCGCTGGTACAAGTTTGACAACTCCAGGGTCAAGGAGCTGGTGGGTCTGCCGTTCCTTTCAACCGTAGTCATCTTAAAGTCTTCAATCTTTCTCGGTTCTCGTAACGTGGTAACGTTTTGCCTTTCTACTTTCTTCAGGCGACCTTCATTCCTTGGACACGTAGGATTACCGAGGAGGACGTCCACCATTCTCTCACGACGCAAACTTCAGACAACAATACACCTTGTCTTCTCCTCCTGCTCTTTCTTCTTCTTCTTCTCCTTCTTCTTCTATTTCTTCTTCTGCAGTGAGGGATTCACTCCAGCATGTGGACCACGGGTCGTCTGTGTAGCCGCCCAAGCTTGACGCCGTCCAGATGAGTGATAACGACGGAGCCGGCGAAGACGATGAAGATGACTGTGACAGCGGTGACGAGATCCGCCAGCGCTTTGGGGAAGGGAGGGGAGGCCGGCCCACCCGTCCTCGTCCCGGCGAGGTCCCTGGGTCGGAGGAGGGTGGCAAGAAGACAGGCGACACAGAGGTCTCCATCAACGAGACCAAGTCACACAGCAAAGCGGCCGATCGCACCGTCCTCCGGCGGGAGGCCGGTGGCTCCGCTAACAAGGCCAGTGGCTCCGCCACCGAGGCCGGCGGCTCCACTCACAAGGCCAGTGGCTCCGCCCCCGAGTCCGGCGGCTCCGCTCACAAGGCCAGTGGCTCCGCCCCCGAGGCCGGCGGCTCCGCTCACAAGGCCAGTGGCTCCACCCCCGAGGCCGGCGGCTCCGCTCACAAGGCCAGTGGCTCCGCCCCCGAGGCCGGCGGCTCCGCTCCCCCAGGTGGGCGGCAACCAGAGGAAGAGGAGCCACCGACTTGACGGCTTCTTCCAGGAGGAGGAGAGGAAGGGCGACGTTTGGGGAGAGAGGAAAAATGCCAAAATGGCCGTCATAGAGAATAAAAAGGTAAAACAAAAAAGGTTGACTGCTTTTGCTTCTGATTGAGTGCGGAAAACAGAGACCAGAAGAAGACATGTGCAAAACGTGTGCAAAAATTAAAAAGCAAAACAATTTAAAAAACTGTGCATGTGTTGCAGCACGCAGACCTCAGACACAGAATAAAAGGCAGAACTATTCAGTAGCGTGGCGTGGGGAACAATTTAGGGGAAGCCAGTTTTTTTGGGTCGGGGGGGTGGTCAATAACGTAACCAGATGAGTGATTACATCGCCCGGTATCATTTTACACAGTTGTATCATACAGATGCAGGACTTGCACACGCCTGTTATCTAACCGACAGGTCCGCACGCATTCCACCCCCCCCCCCCCAAATGCATAACCAGCCGCTCAATGCGCAGTGCAGATTCGGTAATGAATCAAAAAGAAGCATTCATTCACAAACTAAATCAGGAGACCTTTAAAGTTTTACGTTCACATCAAAGTATCAGTAGGCGTGTATGAAACACATGAATTCAAAAACAATTATGTGCTGCTGTAGCGGAAGTTTAGTAAAGTTATGTTTGATTAAGTACGCCAAATCTCCACCCTCCATAATGCTTAATTTGCTTGATACTTTCTAACGGCGATGATGACAGTTACAGTACTACGTACTACGAACTGATGTTGATGTGATTTGATTGGATTGTGAGGCAAGGGATTCCCTTGCCTCACAATCCAATCAAATCGCAATCAAATCGCATCAACTGGCTTCCCTTGGCATGGCCCTGAACAATCACAGGTTGGCAGGGGTATGACGTGGGCCTCATCTGATTGGTCAATCCGGGACAATCCCTCCATTTTTTTTCACCAAGGGAAGCCCGATTCGGCTGGCCTCCTCTCGCAACAGTGAATGCAATTTACTGTTTCACCATAACATCTAGAGGGGCGCTGTTTGTTTCACTCTTTGTAAAATACTCAATGAGAATGGGGGAGAGACGGTCCGGCAGCAACACACAGCAAAGGAGAAAACTAGTGTTTTTATTTATTTAAAACACCACTGGAACTATTTTAAACATTTTGATCTTTCATTGATCGGCGTGATCATCATTGGGACTGTGTGTGTGTGTGTGTGTGTGTGTGTGTGTGTGTGTGTGTGTGTGTGTGTGTGTGTGTGTGTGTGTGTGTGTGTGTGTGTGTTTCCTGAAAATAAAGATGAATGGGCTATATGCACTAAGCTGTGTGAAGTACTTCCGGCTTCAAATAATGCGGTTCAGCCTGTTCCGGTGTATTTGTTTACTTCCAACTAGCAGTAGCTACAGCTACTGTAGCTACAGTAAGTCTTAATAAAAAGGTTAATGTACCTACTGCGTGACCGCTGCAGCCTGTGTCATACGAGATGAGACATTGGCCTAGTTGTTACAGCTAACATTATTTTGGTGACCGTGTATGATTGTATTAACTTTGTTTATTAATGACTGACAAGATGTGTCTTTTTGTAAATATATTTCCATGCTATGACCACCTGATGGCATTTTGGGGTTTGAATGAGCCTTCAAATTACTAAATAGCTCGGAACTCCAGAGCCAAGAGCCTCCAGAGCACGTCCATCAACGGTAGGTTATGGTCTGAGCCGCTCTGTAGTAACAGAGGGTGGGATGCCATTGCATTTACAGAAGGCTACACTAAAGGACTCAGCCCCCTTTAAATACACCAGTGCTCTACAGCAATTCAGTTTTCCCCATGGTATGGTACACATAACCATTATAAAACATTTAGCCAAACAAGAGCACATCCTTACTAGTTTATAACTTAAAGCAGTAACCTTTTTTTCAACCTTCCAGAGACAGCTGCTCCAGCCAATCTACAAGTTCTTTCTTTTCCTCGTCTTCCTGTCGGTTGGTTTGAAGGAGAGGGACCCGGCGCATCGATTCAACATACACCAGTCCACAGTGAGCCGCATTATTGCAACATGGACACGTTTTCTAGCCACTGCACTGAGGTCTCAATGCATCTGGCTCACACCTGCAGAAGTGCAAGCTTAGCTCCCTGAGGAATTCAGAGATTTCCCAGACACCCAGGTCATCTTGGACTGCACTGAGCTCAAGTGTCTGACACCATCCTCACCACTCCTGCAAAGTGAGATGTACTCCACCTACAAATCTCACTGCACCATGAAAGGGCTTATTGACGTTTACAGTGGCATGCCTGCTGTCAAACTACCAAAACAAGGCATTAGTTAAGGCATGGGTTAAGTAAAACATTGGTTCAACACCAGGTTTTTGTAATTTCATTTAGTGAATTTTGTTTATTCCAGTGGCAGATCATTTGGTTAAACATTCTGTAAATCTTATGTACACAAACATTATCAATGTAAGCAAACTGTTGAAGTAATTTGTATAGATTTGTAAAAATGAACATTGTAACATATTGTACATATATAATATTGAACTATTGTAACATATTGGCTAAAAAAAACATGATTGAAAAATGAACTGCAATAAAATATTTTATAACATTTTGTCATTCCAATCTTTCATTGAAGAACCTGGGTGTTGCTCATGTTAATTTCTCAAAGATGGGTATCTTGGCATGTATATGTAGAAAAATAAATGGTCAGCGTTTTCTCTAGTAGATCTTTGTACTTATGGATCCATGTACTTTCGTTGCACAACTGTTTGGAACAGCAATGCCACTCTGTGATTGCACACAACACTGCCTGCCACACAGGAGCGTTGGCTGTGTCAACACCACTGGCGATGAATCACAAAGCGTAATCTAAGAAGAAAGAGAAAACAATTAGAAATATACCCTCTGCTTCATGGAAAAGAGCAAGTAGGTTTATATGAGTAGAACATACACGACTCAAACTAACTTCAATAACCTTCTTTGATAACTATTATGCCTTAGATCAGTGGTCCCCAAACTAAGGCCGGGCCGGATACGGCCCGCCTCCACATTTGGCCCGGCCCCCTGAACAATACCAGAGACGCATTATGATTTTTGAATTTTGAATATATATATTTCTTTTATTAAATTTTTTTTCAGTTCACACTGATGAACATACATAGGTAAGATCACTTTTCTGACTTTTCTGAGTATAAACAAATTTAATCATAATAAAATCTACTGTATTGTGCTGTGTAGGTGCTGTATCACTTCGTTCGGTTTCTCAGCCTGCTTGCTTTGTGGTTTTCACAGGAAGTTGATGAGAGAGAGCTGCAAACAGCGGTGTCTACAAGCCTACAAAAGGATTATAAGGAAGGAACACAATAACTTTGAGAGACTGCTCATATGAGTCATTTGAGTAAGAGATTCTGCTCTGACAACTAAGCTAAACTTTTACCTGTTAAGATTGTGCACGGCACAACAGAAAGTTAATGTTCAGTGGACGTTTTTTCTGTGAATAACCCAGAGAGGGTTATTTGGTTATTATTTTCCCCTCTTCCCAAGTAAAAAGCCTCGGTGTCATTCTGGATGGCTCCCTCTCATTCGCACCACACATTAAAAACATCACTCGCACTGCCTTCTTCCATCTTCGGAACATCTCTAGAGTCCGCTCATCTCTGTCCCAATCCAGCACTGAAATCCTGGTCCACTCTTTTGTCACGTCCCGGATTGACTACTGCAATGCACTTCTGACTGGCCTTCCCATCAAACTCCTCAACAGACTGCAAATAATTCAGAACTCTGCTGCCCGGATCATCACCCGCACTAACTCATCTGACCACATCACCCCCGTTCTCATTCAACTACACTGGCTTCCTGTGCGCTACCGGATTGACTACAAAAACCTCTTGCTCACCTACAAAGCTCTCCAGAATCTAACCCCCATCTACATCACTGACCTCCTTCAGGAGTACACCCCCTCCCGCACCCTCCGCTCTTCCTCCGTTGGACTTCTCACCGTCCCCCGCTCACGCCTCAGCACCATGGGTGCTCGAGCTTTCAGTTGCTCGGCTCCCAGACTCTGGAACTCCCTGCCACTACACATCCGTCAGTCTGATTCTATAACAACCTACAAAACCCAACTAAAAACCCATCTGTTTAAACTGGCTTATCCCTTATGAACGGTACCATCTTTCTTCCTTTCTTCATTTTACTTCCTGTTGTTTTTCTTGTTTTAAACCCTGCGGACACTTTGTGAAGTCCACTGTTTTTTACTTTTTTATATTTTTTATAATTTTAACTTGACTGTAGCATACATGCTCTGTAAGGTGTCCTTGGGTGTCTTGAAAGGCGCCGAACAAATAAAATGTATTATTATTTATTATTATTTATTTCACAAATAGTGTTATTTATTTCCTGACTTTTTTCTGTGAAGAACCCAGAGAGGGTTATTAGGTTATTATTTATTTCATTAATAGTGTTATTATTTATTTCCTGACTTTTTTTTCTGTGAAGATCCCGGAAAGGGTTATTAATATTTGGTTATGTGTGGCTTTCTGGAAAACAATAAATGTTTACGTTTAGGCACCCCTGCGATCGTCACACTTTTTCTGTTACAAACTGACCCCGGCCCCCATCAGAGAAGGGAAAAGTTATGTGGCCCTCACAGGAAAAGGTTTGGGGACCCCTGCCTTAGATGGTGTATATTAGCAGTGTTAACTTATGTAACTGTTTCTGATCACCCAAACACCCACATTATCCTTCAAATGATCTGACCAATGTGCAGGGAGACAGGCAAACATTGAAGTTGGTGAGTCTTTCGGAATAAACTGAGCTATAATGCTCCACTGAACGAGGATGAACAACGTTACACAGCTTCCTGCCTCCACTTAAACTGTGTCTCACTCTTCCTCATTGTCCTGTAACACAAGGCTCTCACCATCTGCCCTGACAGCCCGTCTTTATTGGACACTGAATCAAACAACAGATAAGTTAGTCAGTCAGTTATCAATCGCTTTCTTACCTTCCTAGTTGTGTATGTATGACACCGCATACAATTGACAACCTTTATCCAACTTTCTTGTTGGGGTTTTGGTCGTCCTACAAATCTGGGAGCTCATATAAACACCGGGTGAAGAATGTCGGTGTTGAACCGGAAACAATCGAGCAGCATTAAATCGCATTAAGTAGAACGTGGAAGTGCTTGTGCATATAGCCCATTGTAACTTGGTGAACGAAGCCTTCAGATATAAGGCTTTGCTAATGATACATATATTTTGTAAGACACTTTACTGCAATAAACGTGAAATAGTCATAAATCTTTCTCGGTTCTCGTAATGTGGTCACTTTTTGCCTTTCTTCTCTCTACAGGTGATCAAAATATTCCTGAAAAGTATGTGTGAACTTCTTTATAAACGGTTTACCGAGGAGGCCGTCCACCATTCTTCCACGACACAAACTTCAGACAACAATTCACCTCGTCTTCTCCTGCTCTTTTTTCTTCTTCTTCTCCTTCTTCTTCTGCAGTGAGTGATTCACTCCAGCAGGTGGACCACGGGTCGTCTGTGGAGCTGTCCGAGCTTCACGCCATCCAGTTAAGTGATGATGACGGGGCTAACGAAGATGACAGCGGTGACGAGGTCCGCCCCAAAGCGCTGCAGATGAAGAGTCTGCAGTGTTTTTGGGAAGAGAAGGGAGGCCGGCCCACCTGTCCTCGTCCCGGCGAGGTCCCCGGGTCGGGGGAGGGTGGCGAGGAGGCAGACGACACAGAGCCAACGAGACCGAGTCCCACAGCGAAGCGGGCAATCGCACTGTCCTCCGGTAGGAGGCCGGCGGCTGCAACCACAAGGCCGGCGGCTCCACCCCCCAGGTGGGCGGCTCCACCCCCCAGGTGGGCGGCTCCGCCCCCCAGGTGGGCGGCTCCACCCCCCAGGTGGGCGGCTCCACCCCCCAGGTGGGCGGCCCGGAGGGTGGCGGATACCGTTTAGTCGGTCCCAGGTGGAGGAGTGGAAGGGCGATACAAAAATGGCCGTCATAGAGCGTGAAAAGGTTAAAAGGTTATTTAGAGGGAAGGACTGCTGTTGCAAGAAACTGTTCCTGTGTTGCAGCATGCAGACCTCAGACACAGAATACAAGGCAGAACTCTCTTTCAAAGTCTTTAAAATATTTTGATCTTGCAATTGTAACCCAGGTTACCTGCCTTACAGAGGTTCCCTGAACGCCTCACCTACGTAGCGTCAGATTTTACGGAGGTTCCCTGAACGCCTCACTGACTTGGTATATAACCGTTGTTGGCACCGCTCTGAGTCTTTCCAAGTGCAGCGAACGATCAAGTTCAAATTTAAGTTTTAGATACAATTACATTCATAGATTGTATAACAAGGCACAGCTCTCTAGAAGAACAGATGATAATCAAATGATTGTCGGAGAAGCGCAGGGTCAGTGCAAATTCACGTGCCCCGCCCTTAACGAAGGCAAGGTGTGCGGCGTGGAGCTGTCCTACCGGGAGGTCCGGCGTGTGGCCGCACTGACGGTCGACGAGATGCAACAGTTTGAGGAGAGGCTGGGGCATCTGACCATCAATGCCACGTGCAAAATCAAAGAGGTGAGTGTCCTGATGAAGTGTGTCTGTGGAGAGAAAGGGACCGACCACAGCTTAACGTTGAATGTTATCCGGTCTGGTTATTCCCACGCAGTGCCCCGGATGCAGGACGTACGTGGAGAGACAGACTGAGGGCAACCTCTGCTTCAGCTGCCCCATCTGCAAGGAGAGCAACAGGCCCAGCCATGAGTTCTGCTGGCAGTGTTTGAAGCCAGTGTTTGGGGCCCGCGCCCCTTCCACGGCTTCAAACACCCCTTGACCCCTTCTGGACCGCTGCGAAAACCCCGGCTGCGTCGACATAGACCTGCAGCTGCTGCAGAGCTGCCCTCTCATGGAGTTGTCCGAGGTGCGAGGCCTGGGGTCCTGCCCCTCCATCCGGGCCTGCCCCACCTGCGGCATGAAGGTGGAGCACACCGGCGTCAGCTGCAAAAATATCATCTGTCGCCGCTGCACGGTGGAGTTCTGCTTCGTGTGTCTGAAGGTGACGCAGCAGTGCCTGCAGACCAGCACCCACTACGTGGCGTGCAGCAGTGGCATCGCCCCGCGGCAGACCTCCATTCCCAAATGGAAGAAATAGCTAATGATATGTTCAGAGTGTCTCCCATTCAAAGTCTAAGTCTGCAGACCTTTTGTGGTCTATTGCTGCAGGCTACTGTCTACTACACATGAATACATTATATTTCCATTTTAAATGGTACAATAAGTCATCGAGAAGTGAAGAAATAAAGTAGCTTATTTTTTAGGTTTAAAAATAAAAAACATCAAAAAACTATGTATAAACTATATATACACAAATATATAAAATATATATTTTTTAAAAGTCAATGCAACAGTATTTACAAAAGAGTTGGATAAATATAAGTATACGGTCCCTAAACTAGAAAACAATATATGGTCAGATATAAATATGTGTGTATGCTATATACTGTGTGTGTGTGTGTGTGTGTGTGTGTGTGTGTGTGTGTGTGTGTGTGTGTGTGTGTGTGTGTGTGTGTGTGTGTGTGTGTGTGTGTGTGTGTGTGTGTGTGTGTGTGTGTGTGTGTGTGTGTGTGTGTGTGTGTGTGTGTGTGTGTGTGTGTGTGTGTGTGTGTGTGTGTGTGTGTGTGTGTGTGTGTGTGTGTGTGTGTGTGTGTGTGTGTGTGTGTGTGTGTGTGTGTGTGTGAATGAGATGGGCAGTGTGTGTGGACTTGGTGGGTGAGATCTGTGCTCACAGTCCTGATGGCCTGTGGTAAGAAACTGTTCAAAAATTAATTATCGCTTAAAAAAAGTATTCAAGATTCAAGAATTATATTTGCCATTTGCAACAAGTACAATGGAATGCTTACTCCCCATTCCCTCCAGGAGTAAGACATTGTAGAACATTACTATAAAAATACTGTGTGTTTAGTTCAGATTAAATGTCATCTCTATCTTGGTGTAACCATGGGTTACATGCGATTTTAGACTCCCAATTGTCACCTCAGCACCCCACAAATTAGAAGGAAAAAAATAGAATAATAAATATAATGAATAACTAATGATGTTGCTTCTGAGTGTTGCTAAATGTCGAACCGAAGGTAGATTGTCACCCGCCTTGTGTCTGTTTATCCACGCCACAACACACGCCTTCATTCATAAGTTATATTTGACTTATGTTATTATTATTATTGATTTGGTTGATTGGTTTGTTGTGTGTCAGTGAGAGTCAGAGGGACAGCGGTATTGATCAGGACACGTGTCCAAGCTGTTTTCTTGTAGCCTACTACAAATGTTCTCTATATGAAGTGTTTCGATTAATAGTTTATGATTGACTTCTCTTCAAAGAGGGAGAGAGAGAGAGAGAGAGAGAGAGAGAGAGAGAGAGAGAGAGAGAGAGAGAGAGAGAGAGAGAGAGAGAGAGAGAGAGAGAGAGAGAGAGAGATAAGAAGAGAGTGATACATATGAAAGGGGTGTATAGCAAGATGTAGACTATATGTTATCTTCCACAGTCAGGCCATCAGGCTGCTGAACAAGGGTATATAGCATATAACAATGTATATTTTATTACATTGATTTGTATATACATATTGCTCTTTTTCTGTGTTAATATATTGCATTTTATAAATTGCATTTATTTTAAATATATTTAACTTTATACAGTTTTGTCTATTCTATCCTGTTTTTATTCGATTTGATCTTATTTTTATAACTGCTGTCTGTCGTCGGGTATTGCACATAAGATTAAGACATAAGATTTTCACTCACTGCTTTATACTTGTGTAAACTGTGAAGGGACAATAAACTTGACTTGACTTGACTTGACACACACACACACCACAATGTCCCAATGATGACCAATGCAAGATCTAAATGTTTAAAAGAGTTTAAAAGAGAGTTCTGCCTTTTAGTCTGAGGTCTGCGTGCTGCAACACAGGAAACGCTTCTTGGTTTTGCCTTTACATATTTTAGCTTTTTGATTTTTTGACACGTACATACACGTCTCCTTCTGGTCTCCCTTTACGCGTCTTTTTCCCACAGAATAGGCCGCAGAATAAATTCTTCTTCTTCTTCGTTTTAACCATTTGTTTCTCTTGGACGGTCTTCGTCAGGTTGCTGCCACCCTCCGGGCCGCCCACCTTGGGAAAGAAGAAAAAGAGACCACGTTACAAGAACCCAGAAAGATTTATGGCTATTTGACGATTATTGCAGTAAAATATTATTAGGGTCTGAGACCTAGGTCGGCGAACATGTCAGCGGTGTCTGCAGTGTGGAGTTTCTTCAAAGTGTGTGATACAGATGTAACATTTGCCATCTGTAATGTGTGCAAAGAGAAAATATCTCGTGGAGGAAGCAAGGTAAAAAAATTCAACAAGACAAATTTAATAAGACACCTGAAAACCCATCACCCAGCGCAGCATGGCGAGTTTGTTAAACTGACCGTGGAGAACGAGAACCCCAGGAATGCATGATGGATGAAACTGTTCTATAATACAGGGGTTCCCACCCTTTTTTGTGCCACGGACCGGCAGATACATGAAAAAAATGTCGCATACCGGTTATAAATTTTCGCGGACCTAACAAAACGGCAGGGCTCGATTTCAGTATAAACGCGCATGTACCAACAAAACCGGCTCGTTCGCGACCAACACGTCACTAGTGCGTAGTCTCTTTAGTAGCGCGTGTAACTGAAAGTCTCTCGTTATGCCGCCGATATATATATATAGATTATACTATATATATCATCTCTATATATAGATTATACCGCCCGCCGTTCACCTATACTCAAATTATTTGAGTCAAATATGATGATAAACACACAGCTGTTTGGCCGCCCGGCAGTAACACCTCCACGGCCCGGTACCGGTACCGCCATGGAACACGATGATGTCATAACTCAAACTGACATGCTCAGAACGCCACCAAACTTCACACGATGGTTAACACTGAGGCCCTGAACAGCTCTACATCAAATCCGATGTTACTTAATGTGGCGTTACCATGGCAACGCGCATCCCTCGCCATAAAACACGGTGTCGCTGTAACTCCAATGGACACGGTCCCATCGTCCCCCAATCTTCACTTTTATATCACTATTTACATCATGCCTCAACAGCTCTACGTGAAATCTGAGATGATTGGCGCCAAATTTCGCGTTCGCTCGATGCTAGGCGATCCCTCGCCATGGAACACGATGATGTCATAACTCAGACCCGCTCAACGCTGCTTGCAGCTTAAATTATTATTATTATTATTATTATTTATATTATTATTATTATTATTATTATTATTATCATCACTAACAAAGCCTTATATCTGAAGGCTTCGTTCACCAAGTTACAATTCATCTTTATTTTCAGGAAACACACACACACACACACACACACACACACACACACACACACACACACACACACACACACACACACACCACAATGTCCCAATGATGATCACGCTGATCAACACTAGATCAAAATGTTTAAAAGAGTTTAAAAGAGAGTTGTCTTTTATTCTGGTCTGAGGTCTGGGTGCTGCAACACACGTACAGTTTGTTTGTTTTTCCTTACATATTTTTAGCTTTTTCATTTTTGGACACGTACATGTCTTCTTCTGGTCTCCCTTTAAGGGTGTTTTCCTCACCCAATCAGAAGCAAAAGCAGCCAACCTTTTTTTTTACCTTTTTAGTCTCTTTGACGTCAAGTGGGAGGCTCTTCCTCTGGTCACCGCCACCCTCCGGCACGCACACCTGGGGGGCGGAGCCGCCGGCCTTCTGGGCGGAGCCTTCGGCCTTGTGGGCGGAGCCGCCGGCCTTCTGGGCGGAGTTTTCGGCCTTGTGGGTGGAGCCGCCGGCCTCGCTGTGGGACTTGGTCTCGTTGGTGGAGACCTCTGTGTCGCCTGTCTTCTTGCCACCCTCCCCCGACCCGGGGACCTCGTGGACCTCGCCGGGACGAGGACAGGTGGGCCGGCCTCCCTTCCCTTCCTCAAAGCACTGCGGACTCTTCGTCAGCAGCGCTTTGTGGTGGACCTCGTCACCGCTCTCATCGTGATCTTCATCGTCTTCGTCAGCCTTGTCATCATCACTCATCTGGATGGTGTGAAGCTCCACAGACGACCCGTGGTCCACCTGCTGGAGTGAATCACCCACTGCAGAAGAAGAAGAAGAAGAAGGAGGAGGAAGAGGAGGAGGAGGAGGAAGAGGAGGAGGAGAAAGAAAATAAGAAGAAGAAGAAGAAGAAGAAGAAGAAGAAGAAGAAGAAGAAGAAGAAGAAGAAGAAGAAGAAGAAGAAGAAGAAGAAGAAGAAGAAGAAGAAGAAGAAGAAGAAGAAGAAGAAGAAGAAGAAGAAGAAGAAGAAAGAGCAGGAGAAGACAAGGTGTATTGTTGTCTGAAGTTTGTGTCGTGGGAGAATGGTGGACGGCAAACGGTAAACCTACGCTGGTTTCTCCTGTCATGGGGGAGGTAGGCGCTGGAGCTCCTGTGAAGAAGGAGTTCACATCAATGTTTTATCCTCCGTATGAACACAAGGAACCCACACACTGACATGGAAACTTAAAACGTTTAGAAAGAAGGTGACATACTTTTCAGGAGTGAAGGTCGCCTGAAGAAAGAAGAAAGGTAAAAAGTGACCACGTTAGGAGAACCGAGAAAGATTGACTATTAGACGATTATTGCAGTAAAGTGTCTTACAAAATACATGTATTATTATTATTATTATTATTACGCACGCACACACACACACACACACACACACACACACACACACACACCACAATGTCCCAATGAGGATCACGCTGATCAACGCAAGATCAAAATGTTTAAAAGAGTTTAAAAGAGAGTTCTGCCTTTTATTCTGTCTGAGGTCTGGGTGCTGCAACACACGTACAGCAAAATCAGCCAACCTTTTTTTTTAACCTTTTTATTCACTATGACGGCCATTTTTGCACTTTTCCTCTTTTCATCGCCCTTCCTCTCCTTCTCCTGGACATAGACGTCAAATGAATAGCTCCTCTTCCTCTGGGCGGAGCCGCCGGCCTTGTGGTTCACCTGCTGGGGTGAATCACTCACTGCAGAAGAAGAAATAGAAGAAGAAGGAGAAAGAGCAGGAGGAGAAGATGAGGTGTATGGTCTGGTTTGTGTCGTGGGAGAATGGTGGACGTCCTCCTCGGTAAACCTACGTTGGTTTCTCCTGTAGAGGAGGAGGAAGGCGCTGGAGCTCCTGTGAAGAAGGAGTTCACATCAATGTTTTATCCTCCGTATGAACACAAGGAACGCCACACACTGACACGGAAACTTAAAACGTTTAGAAAGAAGTTCACGCATACTTTTCAGGAGTGAAGGTCGCCTGAAGAAAGTAGAAAGGCAAAAAGTTACCACGTTACAAGAACCGAGAAAGATTGATGACTTTAAGACGACTACGGTTGAAAGGAACGGCAGACCCACCAGTTCCTCGACACTGGAGTCGTTAAACTTGTACCAGCGGCCTTGGGAACTGTCCGGAGGCCTGATGGTGGCTGTGTAGTGGCCACCCCTCAGGTTGTCGTAGTGGTCCACGGTGGCATACAGCTCATAGCTCAGGCCCTGAGCGGCCAACAAGCCACAGACAACAAGGAAAAGATCACAGCAATCAAGATACACACAGACGTCTCCCCTTGGTGTGAAGCCATGGATACATGGCTTCACACAATACACTTATTGTTCTATTTCTTATAGGCTACGCCGTCTAGGCCTCGCCTTATGGGCTTGTCCCGTGCGCGCATCGCATGCACTGAACATTTCAGCAATGTACCAATCCACGTGGGCCCCGCCCACATTCCCCACGGCAACGTGCATATAAGGCCCGCAGAGCGGCACTCACCCTCCTATTTCTTTCAGCAATGTGGAAGGTAAGTAATGATGAAAGATGAATGATGTTAACCGTCCACGGTGCTTTTCAGAACCCGGCAGCACCAGGGCCAAGAACACCTGCGCGGAGTGCCCGGCAAGGCTCCCCTTGGATGACCAACACACCTTGTGTTTTCGTTGCCAGGGAGCAGACCACGCCATAGCCGCCATAAGGGATGCCAGGAGTTTTAAACGACGCCATCGATATCCTCGCCGGAGAAACATCTTGTGCCAGTGAAGACGAGAGCGACGATGTAGACACTGTCACCGTCGTCGAGGAACCGCATGGCGATCAAACTCTCCGAATGAATTCTTGCTGCGATTCTTTTAGACCAACAATCCCAGGTGAATGTTGTGTCTCGCCACTCTCCTCCCCTCAGGCCAATGGCTGTAGGGCGACGACTAGTCGGCGTAGCACAGCTGGGGTCTCCGTGTGCTCTATGAGCGGGCTGGGGACTCACTGATAAATCGCAGTAGAATCCACAGTGGATGCTGTGGTTTCTCCGCTTGATGATTTGGCACGTGATGGCTGTAGGGGCCGGGGAGTACCGCGCTTTACTGAACAGCGCTCCCCAGCTTTCTGCTCGCCCTCTTTCAGAGCGCTATGCGTAATGACGACAGCGCTGCCTCCTACCCGATTGGTTGAACTGAAATGGAGATCCCATTCAGTTCAAGCATTGTCCCCCCGCCCTCTAAAGGCCTGGTGGAGACCATGCTCCCGGACCCTGCTCCCCCCCTGTCTAGCGAAGGAGGTGAGAGTCTTTTGGTGAAGGGGGCCGTCTTTGTCGTTCCCCGCCTGCAAATTACGCCAGAGGTTTTTACTCCCGCTACTTCCTGGTTCTCAAGAGTTGGGGAGATGAGTCCCTTATTGGATCTCCGTGCTCTGGATTGGTCCGAAGCGCCGACCTACGAGCGGTGCCCTGATAAATTCACTGTAGAATTCATAGCTGATGGAGGAGTTTCCGCTTGCAGACGGCCCCTCCCCTCGCTTTTGAGGGGGCCCCCCTTGGGTCACACATGGCGTGATCGAGGTAGGGGCCAGGGAGTACTAAGCTTAACTGAAGAGCACTCCCCCGCTGTCTGCTCGCCCTCTCGCGAAGCGCTATGCGTCATGACGAGAGCGCTGCCTCCTACCCGATGGGTTGGACGGCACACTGAAATGGGGACATCCCATTCAGTTCAAGCATCGTCCCCCTGCCCTTTATAGACCTGGTGGAGACCATGCTCCTTGCAGGAAACGTCTTCGCTTCGCCTTTTTGGGCGTGCCCTATGAATACCTGTGCCTGCTATTCGGGTACTCGCTAGCCCAGCACACCTTCTCCAAGTGCGTGGAGGCAGAGCTTGGGCCGAGTTATTTTTGACCTCGCGACCTGTTGATTTGAAGTCATCCAGAGGGAGCGGCGGGGAAGAACACCATGGTATTATAAACCTGTCCTTCCTGGGCTTCAACAACAATTGGTAAAATAGCTCCCACTCCCCAGCCGTCTTGGTTGGATCCCAGGCGTCACAAACTTAAGGTTCTCACGTGCCCCGCTCGGTGTCCCCCGACCTGCTGTATTGGCGGAGCCCCCAGCGCCTCTAGAAGGGTTCCCCTTGGCAGGGGGACGTAATACTTGGTGGTCTTCACGGACGCTTCACGGACGCTTCGTTGACAGGTCAGGGAGGGACGTGTCTCTCCTATTTGGTCGGAAACGAGTGGCCGACAACCAGCACACATAAATGTTTTGGAGCTTTCCACGTAGCTGGTGCCAAACAGGCCAGACGTGCTGTCGCAAGCGCATGGGACTATTTACCACCCACCCGATCTGTGGGGTCGATGGTTGGTTTGGCTCCTGAGAGGTTGATTCTGCAGGACAGAGGTCTGCAGCAGTAATCAATACTATTTAGGGCGCGCGCGCCTCCACATCTGCTCTTTACGCAGCGAAGTGGGGTGCTTTCTCTAAGTGGTGCGATCACAATCGAGTCCCATCTCGCTGTGAGATCGGAAGCGTGCCGAGCTTCTTAGGGCGTCTTCTCATTAGGAACGGGTGCTCCGCTCCGTCCTCGCTCCGTCCTCGGGAGCGAACCCCCCCCCTCCCTCTCCCCCCTCTGGTCTGTGTACACACTACAGTCTTGGTTCGCTCCCAGGCACAATTGAGGAGAGCAACACTCCGATACAGCAGGTGGCGTATCGGAGGGGGAGCGTTCTCATCACACTTATTTTGGTGCGATCGTGCTCGGATTCGACCCCGAATGGCTAGTGTGAAAGCCTGCTTACAATCCTTGCTGGAGAAGACATTTGTGCGGCAGCGTCACGGTCTTCCCCCGGCCCCTTTGTACCCTTAACATGCTTCTACAGGCTCTATCGGTCACTGTGTTGGAATCAGGGGCCATGCTCCCTGCTCCTAGCGAGGGACAGGAATACCTTTATTTGCTCAGAGCTGTTACAATGCGTAACGTTGCTCCATGGTAAACCTATTCCTTCCTGTCACTCTGCAGTGACCGGGTATTCGTACTCTGGTTACGCTTTGTAACCTTAACCTATAAGGTGAAGCCTAGATGGCATAGCCTATAAGAAATAGAACGTTTTATGTTTTATAACTTTAGTTCTATGATTATAGGCATAGCCGTCTAGTTTCCCACCTGCTGCACCCCCATTGCTGAAATAAATAGCGTTGAGGGTGAGCGGCGCTCTGTGCGGCCTCATATGCACGTTGTGGGGAATGTGGACCCACGTGGATTGGTACATTGCGGAAGGTTTCATAAGGCAAAGCCTAGACGGCTACACCTAGAATGGAACTAGAGTTTAAATAACATAACTATCGTATTTTTACCTGAGCACTGGTTCTGCTCTTTAGGAAGGAAATCTAATATATTCTCTTGCCTACCTGTGGAAAGACTTGCTGAATCTCTGTTTACTCTGCCAGGTATTGTGTGTGTGTGTGTGTGTGTGTGTGTGTGTGTTGCTGTACCTCAGGTACATCAATGTTCAGAGGAACGTCCACCAGGCTGTCGTTCTTCACGTATTCCATGCAGTGGTAGTCAAACACGAACCTTTTCAGCAGCAACACCAGAACCTCCGGATGTTTCCCTAACTTACACTCCTAATTGAAACACAAGGGTCAAAATCCTGTCTCCATGAACGGTTGTTCCTTATTGTCCAAAAATGTTTGTGACTTACCATAGTGGCGTCCGCTTTGTCATCGCAGTGGTCACAGTACAGCTGGTTGTCTCCGGTTAACCTCGACTGGCGGAAAAGCGCCTTCAAGCCATCCGTCTTGTGAAAGGGGACGGACAAAATACACCGCATAAAACAGGACTAAAATCATGCACATGAACTACAAGATGTCAATCATGCAGTAGCTTGTGCACCATGCCGTTTAGACCGGCTGTTTATTGGTTGTGGGTTGTGTGTGTGTGGTTGTGTGTGTGTGTGTGTGTGTGTGTGTGTGTAGTCATGTTCCTATTGGATAAAGCCCTTGATTGGCAGCTCCTGATTGGTTAACCCGGCGGTAACTGATATTCTTGTATAATCACAGTTCAATTAGGTTAATAAAGCCTTGTTGTTACTTATTTCAGTGGACCGTGTTCAGTTTGAATATAATCTATATTCAGTAATGTAGCTTGAATACAGACACTGTATATAATATAATATATAACTCAGACAAATATATACTGTATGTCAGTGGAGGCTCGTCCATTGAGGAAAGGGAGGACCAGCCTCCTGAACATTTCTGAGAAGAATAATTACACATAAATGTAACACATTTATCTGTGAAAATACTGACAATATTACAATTTTAACATTTGCGAAGGCACAACAATCATGTCCCTGTGTCAAAGTACCAACAGCGCCCCCTACCAAAACTGAAAATTACTGGACAGAGGTCCGTCCTCCCCAAGCTCCCCATTGAAGTCCATTATCAAACTGCTGGACCTGAGCGGCCGGGGAGTCCTGGTGTTTAACATGAGTGTGTACTGCGATAGGCCTATATCACACTTCCTGTTTCCGGAGCCTTAAAAATCGCAGAGCAGTGCACTCCTACTTCCGGTAGTTACCCCAGATACGTGACAAACTGTGGCCGCCTCCTCTCCTCTCTGTTATTGTAATGTACCGGCTGCTCAACGTCTAAACAAAGACAGCCCTACCTCAGTTTACACCATTGCCCAAAGACAAACTCCTCCGCAAGTCTTGTGTGAGGCTGATAAGGAGGATGAAGGTCCCTCATTTCATGTTCTCAGGGGTAGCGCGTATGTCTGTTTGCACTTTGACAAAGAGAGCATATGCGTCTCGAAAAGTGGGCGGAATAGGCTAATAATGTCGGTGTTTGATTAAAAGCACTGGTCCTGACCCCCACACACACTCCATCTCTCATCCGAATAGAGCCACATATTGTCGGGTATGTGTGTGATTTAAAGCACTGGTCCCAAGTAGGGCTGGGCGATACGGACCAAAACCCGGTATTTTTAGGCTGCATCGCGATATACGATATATAGATAGATAGATATCGATATATATATACATATATACATATCTCTATCTATAGGTATTTTATACAAATTTGGTTTTAACTCAATGCCAAGTATGTCACAAGCACTTTTATTTTAAGACAACTCATATTCACAAGAATAACAGGCATTCCCTTTTAGAACATATACAGCTGCACACTACATATTAACACGTAAATGAAAAGGTACATTGAAATAATCAAAATCCATCAAATAAATCGCCTATATTAAATACATAGACATACACAAAATCGCCTTTGTTATATGGCGATATATCCAGATAGAGACACAAGACACAATGTCGGGGAATTGTATGATTCGGATTTAGACTTCTTCACTGTAGTGTTCATTCACTAGTTGAACCACATCGTCTTGAGCGACTTTTGGAAGGTTGTGCAGCGATGTTGTCCAGCGATAACTGTCCTCCATGGTCAATGCCAAGGTGAATGCATTAACCGGAACTTGGGATACACTGCTTCAGCGAATTTTAACGGGTACTTCCGGCTTTCAAATCTAACGTGATATAGGCCTATTAGGGAGGACTATCCTCCCTTAGGGCGGGGCTAGCCAGAGGCTCTGTGAACCAATCAGCAGAGCTCCCTGCACTGGTGAATACCCAATCAGAGTTTTGGGGGGCGGGTTATTATCATGCGCAGATCTATCTTGTGTCATTCATTAATTCCGCGTTCCAGACAACGTTTGAGTCTTATATTTACTTTTAAATTTATTTCAGATTTTAAACTTTCGAGTTCCGACCTAAAAGCGTTCCAGGCCAAATGAGGCCAAACGTAAACAGAAAGCATGGCTGACCGTGACAAGGTGGTGTTTCTTTGGATCGCGATTATACAATTTATGTGATTTACGTGCATAACTGGTTTTACTATACGATAGTACGTGTTATTTTTATTAAATACACCTACAAAAAACACTTCTCCCTCAAATCAATACATTTTAATTATGTTAGGTTTGTTTGGTAGAAATAGCCACTGTGCATAGAACTTCTATTCAGATTTTCATAATTAAAGAAGTAATCGCTAAATAGCTGTTTTTCATCAAAACAATGCTTCTTCCCCAGAAGAAACTGATTGGTTTCAATTCTGTCTGGCTTGTCTGCTCAAATGACCCACTAATACACTGTCAAACTGTATAGTGACGCACCTTCCTTCCTCCCCTACTTTTACAACCACCAGCCGCCACTGCTGTATGTAAAATACATATATAATATTAGATATAAAACAAACATATATCATATAATATAGAATACAAACATATATATGATCAAATATACAATTCTGACATATATTTATATATATATATATATATATATATATATATATATATATATATATATATATATATATATATATATATTGTATACTATAAATATATATATACATATTGTATACTGTATATATATATATGTTTCTTACCACATTGTATCCCCCTTTGAAGGTCTTCTCGATGGCCAGATTCAAAGTCCAAAAGGGACCGTCAGTGTCAACAGTTCGATGGCAGCGAGAGCACGTCGTGCGGTGGGTTAACCTTCCACAGAAAAACTGCACACACACACACACACAGAACATCAACTGCACGCAATAATAAGGTTACTTGGTGTGTGTTCAGTCCTGTGTGGTCCTCACCTGGGAGGCCTCAGGACTGGCCAGGGTAAGGATCTTCTCAAAGTACTCTGCAGCGTCCCTCTGCTCCCAGACTGAAGGATGAAGAAGAGACAAGACAAGATGAAGAAGAGACAAGACAAGGGTAAGCTAGTCAGCACTAGCCCACCCCGTGCTGCCGATGTACTAGACTTGAGGTTCTCTACATGGTTCTGGTCCACCCCTACCATCAAATAACCAGACTGATAGGCACTAGACTAGAGGTTCTCTACATGGTCCATCAAATCACCAGACTGATAGGTTCTAGACTAGAGGTTCTCTACATGGTCCTGGTCCACCCCTACCATCTAATCATCAGACTGATAGGTACTAGACTAGAGGTTCTCTACATCCGGTGATCCTGATCCTGATCCAGCCCACCTGAAGACGACCAGCTTGCCCACCAGTCAGCCCCATGGACAACATATCTCACATACTTTCCTGTTTATCTCATATACTTTCCTGTTTTTGTGTAAATACTATGTTTGTCACTTATGGCACCCATTGCACTCCTAAACCATCCCTGGAAGGAGGGATCCCTCGCTCTGGCTCTCAAAATTTCTTCCTTCATCATTTAGGGAGTTTTTTCCCTAGCCGCCCTAGGGCTAGGGATAGAGAGTTAAGGTTGAGGTGGTAAATATATGTGATTGAGGGCTAGACTAATAAAGTTGACTTGACTTGACTACAGTGTGGATTGTGAGACAGACACACGTGTTCACTTGGTGTATGTTCTCTTAATGTATGTTCTCCTGGTGTATGTTCTCTTGGTGTATGTTCTCTTGGTGTATGTTCTCTTGGTGTATGTTCTCTTGGTGTATGTTCTCTTGATGTATGTTCTCCTGGTGTATGTTCTCTTGATGTATGTTCTCTTGGTGTATGTTCTCTTGGTGTATGTTCTCTTGATGTATGTTCTCCTGGTGTATGTTCTCTTGATGTATGTATGTGTCAGGGTTCTCTGCGTACCTTTTTTAATCCCCAGTTCCTGGATGACGCGCCACGTGGAGGGAGAACCTGTCTTTAGCTTCTCGAAGACAACTCTGAGCTCACCGTTCAGGGGCGTCTGTCCACAACTACTGCAGATACACATGGGTAGGGTTAGTGGATCGGTTAGGGGTAGAGAGTTAAGGATAGAGTTAGGGATGAAGTTGTTCGAGTTTGGGATATCGAGTAATGGATAAAGTTAGGGATAGAGTTTGGGATGGAGAGTTAGGGATAGAGAGTTAAGGGTGGAAAGTTAGGGATATAGAGTTAGGGATGGAAGGGTTGGGTAAGAGGTAGAGAGTTATGGATTGAGGCGTTGAGTAAGAGCTAGAGAGTTAGGGATGGAGGGGTCCAGCTAGGGATAGAGAGTTAGAGATACAGAGTTAGGAAGAGAGATTCATGGAAATTCAGTTAGGGATGGAGTGGTCAAGTTAGGGATAGAGAGTTAGGAATAGAGATTAAGGGCTAGAGTTAGGGGTGGATAGTTGGGGGTGAAGGGGTTGAGATAGGGGTGGAGAGATAGGGATGGAGGGGTAGGGATAAAATCTCTTATGTAAAAACAAGACTAACCTTTGGACAGCTTGTCTGAATTGCGGGGTCATGAACAGCACTTGGAGCATGCTGTTCAGGTAGCACGTTGACCCCTGGTTCTTCAGGCCATAGTACCTCCTGGGCTCTGAGTCCTGGTACCTCCTGGGCTCTGAGTCCTGGGACCTCCTGGGCTCTGAGTCCTGGTTCCTCCTGGGCTCTGAGTCCTGGTTCCTCCTGGGCTCTGAGTCCTGGTACCTCATGGGCTCTGAGTCCTGGTACCTCATGGGCTCTGAGTCCTGGTACCTCCTGGGCTCTGAGTCCTGGTACCTCCTGGGCTCTGAGTCCTGGTTCCTCCTGGGCTCTGAGTCCTGGTTCCTCCTGGGCTCCAAGCTCTGGTTCCTCCTGGGCTCCGAGTCCTGGTTCCTCCTATATTTGTATCCTGCTTTCAATAATAGCATACCCCTGATCACTACCTGTTAAATGATCACTTACCTGTATATACATATACCTATTATTATGCTCTCACATTTATACCTAGACTGTCTTTTAACATGTACATTTAAACTGTAAATTATATTATATTACTATACACTTTGCTGCAACTGTGCGTGTGTGTGTTTGTCTAAATATATATATATTACCATCGTTCATCGTGGCGTCCAGCGGGTCGTTCTTCTTCTCATCGTTCATCGTGGCGTCCAGCGGGTCGTTCTTCTTCTCATCGCGGTTTTACGGTGTTAATTACGGAGACTTGTTCGTCTCCGGTGACCCCCCAGTCTGAGAGGAGAGGAGAAGAAAGTCGTTGTTCGTTTTGGTTTTGGTTTCGCTTTGCGAACCAGGAACTCAAGAGGACAGGGAGAGGTGGAGGCAGGGGCGTCGCAACACGTTATGCAAAGCAGGCAATAGCCTGGGGCTCCCGAGCTGGACGGGGGCCCCCGAGGACGACAGATTATATTTAACCACTGCGACGATCCCCCCCCGCGCTTCATGATGTTCGCGAACCCGGGTCCTGCAGGCACAGGTGATGGGCGTGGGCATAGCTCGTGTTTATTGTATTGTAGCGAACCCCGTGGAGGAGCTTAAAGGAAGACACGACGAGCGGTGTTCTTTAGTACTACTCTGTGTCCCATACACCGCACGACCCCAGAGTCAGCATTTATTGGCATGTCCACAAAACCACAGATTAGATTAGATTAGATTTCATGTCTTCGTGGTGCAGAGTACAGTGTAATAATACAGTACAATCCAGTAAAGTGTAAGAATACAGCACGACACTAACCCCCACTCTCACCAACGGTGGCGAACACACACACACACACACACAATAACAAACAGCCCACTAATTAAATAACTGATGTTCTGTAACACAAAGAACAGAACCACAGAACAATAGAATAGAAGAAAACAACCCGAAAACCCGAATTACCCCCATCCCCAGTCCCCGTCCCCCCACCGCTACAGTATTATTATACTAGTATTATTGTTATCGTTATTTTTATAAAATGAAGTCACAGTAATCTTCTCACATGCACACACAGCGGGACATGGTAACGACTAACGTCTAATCATGACCATAAGCTATAACACATGTTTACATATCATATAAGCATATTACAATATGTAGTGTGAGATATGAAGAGAAATAAGACGTGGGCTGACCAGGGGAAAATAACCCATCAATAAAGTTCCAGTCCAGTTACAACATGCATTGTGCATTATTATAAAGTATATTAGATATAGAGATACAAAGTCATCCGCACCAGGACGATCCACAACATTTCAGATTGAAAAAGAGAAAATGGCGTGAATTGGACACACCCAGAGACTTCATGGTATTCAAGGAAGGAGACGGTAATCTTTTGATATATCGTCTATTCGGGCCCCTTTCTCTCTCTGCCATTGACCTACGACCCGGCAGTGTAAGAGCCTAAATGCATTAACTAAATATGTGGCCCAATAATTGAAGTTGCTAAAAGTATATTACTTTATGATAACGTCATAAACAATGCGGTAATCATTGTTCATCAATCATTGTTCATATGATTAGGCCCTGTTATTAGATCTTAGAATAGATGTGAGTTATTTCAAAAATAGGTGGTAGATCTTCGTTTGTTTACCACTGAGATGAAGCAACGAAACGGAAGGAAAGTTGGTCTCATATTCGTCTCCAACTGGTCGGGTCGTAACCATGGATGTATTAAAAGAGGGTGTAACGCCAACGTGAAATAGACTTTAACTGTGACTTCAAAGTGAAACTGAAAGTCTTCAAACCAATACGTCCATGCTTCAAAAGGCGTCGCACACCGGGTCAGGTCCACTCGAGACGGGATGGGGAAGCTCTACCAGGTCATCGTGTACGGGATCAACGGAGAGAAGATGGCAGTGGACCTGTGCAACACTGATGAACAGATGCAGACCATGACCGTGCTGCAGCTCAAGACGAAGATAGTCGAGCGTCTCCCGGGGACCGGAGGTACGATTGGCACCTTTTTAAAATTCGATGATTGATTATTGATTTGTTATTATTTTTCCTTGCGTAGGCCTATTGCCATAAATAAAACAACTGTAACAACTGCACAACTATAGAGGGCCCCTCAGTAGATGAATCCGGTTGGATCCGGTTTCGGATACACAGATAGAAAGAGACAGACAGACAGTGAGACAGAGTGAGAGAGAGACAGACGGACAAACTCTCAGTCAATCTTCGATGTCTTTTACATATCATTTATATTTGTATATTGCTGCTTGTGAGAAAGACCGTGAGGATTGCTGGACAATTCCGTTGTACTTTTATACAATGACAATAAAGACGATAGGATCAGTTTCTGATTCAGATTGTAACACGTGACTTCACACTCGTCCGGGTTCCCCAGGTGGCGAGAACCTGCGCCTCATCTTCACCAACAAGCAGCTGGACAACGACGAGGCGACGCTGGTCTCGTTTGGGATCCAGAACCAGTCCGTCATCCAGCTGGTGATGAGGGTCCCGGGCGGCGTCCTGTTCTCGCGATGAGGGTGCAGGGCGGCGTCCTGTTCTCGCGAGACCACTGACACATCCCGTGCCCCGTCCCCAATTTGTTTTTTATTATTATTATTATTATTATTATTATTATTATTATTATTATTATTATTATTATTATTATTATTATTAATAATAATAATAATAATAATAATAATAATACCGTAATAATAATAATACTAATAATAATAATAATAATAACCCGACGTGACGGGAACGCTCTTTTATCTGATCATCATTGTGTGAGCGCTTGTCAACGTCACTGCATTTGACCGAGTGCCTGAGGTGTGGAAGATATGCTGTTGGGTTGGTTTAATAATAATACAAAAATATGTTATGAAATAAAATGCTTTCAAGACACCGGACTCAGTGTTTGCCGTAGGCCTATCAGAATATAAAGTCACAGTAATCGCCTCACATGCACACACAGCGGGACATGGTAAGAACTAAGGTCTAATCATGACCATAAGCTATAACACATGTTTACATATCATATAGTCGAGGTTAACCGGAGACAACCAGCTGTACTGTGACCACTGCGATGACAAAGCGGACGCCACTATGGTAAGTCACGAACATTTTCACAATACGAACATTTGTCCGTGGAGACAGGATTTTGACCCTTGTGTTTAAATTAGGAGTGTAAGTTAGGGGAACATCCGGAGGTTCTGGTGTTGCTGCTGAAAAGGTTCGTGTTTGACTACCACTGCATGGAATACGTGAAGAACGACAGCCTGGTGGACGTTCCTCTGAACATTGATGTACCTGAGGTACAGCAACACACACACACACACACACACACACAATACCTGGCAGAGTAAACAGAGACACATGAACAATGATACACGTTGAACAGTGGGCTATGGGGCCACCCTGTGGCCATTATGGGTACATTACATTACATTACATTACATTAAGGGTCATTCAGCAAGTAATTCAAGAGAATTAGTCAAGGTAGTCAAGAGAACTACTAGTTACCATAACTGCATTTCATTACTAACAAGCCATAATAATATAATATATTCATACACATACACATATAATATATCATATATTACATGACAATAAGGTCATTCAATAGGTAGGCAAGATAACTACTAGTCACCAGAAGTCATAAGTTAATTTCCTGCCTAACAAGCCATAATAACCCACATATATAATAACATAATTGATCATAAATAAGATTTCCTTCCTAAAGAGCAGAACCAGTGCTCAGGTAAAAGTACAACAGTTATGTTATTATAACTCTAGTTCTATGATTCTAGGTGTAGCCGCCTAGGCTCATGGGCTTTGTCCCGTGAAACTTTCAGCAATGTACCAATCCACGTGGGCCCATTCCCCACAACGTGCATATGAGGCCATGCCGAGCGCCACTCACCCTCCACCCTTTATTTCAGCAATGGGGGTGCAGCAGGTTGGAAACTCGACTCATAGAACTAGAGTTATAATTACATAACTATCATTCTATTTCTTATAGGCTACGCCGTCTAGGTTTCACCTTATAGGTTAAGGCGAAGCTGCGAGCGTAGCCCGATAAATGTACCCCTGCTGGACCCAGGTCCCGGGGCACACCGGACTCAAGAAGTCACACTGCCATGAAACACGCAAAGCTGTGAATACTTACAGACTTATACAACAGAGAATTGGGCGAGTCCCAAACTATTTGACTCTGCCTGAATTTCTTGATAGAAAAAGGGCGGTGCCAAGTAGCAATATTCCTCCTAAGTTCAAACCTCTGTCCTGCAGAATTAACCTCTCAGGAGCCAAACAAACAACCGACCCCACAGATCGGGTGGGTGGTAAATAGCCCCATGCGCTTACGACAGCACGTCTGGCCTGTTCGGCACCGGCTACGGCGCCGACCAGGCGCCAACTTGTTCCGGGAACCATAAGGCTGATCGGCTCTCTGGGGCTACCAGAATGTGCAACAGACTCTCTCGTCTGATTCTCTCTAAAAGAGGATGAATCAGCTGAGACAGAGGAATACAAAAGTGTCCGTGGCCATGATCAGCCGCTCAGCACCGTGGAAAGCTCCAAATCATTTACGTGTGCGACAGGGGCTTTATCAATTTATCAGGGCAATGCTCGTAGGTCGGCATTTCGGACCGATCCAGAGCGCGTAGATCCAATAAGGGTCTCATCTCCCCAACTCTTGAGAACCAGGAAGTAGCTGTGGTAGTAAAAACCCCTGGCTTATTTGGAGGGGGGAACGACAAAGACGGCCCCCTTTCGCAAAAACACACACACCTCCGTCGCTAGAGCAGCGCTCACGACAGGGTCCTGGAGCATAGTCTCCACCAGGCCTTTACAGGGCGGGGGGACGATGCTTTAACTGAATGGGATGTCTACATTTCAGCACGCCGTCCAACCAATCGGGTAGGAGGCAGCGCTGTCGTCATTACACATAGCGCTCTGAAAGAGGGCGAGCAGAAAGCTGGGGAGCGCTGTTCAGTAAAGCGCGGTACTCCCCGGCCCCTACAGCCATCACGTGCCAAATCATCAAGCGGAGAAACCACAGCATCCACTGTGGATTCTACTGCGATTTATCAGGGCGCCGCTTGTAGGTCGGTGTTTTGGACCGATCCACGGCGGCGCCGATTGCCCAGCCTTTACCCTACAGCCATCTGACTGAGGGAAGGGGACAGCAAGTTGGGGTGCAGGTGATTGGCACGCGGCGTCGCCAAAGCGATCGCATAGTGAGTCCCCAGCCCGCTCATAGAGCACGCGGAGACCCCAGTTGTGCTACGCTGACTAGTCGTCACCCTACAGCCATAGGCCTGAGGGGAGGAGAGTGGCGAGACACATCATCCACCTGGGATTGTTGGTCTAAAAGAATCGCAGCATTCGGAGAGTTGCGATCGCCATGCGGTTCCTCGGCGACGGTGACAGTGTCTACATCGTCGCTCTCGTCACCGCCGTCTTCACTGGCAGGGTCAGCAGCTTCAAGTTCCTCGGCGTGCACATCTCCGAGGACCTCACATGGTCCACACACAACAACAAGAACGTCTCAAAGACTTCATATTTGGCCTTGGCGCGGCCGGGTTCTGAAAAGCGCCGTGGACGGTTAACATCATTCATCTTTCATCTTACTTATCTTCCACATTGCTGAAAGAATGTATGCGGGGCCCACGTGGATTGGTACATTGCTAAAATGTTCAGTGCATGCGATGCGCGCACGGGGCAAGCCCATAAGGCGAGGCCTAGACGGCGTAGCCTATAAGAAATAGAACAATAAGTTGTGTATCCATGGCTTCACACCAAGGGGAGACGTCTGTGTGTATCTTGATTGCTGTGATCTTTTCCTTGTTGTCTGTGGCTTGTTGGCCGCTCAGGGCCTGAGCTATGATCTGTATGCCACCGTGGACCACTACGGCAACCTGAGGGGTGGCCACTACACAGCCACCATCAGGCCTCCGGAGAGTGTCCTGGGCCGCTGGTACAAGTTTGACAACTCCAGGGTCAAGGAGCTGGTGGGTCTGCCGTTCCTTTCAACCGTAGTCATCTTAAAGTCATCAATCTTTCTCGGTTCTTACATAACGTGGTCACTTTCTGCCTTTCTACTTTCTTCAGGCGACCTTCACTCCTGAAAAGTATGTCACCTTCTTTCTAAACGTTTTAAGTTTCCGTGTCAGTGTGTGGGTTCCTTGTGTTCATACGGAGGATAAAACATTGATGTGAACTCCTTCTTCACAGGAGCTCCAGCGCCTTCCTCCTCCATGACAGGAGAAACCCACGTAGGTTTACCGAGGAGGACGTCCACCATTCTCCCACGACACAAACCAGACCATACACCTCATCTTCTCCTCCTGCTCTTTCTTCTTCTTCTTCTCCTTCTTCTTCTTCTATTTCTTCTTCTGCAGTGAGGGATTCACTCCAGCATGTGGACCACGGGTCGTCTGTGGAGCCGCCCAAGCTTGACGCCGTCCAGATGAGTGATAACGACAGAGCTGGCGAAGACGATGAAGATGACGGTGACAGCGGTGACGAGATCCGTCAGCGCTTTGGGGAAGGGAAGGGAGGCCGGCCCACCCGTCCTCGTCCCGGCGAGGTCCCCGGGTCGGGGGAGGGTGACAAGAAGACAGGCGACACAGGGGCTCCGCTCCCCCTGGTGGGTGGCCCGGAGGGTGGCGGCAACCAGAGGAAGAGGAGCCACCGACTTGACGTCTTCTTCCAGGAGGAGGAGAGGAAGGGCGACGTTTGGGGAGAGAGGAAAAATACCAAAATGGCTGTCATAGAGAATAAAAAGGTCAAACAAAAAAGGTTGACTGCTTTTGCTTCTGATTGAGTGCGGAAAACAGAGACCAGAAGAAGACATGTGCAAAACGTGTGCAAAAATTAAAAACCAAAACAATTAAAAAAACTGTGCATGTGTTGCAGCACGCAGACCTCAGACACAGAATAAAAGGCAGAACTATTTTAAACATTTCGATCTTTCATTGATCAGTGTGATCATCATTGGGACTGTGTGTGTGTGTGTGTGTGTGTGTGTGTGTGTGTGTGTGTGTGTGTGTGTGTGTTTGTGTGTGTGTGTGTGTGTGTGTGTGTGTGTGTGTGTGTGTGTGTGTTTCCTGAAAATAAAGATGAATGGGCTATATGCACTAAGCTGTGTGAAGTACTTCCGGCTTCAAATAATGCGGTTCAGCCTGTTCCGGTGTATTTGTTTACTTCCAACTAGCAGTAGCTACAGCTACTGTAGCTACAGTAAGTCTTAATAAAAAGGTTAATGTACCTACTGCGTGACCGCTGCAGCCTGTGTCATACGAGATGAGACATTGGCCTAGTTGTTACAGCTAACATTATTTTGGTGACCGTGTATGATTGTATTAACTTTGTTTATTAATGACTGACAAGATGTGTCTTTTTGTAAATATATTTCCCAGCTATGACCACCTGATGGCATTTTGGGGTTTGAATGAGCCTTCAAATTACTAAATAGCTCGGAACTCCAGAGCCAAGAGCCTCCAGAGCACGTCCATCAATGGTAGGTTATGGTCTGAGCTGCTCTGTAGTAACAGAGGGTGGGATGCCATTGCATTTACAGAAGGCTACACTAAAGGACTCAGCCCCCTTTAAATACACCAGTGCTCTACAGCAATTCAGTTTTCCCCATGGTATGGTAAACATAACCATTATAAAACATTTAGCCAAACAAGAGCACATCCTTACTAGTTTATAACTTAAAGCAGTAACTTTTTTTTCAACCTTCCAGAGACAGCTGCTCCAGCCAATCTACAAGTTCTTTCTTTTCCTCGTCTTCCTGTCGGTTGGTTTGAAGGAGAGGGACCCGGCGCATCGATTCAACATACACCAGACCACAGTGAGCCGCATTATTGCAACATGGACACGTTTTCTAGCCACTGCACTGAGGTCTCAATGCATCTGGCTCACACCTGCAGAAGTGCAAGCTTAGCTCCCTGAGGAATTCAGAGATTTCCCAGACACCCAGGTCATCTTGGACTGCACTGAGCTCAAGTGTCTGACACCATCCTCACCACTCCTGCAAAGTGAGATGTACTCCACCTACAAATCTCACTGCACCATGAAAGGGCTTATTGACGTTTACAGTGGCATGCCTGCTGTCAAACTACCAAAACAAGGCATTAGTTAAGGCATGGGTTAAGTAAAACATTGGTTCAACACCAGGTTTTTGTAATTTAATTTAATGAATTTTGTTTATTCCAGTGGCAGATCATTTGGTTAAACATTCTGTAAATCTTATGTACACAAACATTATCAATGTAAGCAAACTGTTGAATGTAAAGTCATTTGTATAGATTAGTAAAAATGAACATTGTAACATATTGTACATATATCATATTGAACTATTGTAACATATTGGCAAAAACATGATTGCAATAAACTGAACTGCAATAAAATATTTTATAACATTTTGTCATTCCAATCTTTCATTGAAGAACCTGGGTGTTGCTCATGTTAATTTCTCAAAGATGGGTATCTTGGCATGTATATGTAGAAAAATAAATGGTCAGCGTTTTCTCTAGTAGATCTTTGTACTTATGGATCCATGTACTTGGAACTGTTTGGAACAGCAATGCCACTCTGTGATTGCACACAACACTGCCTGCCACACAGGAGCGTCGGCTGTGTCAACATCACTGGCCATGAATCACAAAGCGTAATCTAAGAAGAAAGAGAAAACAATTAGAAATATACCCTCTGCTTCATGGAAAAGAGCAAGTAGGTTTATATGAGTACAACATACATGACTCAAACTAACTTCAATAACCTTCCTTGATAACTATTATGCCTTAGATGGTGTATATTAGCAGTGTTAACTTATGTAAATGTTTCTGATCACCCAAACACCCACATTATCCTTCAAATGATCTGACCAATGTGCAGGGAGACAGGCAAACATTGAAGTTGGTGAGTCTTTCGGAATAAACTGAGCTATAATGCTCCACTGAACGAGGATGAACAACGTTACACAGCTTCCTGCCTCCACTTAAACTGTGTCTCACTCTTCCTCATTGTCCTGTAACACAAGGCTCTCACCATCTGCCCTGACAGCCCGTCTTTATTGGACACTGAATCAAACAACAGATAAGTTAGTCAGTCAGTTATCAATTGCTTTCTTACCTTCCTAGTTGTGTATGTATGACACCGCATACAATTGACAACCTTTATCCAACTTGCTTGTTGGGGTTTTGGTCGTCCTACAAATCTGGGAGCTCATATAAACACCGGGTGAAGAATGTCGCCAATGAACCGGAAACAATCGAGCAGCATTAAATCGCATTAAGTAGAACGTGGAAGTGCTTGTGCATATAGCCCATTGTAACTTGGTGAACGAAGCCTTCAGATATAAGGCTTTGCTAATGATACATATATTTTGTAAGACACTTTACTGCAATAAACGTGAAATAGTCATAAATCTTTCTCGGTTCTCGTAACGTGGTCACTTTTTGCCTTTCTTCTCTCTACAGGTGATCAAAATATTCCTGAAAAGTATGTGTGAACTTCTTTATAAACGGTTTACCGAGGAGGCCGTCCACCATTCTTCCACGACACAAACTTCAGACAACAATTCACCTCGTCTTCTCCTGCTCTTTTTTCTTCTTCTTCTTCTTCTTCTCCTTCTTCTTCTGCAGTGAGTGATTCACTCCAGCAGGTGGACCACGGGTCGTCTGTGGAGCTGTCCGAGCTTCACGCCATCCAGTTAAGTGATGATGACGGGGCTAACGAAGATGACAGCGGTGACGAGGTCCACCCCAAAGCGCTGCAGATGAAGAGTCTGCAGTGTTTTTGGGAAGAGAAGGGAGGCCGGCCCACCTGTCCTCGTCCCGGCGAGGTCCCCGGGTCGGGGGAGGGTGGCAGACGACGGCGGCTCCACCCCCCAGGTGGGCGGCTCCGCCCCCCAGGTGGGCGGCTCCACCCCCCAGGTGGGCGGCTCCACCCCCCAGGTGGGCGGCTCCACCCCCCAGGTGGGCGGCCCGGAGGGTGGCGGATACCGTTTAGTCGGTCCCAGGTGGAGGAGTGGAAGGGCGATACAAAAATGGCCGTCATAGAGCGTGAAAAGGTTAAAAGGTTATTTAGAGGGAAGGACTGCTGTTGCAAGAAACTGTTCCTGTGTTGCAACATGCAGACCTCAGACAGAATAAAAGGCAGAACTGTCTTTCAAACTCTTTCAAATATTTTGATCTTGCAATTGTAACCCAGGTTACCTGCCTTACAGAGGTTCCCTGAACGCTGTAGAGCCGATGAATGGGAGTCGGAGGCGGCGTGTTTAATATGGAACTCCACACTTTATTTTCCATTTAAGTTTTACAGCAGGGGAAACACATCTGCTACTTGCTACTCCAGCTAGCACACCACAACACAACAACAACAACACGGTACGCACCCTAACCGGTCCGTGGTGCAACACACACTAAATACAAACAGTGAATTATGTTCCCATAACGTTCCACCACACAAGCCCCCCCAGAATTCACCCATACACAAAGTCCGTGCGGTGGGGAGGAACGACAGGCCGACCACCACGACTCCGGAGAACGTGAGCCGGGGAGGCGACCTCCACAGGGGCGGCCGCTGGGAGAGGTGGGACCGGAACCGCAGGCCCCAATTTGGTGACAGGGGTCAAGGCCGGGGGGGCGAGCCCGTCGCGGAGGCCGTGCCAGCACCACCGGCTGGTCCAAGTCCAGTTGAGCAGCCTTCACCCGGTCCACCGAGACGTGCTCGGCTTTGCCACCCAGGTCGACCACCTGGGAGGCAAAAAAAGTGCTTGCCCCCGTGTTCCAAAACCCGGAAAGGCCTGTCGTAAGGAGGCTGCAGGGGGCCCCTGTGAGCGTCGTGCCGGATGAACACGTGCTCCGCTGAGCGAAGCCCCACGGGAACCCGGGACACCTGAGTGCTGTGCTGAGCAGTGGGGATCGGAGCAAAAACCTTAGCGGCGTCCTGCAGGAAAACTCGCTGGGCCGTCGCCGACGAGGGGGCCGATGCGTTGGGAAGGAAATCCCCTGGAACTCTCAGCGGCTGACCGTAGACCATCTCAGCTGTGGAACACCGCAGATCCTCCTTAGGCGCGGTTCTCAGGCCCAGCATAACCCAAGGCAGCTTGTCGACCCAATTACTGTCCGTCAGCCCGGCTCTGAGGGCCGCCTTCATGGAGCGATGGAAACGCTCGCAGAGACCGTTGGCCTGAGGGTGATAAGCGGTTGTCCGGTGGAGCTTAACCCCCAAACCCCCGGCCACAGCGTTCCAGAGCTCGGATGTGAACTGGGAACCGCGGCCCGAGGAAATGCCGAAACGACACACCCATGTCGCAATGAAGGCCCGGACTATGTTGACGCGAGTGGGACCGCCTCCGGCCAACGGGTTGTCCTGTCCACCATAGTTAGGAGGTAGGAAAAAACCATGGGAGGAGGGTAATGGACCAACCAGATCGATGTTGACGTGGTCAAACCTCCTCTCAGGCACCAGGAATTTCTCCAGGGGGCCCTTTGTGTGGCGGTGCACCTTAGCACGCTGGCAAGCCACACACGTGCCGGCCCAAGCCCTCACGTCCTTTTTGAGCCCCCGCCAGACGAATTTCGCGGCCACCATCCGCACCGAAGGCTTCCCGCCGGGGTGCGACAGGTTGTGCACCGTCTCGAACACGGAACGCCTCCAGCTGGTGGGAACGACCGGGCGCGGCTGACCCGTGGAGACGTCACACAGGAGAGCAACGCCCGCGTCGCCGAAAACCACATCCTCCAGGCGCAGCCCCACATCAGCCCCCTTCAGGGCCTGGACACTGGGGTCCGTGACCTGGTCCATTGCCATGCGGGTATAGTCGAGGCCCAACTGGATGGCTCCGATGACGACCCTGGAGAGGCAATCTGCGACCAGGTTTGACTTACCAGCCACGTGCTGGATGTCCGTGGTGAACTCCGAGATTTAGGAAAGCTGCCGTTGCTGGCGAGCAGACCAAGGCTCCGCCACCTTGGACATGGCGAACGTGAGCGGCTTGTGGTCAACGAACGCCGTAAATTCACGGCCTTCCAGCAAAAATCGGAAGTGCCGCACGGCCAACCAGAGTCCAATGAGCTCCCGGTCAAAAGCGCTGTACCTGCGTTCCCTGGGCGTTAGCTGGCGGCTGAAAAAGGCAAGTGGTTGCCAGGCACCGTCCACCCACTGCTCATGCACCGCACCGACGGCGTAGTCCGATGCATCGGTGGTAATGGAGATGGGGGCCGTGGGCGACGGATGCACCAGCAAGGCCGCCTAAGCCAGTGCGGTCTTGACCTCCTTAAAGGCAACCTCAGCCTCCGTCGTCCAGTCGATCTCCTGGATGGGGGCCTTACCTTTCAATGCCTCATACAGCGGCCGCATAATGTGGGCGGCCCGGGCGATGAAACGGTGGTAGAAGGTCACCATCCCTAGGAACCCACGGAGTGACCGGGCCATGTGCGGGCGAGGAACGCCGCGACAGCCTCAACCTTCGCCGGCAGGGGTGATGCTCCGCCCTTGGTGACGCGGTGCCCAAGGAAGTCAATGCCAAACACGCCCAGAGGTGAGACAGGTGTTCCTCCTCAGAAGTGCTGGCGACGAGTATGTCGTCAAGGTAGACAAACACAAACGGTAAGTCCCGCAGCACGGAATCCATCAGGCGCTGGAATGTTTGCACGCCGTTCTTGAGCCCAAAAGGCATCCGCAGGAGCTCAAACAACCCAAATGGCGTTATCACCGCCGTTTTGGGAATGTCCAGGGGATGCATGGGCACCTGGTGGTATCCACGCACTAGGTCCACCTTAGAAAACACCAGCCTACCCGCCAGGTGCACCGAATGTGGCGGCACCGGGTAGCGGTCCGGTGTCGTAGCGTCGTTGAGGCAGCGGTAGTCCCCACACGGGCACCAACCGCCATTAGGCTTGGGGACGATGTGCAGAGGAGACGCCCAAGGACTGTCAGACCGGCGGATGATACCCAGGCGTTCCATGGTTGAGAACTCGCTACTGCGAGTTTAGAAGGGTTCAACCGCCGGGCCCTGGCGTAGACCGGGGGTCCCTCAGTGGTGACGTGGTGCTCCACCCCATGCTTGGTGGTGGGCGCAGAGAAAGTGGGCTCCGTCAGGTCCGGGAACTCGGCCAACAACCTGAGGTACTTGTCCGCACCCGACAGCGAACCTGACAGCCCGTTGTACGCCGCTTTGCCAAGCGTACACACAAGGGAGGAAAACGTCAAGGCATCAACCAAGCGTTTGTTTCCAACGTCCACCAGGAGCCCGTGAGCACATAAAAAATCTGCCCCGAGGAGGGGAAAAGAAATGTCTGCTGTGACGAAATCCCAGTTGAACCGCGGCCCCCCAACGCATAAACACATCGACCTCACGCCATAAGTGCGGATGGGGCTGCCATTAGCTGTCGTCAACTGCAGTCCGTGCCCCCCTCGAGCAACGTCCTCCCTCGACGCAGGAAACACCTCCGCTGAGCGCCCGTGTCACAGAGAAACCGGCTTCCCGAGACACTGTCGCTAACGAAGAGCAGCCTGCTCGTGCCGCCAATGCTCAGGGCCACTACCGACCACTCTAACAGGTCCGTGGTGCAACACACACTAAATACAAACAGTGAATTATGTCCCATAACGTTCCACCACAATCTATTCATTTCTATCTCGACTTATTGCCGAAATCCAAGCTTCTCTTCTCTCTTCAGTAAGTGTTTCGAACTCTTCCCCTTGATTTTGTATAACAGAAGGTATAGGAATAGTCCTACGCCGTCCAACTATAACCCAATGAACCATGTCATATTGCGACTCGGTGTTTACGTTTGAAGGGCTCCAACATGGCGGATAGCAACCGTTGTATGGTTTTAGTCACGTGGGTGAAAACCAAGAATTGCCTGCTTTGCATAACATGTAACACGACGCCCCTGCCTCCACGTGTCCTCTTCAGTTCCTGGTTCGCAAAGCGAAACCAAAACGAACAACGACTTTCCTCTCCTTTCCTCTCAGACCTTTCCTCTCAGTCCCCGTAATTAACACCGTAAAACCACGATGAGCGATGAGAAGAAGAACGACCCGCTGGACGCCACGATGAGCGATGAGAAGAAGAACGACCCGCTGGACGCCACGATGAAGTATGTCAACAAGCCGGACGACATCGACCCGCTTCGTAAGTAATCAATCAATCAGTCAAAACCGTAGATCGATTTATTTCCGAGGAGGGGATGACAAACCGGTTATATATATATATATTTAGACACACACACACACACACACACATATATATATAAAAGCTAAAATAGCTTTGAAAGAAAGGATTCACAGGAAGGTATTTCAAAGATAAGAATTGTTTTCTGATGTATTGGTGGTTAAATATGTATCTCCCTCCCTCCCTCTCTCCCTCTCTCTCTCCCTGTCTACCTCCCTCCCGGTCACCCTCCCTCCCTCTCTCTCTCTCCCTCCCTGTGTTCCTCACCCATAGAGGAGGACGAGGACCTGGTCGTGGAGATGTCCTGTGGCCACACCACAACCCCGGGCTCCCTGACCGGATGGTGCAGCAGTCTGCTCGAAGAGGTAGGGACACACCAGGGGCCCCTCCACACTTATTAACCCTGGACACGCCCCGCTCAACAACAGTGACTTATTATAGTGATAATAGAGGGCCCTTAGTAGGGCGTATACCTCTGCAATACCAAAAAGATCTGGATTCGTATCCAGATGTTTCCCTTAATGTTCTTAAATCCTAATTGGCTTTCCACCTAAACCCTCACCAAGTCTTATGCAAATGTTTGAGTAACTTTGTGAAATATTACACACTTTGAGATTTTGTTCCAATGCTAAAGAATCCTGGATTCAGATTTGGATCTGGGCCAACATCAATCGTTCCTTGGCCCATAAGTAATCTTACCTACATATATATAATAATATCCAATTCATAACTTTTTGAGTTATATTTCTAACAGACAAACTGACTAACAGAGGTGAAAACATAGCCTCTGAGGTAATGTTTTAGTCATTGAGTTAGTCCTAAACTATATAGAATAGTTAATGTGGTCCTGTGTGCTGTATGTTAATGATGTGTTCTCTGACCCAGGGTCAGTGCAAATTCACGTGCCCCGCCCTTAACGACGGAAAGGTGTGCGGCGTGGAGCTGTCCTATCAGGAGGTCCGGCGTGTGGCCGCGCTGACGGTCGACGAGATGCAACAATTTGAGGAGAGGCTGGGGCATCTGACCATCTACGCCACGTGCAAAATCAAAGCGGTGAGTGTCCTGATGAAGTGTGTCTGTGGAGAGAAAGGGACCGACCACAGCCTAACGTTGAATGTTATCCGGTCTGGTTATTCCCATGCAGTGCCCCGGATGCGGGACGTATGTGGAGAGAAAGACCGAGGACAACCTCTGCTTCAGCTGCCCCATCTGCGAGGAGAGCAACAGGCCCAGCCATCAGTTCTGCTGGCAGTGTCTGCAGCCGTGGAAGGGGCCCGCGCCCCGGGTGGACCGCTGCAAAAACCCCGGCTGCGTCGACAAGGACCGGCAGCTGCTGCAGAGCTGCCGTCTTATGGAGTTGTCCGATGTGCAAGGCGTGGGGCCCTGCCCCTCCATCCGGGCCTGCCCCACCTGCGGCATGAAGGTGGAGCACACCGGCACCGACTGCAAATATATCATCTGTCACCGCTGCAGGGTGGAGTTCTGCTTTGTGTGTCTGAAGCTGGAGGAGCAGTGCCTGCAGACCAGCTCCCACTTCGAAGCGTGCAGCAGTGGCATCGCCCCACGGCAGACCTCCATTCCTAAATGGAAGAAATAGCTGATATGAATGATATGTTAATAATAATAATAATAATAAATTATATTTATAATGCACTTTTAATTTGCATGGGCAAAACTCAAAGTGCTACAGAGTAAAAATGGTTTAAATAAAACAGAATAAAAGCAGCGACGTCTATTTTCAAATCTAGTGAAAAGCTATTCTAAAAAGGTGTGTTTTTAGGCCTTTTTTAAAAACATCCACAGTCTGTGGTGTCCTCAGCTGGTTTTGGAGGGCGTTCCACAGTCTGTGGTGTCCTCAGCTGGTTTGGGAGGGCGTTCCACAGTCTGTGGTGTCCTCAGCTGGTTTGGGAGGGCATTCCACAGTCTCAGAGCAGCGGAGCAGAAGGCTTGGTCTCCCATGGTTTTCAGTTTGGTCCTGGGGGGAAGGAGGAGGTTTGCCTTTTCAGAGCGTAGGCTCCTCGTGGAATTTTGTGGGGTGAGAAGTTCTTTGATATATGAGGGCGCATTTCCATGAATGCACTGATAGGTGAAGAGGGTGATTTTGTAGTCAATCCTGAGTGAGACCGGGAGCCAGTGCAATAATTTGAGTATGGGCGTGATGTGCTCATACTTCCGCACTCTCATCAGGATCCTAGCAGCACTGTTCTGGATGTACTGCAGCTTCTGGATGTTCTTGGCAGAAATCCCAATGAGAAGTGCGTTACAGTAATCTAGCCTGGAGGAGACAAAGGCATGGACAAGCTTTTCAGCATCTGATAGACTGAGTGTGGGACGGAGTTTAGCAATGTTCAGGGTGTCTCCCATTCAAAGTCTAAATGTGCAGACCTTTTGTGGTCTATTGCTGCAGGCTACTGTCTACTACTCGTGAATACATTTTATTTCCATTTTAAATGGTACAATAAGTCATCGAGAAGTGAAGAAATAAAGTAGTTTCTTTTTTAGGTTTAAAAATAAAAAACATCAATAAACTATGTATAAACAATATATACGCAAATATATTAAATATATTAAAAAAAAATGTCAATGCAACAGTATTTACAAAAGAGTTGGATAAATATAAGTATACGGTCCCTAAACTAGAAAACAATATATGGTCAGATATAAATGTGTGTGTGTGTGTGTGTGTATGTGTGTGTGTGTGTGTGTGTGTGTGTGTGTGTGTGTGTGTGTGTGTGTGTGTGTGTGTGTGTGTGTGTGTGTGTGTGTGTGTGTGTGTGTGTGTGTGTGTGTGTGTGTGTGTGCATGAGATGAGCTGTGTGTGGGACTTGGTGGGTGAGATCTGTGCTCACAGTCCTGATGGCCTGTGGTAAGAAACTTCAAAAATGAATTATCACTTAAAAAAAGTATTCAAGATTCAAGAAAAAAAATTTATGTTTCTGTGAGTTTATAAACTGGCGTGGATGAGAAGTTCAATGATAATGTGTGTTTAGTTCAGATTAAATGTCATCTCTATCTTGGTGTAACCATGGGTTACATGCATGTTTTCTTGTAGCCTACTACAAATGTTCTCTATGAAGTGTTTTGATTAATAGTTTATGATTGACTTGTCTTCAGAGAGAGAGAGAGAGAGAGAGAGAGAGAGAGAGAGAGAGAATGCTTTCTAATTACACTGATATCCAAATACAGACACAGTATGTTTATATGTACAATACAGGTGTTTATGCAAGACACATACAGCTAGACACAGAGCCAGCAGGGACACTGTGGTCTTAACCTTGAGAACCAGAGGGGTCGCTGAAGTATCAATAAAAGAAAATGCCCACCCAGCCACCAACTGTACTCACTGTTACCGTCAGGCAGGCGATACCGCAGTATCAAGTGCCGTACAAATAGACTTATAGATAGCTTCCACAGTCAGGCCATCAGGCTGCTGAACAAGGGCGTATAGCATATAACAATGTATATTTTATTATATTGATTTATATATACATATTGCTCTTTTTCTGTGTTATTATATTGCATTTTATAAATTGCATTTTTATTTTATATATTTAACTTTATACAGTTTTGTCTATTCTATTCTGTTTTTATTCTATTTTATCTTATTTTTATAACTGCTGTCTGTCGTCGGGTATTGCACATAAGATTTTCACTCACTGCTTTATACTTGACTTACTTGACTTGACTTGACACACACACACCACTCTGTCCCAATGATGATCAATGCAAGATCAAAATGTTTAAAAGAGTTTAAAAGAGAGTTCTGCCTTTTAGTCTGAGGTCTGCGTGCTGTAACACAGGAAACGCTTTTTGGTTTTGCATTTACATTTTTTAGCTTTTTGATTTTTGGACACGTACATACACGTCTCCTTCTGGTCTCCCTTTACGCGGGTTTTTCACACAAGATATGCAGCAGAAGAAATTCTTCACTGTTTTTGTAAGCGTTTTAATTTGTTTCTCTTGGACGGTATTTTTCCTCTCTATCCAAATGGATGAGTCCCTTTGGTGGCTCCTCTTGGTCAGGTTGCTGCCACCCTCCGGGCCGCCCACCTTGGGAAAGAAGAAAAAGAGACCACGTTACCAGAACCCAGAAAGATTTATGGCTATTTGGATATTATTATTTATATTATTATCATTATCATTACTAACAAAGCCTTATATCTGAAGGCTTCGTTCACCAAGTTACAATTCATCTTTATTTTCAGGAAACACACACACACACACACACACACACACACACGCACACACACACACACACACACACACACACACACACACACACACACGCACACACACACACACACACGCACACACACACACACTGATGATCACGCTGATTAATGCAAGATCTAAATGTTTAAAAGAGAGTTCTGCCTTTTATTCTGGTCTGAGGTCTGGGTGCTGCAACACACAGTTTGTTTGTTTTTCCTTACATATTTTTAGCTTTTTCATTTTTGGACACGTACATGTCTTCTTCTGGTCTCCCTTTAAGGGTGTTTTCCGCACCCAATCAGAAGCAAAAGCAGCCAACCTTTTTTTTTACCTTTTTATTGTCTATGACGGCCATTTTTGTATTTTTCCTCTCCCAAAATCCTCGCCACCATCCTCCGGCACGCCCACCTGGGGGGCGGAGCCGCGGCCTTGTGGGCGGAGCCGCCGGCCTTGTGAACGGAGCCGCCGGCCTTGTGGGCGAAGCCGCCGGCCTTGTGGGCGGAGCCGCCGGCCTTGTGGGCGGAGCCGCCGGCCTTGTGGGCGGAGCCGCCGGCCTTGTGGGCGGAGCCGCCGGCCTTGTGAACGGAGCCGCCGGCCTTGTGGGCGAAGCCGCCGGCCTTGTGGGCGGAGCCGCCGGCCTTGTGGGCGGAGCCGCCGGCCTTGTGAACGGAGCCGCCGGCCTTGTGGGCGGAGCCGCCGGCCTCCCGCCGGAGGAAAGCGCGATGGGCCGGCCTCGCTGTGGGACTTGGTCTCGTTGGTGGAGACCTCTGTGTCGCCTGTCTTCTTGCCACCCTCCCCCGACCCGGGGACCTCGTGGACCTCGTCACCACTGTCATCGTCATCTTCATCGTCTTCGTCAGCCTTGTCATCCATGTATCCATGGCTTCACACCATACACTTATTGTTCTATTTCTTATAGGCTACGCCGTGTAGGCCTCAACTTATGGGCTTGTCCCGTGCGCGCATCGCATGCACTGAACATTTCAGCAATGTACCAATTCCCCACGCCAACGTGCATATAAGGCCCGCATAGCGGCACTCACCCTCCTATTTCTTTCAGCAATGTGGAAGGTACGTAATGATGAAAGATTAATGATGTTAACCGTCCACGGTGCTTTTCAGAACCCGGCGGTGCCAGGGCCAAGAACACCTGCGCGGAGTGCCCGGCAAGCCCTTGAATGACCAACACACCTTGTGTTTTCGTTGCCAGGGAGCAGACCACGCCATAGCCACCGTAAGGGATGCCAGGAGTTGTCTCCCATGCTGTTCCATGACCAAAGATGAAGTCTTCGAGAGGTTCTTCGCACCGGCGGTCAATTTAAACAACGCCGTCGATATCCTCGCCGGTGAAACATCTTGTGCCAGTGAAGACGAGAGCGACGATGTAGACACTGTCACCGTCGTCGAGGAACCGCATGGCGATCGAACTCTCCGAATGAAGAGTCTTCTTGCTGCGATTCTTTTAGACCAACAATCCCAGGTGAATGTTGTGTCTCGCCACTCTCCTCCCCTCAGGCCTATGGCTGTAGGGCGACGACTAATCGGCGTAGCACAGCTGGGGTTTTTACTTTACTGTACAGCGCTCCCCAGCTGTCTGCTTGCCCTCTTTCAGAGCGCTATGCGTAATGACGACAGCGCTGCCTCCTACCCGATTGGTTAAACCTAAATGGAGACATCCCATTCAGTTCAAGCATTGTCCCCCCGCCCTGTAAAGGCCTGGTGGAGACCATGCTCCTTGCAGGAAACGTCTTCGCTTCACCTTTTTGGGCGTGCCCTATGAATACCTGTGCCTGCTATTCGGGTACTCGCTGGCCCAGCACACCTTCTCCAAGTGCGTGGAGGCAGCGCTTGGGCCGAGTTATTTTTGACCTCGCGACCTGTTGATTTGAAGTCATCCAGAGGGAGCGGCGAGGAAGAACACCATGGTATTATAAAACACCTGTCCTTCCTGGGCTTCAACAACAATTGGTAAAATAGCTCCCACTCTCCAGCCGTCAGCTTGGTTGGATCCCAGGCGTCACAAACTTAAGGTTCTCACGTGCCCCGCTCGGTGTCCCCCGACCTGCTGTAACGCCTCTAGAAGGGTTCCCCTTGGCAGGGGGACGTAATACTTAATACGCTTCACGGACGTTTCGTTGACAGGTCAGGGAGGGATGTGTCTCTCCTACTTGGTCGGAAACGAGTGGCCAACAACCAGCACACAAATGTTTTGGAGCTTTCCACGTAGCCGGTGCCAAACAGGCCAGAAGTGCTGTCGCAAGCGCATGGGACTATTTACAACCCACCCGATCTGTGGGGTCGATGGTTGCCTTGGCTCCTGAGAGGTTGATTCTGCAGAACAGAGGTGTGTCTGCAGCAGTAATCAATACTATTCAGGTCACATCTGTTCTTTACGCAGTGAAGTGGGGTGGTTTCTCTAGTGGTGCGACCACAATCGAGTCCCATCTCGCTGTGAGATCGGAAGCTTACCGAGCTTCTTACAATCCTTGCGGCAGCTTCATGGTCTTCCCCCGGCCCCTTTGTCCCCTTAACATGCTTCTACAGGCTCTATCGGTCACTGTGTTGGAATCAGGGGCCATGCTCCCTGCTCCTAGCGAGGGACAGGAATACCTTTATTTGCTCAGAGCTGTTACAATGCGTAACGTTGCTCCATGGTAAACCTATTCCTTCTTGTCACTCTGCAGTGACCGGGTATTCGTACTCTGGTTACGGTTTGTAACCAGCGTTGGAATATCCCGGCAACTCTTTATTGATGTATGTGTCTTTCGTAAGTGTTGCGTTGATAGACATGTTGCGTGCAACATTATGTGCTTGGTCGGCTAATAGTCTCCTCGCGTTACTATGTCGCCGGCCGGCTTGTCACACTAGTTGCATATTTTCAGCGCTGGCGATGTGGCTCTTTTTCTTCCTCGGCCTCACTCGTTGAGTGCGGATGTAGGAGGAGCCTTGCTGCATGACGCTGGTTGGCTGCTTATGATTCCTTTCCCGCCCGATGGGGGGCGGACGTAGGAGGAATATTGCTACTTGGCACCGCCCTTTTTCTATTAAGAAATGTAGGCGTGAGTCCAATAGTTAGGGACTCGCCCTATTCTCTGTTCTCTGTATTCACAGCTTTGTTGGTTTCTTTATTGAGGAAGTGGTGTTTACACTTCAGGTCTTCTTGAGTCCGGTGTGCCCCGGGACCTGGGTCCAGGGGTACATTCATCAGGCTCCGCTCGCAGCTTCGCCTTAACCTATAAGGTGAAGCCTAGACGGCATAGCCTATAAGAAATAGAACGATAGTTATGTTTTATAACTCTAGTTCTATGATTATAGGCGTAGCCGTCTAGTTTCCCACCTGCTGCACCCCCATTGCTGAAATAAATAGCGTTGAGGGTGAGCGGCGCTCTGTGCGGCCTCATATGCACGTTGTGGGGAATGTGGGCCCACGTGGATTGGTACATTGCTGAAGGTTTCATAAGGCAAAGCCTAGACGGCTACACCTAGAATGGAACTAGAGTTTAATAACATAACTATCGTACTTTTACCTGAGCACTGGTTCTGCTCTTTAGGAAGGAAATCTAAAATGTTCTCTTGCCTACCTGTGGAAAGACTTGCTCAATGACTGTAATGTAATGTAATGTAATGTAGTGTAATGTAATGTACCCATAATGGCCACAGGGTGGCACCATAGCCCACTGTTCAACGTGTATCATTGTTCATGTGTCTCTGTTTACTCTGCCAGGTATTGTGTGTGTGTGTGTGTGTGTGTGTGTGTGTGTGTGTGTGTGTGTGTGTGTGTGTGTGTGTGTGTGTGTGTGTGTGTGTGTGTGTGTGTGTGTGTGTGTGTGTGTGTGTGTGTGTGTGTGTGTGTGTGTGTGTGTGTGTGTGTGTGTTGCTGTACCTCAGGTACATCAATGTTCAGAGGAACGTCCACCAGGCTGTCGTTCTTCACGTATTCCATGCAGTGGTAGTCCAACACGAACCTTTTCAGCAGCAACACCAGAACCTCCGGATGTTCCCCTAACTTACACTCCTAAGGGTCAAAATCCTCTGTCTGCATGAACGGTTGTTCCTTATTGTCCAAAAATGTTCGTGACTTACCATAGTGGCGTCCGCTTTGTCATCGCAGTGGTCACAGTACAGCTGGTTGTCTCCGGTTAACCTCGACTGGCAGAAAAGCGCCTTCAAGCCATCCGTCTTGTGAAAGGGGACGGACAAAATACACCGCATAAAACAGGACTAAAATCATGCACATGAACTACAAGATGTCAATCATGCAGTAGCTTGTGCACCATGCCGTTTAGACCGGCTGTTTATTGGTTGTGGGGTTTGTGTGGGTGTGTGGGTGTGTGGTTGTGTGTGTGTGTGTGTGTGTGTGTGTGTAGTCATGTTCCTATTGGATAAAGCCCTTGATTGGCAGCTCCTGATTGGTTAACCCGGCGGTAACTGATATTCTTGTATAATCACAGTTCAATTAGGTTAATAAAGCCTTGTTGTTACTTATTTCAGTGGACCGTGTTCAGTTTGAATATAATCAGTATTCAGTATTGTAGCTTGAATACAGACACTGTATATAATATAATATATAACTCAGACAAATATATACTGTATGTCAGTGGAGGCTCGTCCATTGAGGAAAGGGAGGACCAGCCTCCCGAACATTTCTGAGAAGAATAATTACACATAAATGTAACACATTTATCTGTGAAAATACTGACAATATTACTATTTTAACATTTTGAAGGCACAACAATCATGTCCCTGTGTCAAAGTACCAACAGCGCCCCCTACTGCAATTGAAAATTACTGTACAGAGGTCCGTCCTCCCCAAGCTCCCCATTGAAGTCCATTATCAAACTGCTGGACCTGAGCGGCCGGGGAGTCCTGGTGTTTAACATGAGTGTGTACTGCAATTAGGGAGGACTATCCTCCCTTAGGGCGGGGCTAGCCAGAGGCTCTGTGAACCAATCAGCAGAGCTCCCTGCACTGGTGCAGGGAACATACCCAATCAGAATTTTGGGGGGCGGGTTATTATCATGCGCAGATCTATCTTGTGTCATTCATTAATTCCGCGTTCCAGTCAACTTGTGAGTCTTATATTTACTTTTAAATTTATTTCAGATTTTAAGCTTTCGAGTTCCGACCTAAAAGCGTTCCAGGCCAAATGAGGCCAAACGTAAACAGAAAGCATGGCTGACCGTGACAAGGTAGTGTTTCTTTGGATCGCGATTATACAATTTATGTGATTTACGTGCATAACTGGTTTTACTATACGATAGTATGTGTTATTTTTATTAAATACACGTAAATATACTTTACACAAAAAACGCTTCTCCCTCAAATCACTCAATTTTAATTTTGTTAGGTTTGTTTGGTAGAAATAGCCACTGTGCATAGAACTTCTATTCAGATTTTCATAATTAAAGAAGTAATCGCTAAATAGCTGTTTTTCATCAAAACAATGCTTCTTCCCCAGAAGAAACTGATTGGTTTCAATTCTGTTTGGCTTGTCTGCTCAAATGACAATGATAACATATAAAATTCAGACATATATTTATATATATATATATATATATATATACTGTATATATATATATATATATTATATATATATATTTTGTATACTATAAATATATAAATATTGTATACTGTATATACTGTATATGTATATTCCACCACCTTTGGAGTTGTTCTCGATGGCCAGATTCAAAGTCCAAAAGGGACCGTCAGTGTCAACAGTGTTGACAGAGTCTGTCAACCTAATAGTGTGCTGGGTGGGTCAGGCACGACCACCTCCAATTTAATGAACACCTGTATGTGCAATTTCCTGCAATATAGAGCACAGAACTGTCTCAAAATCCTATGGGATCCTAAAGGATTCCTATAGGGTTCCAAAAACGTATAGAGATTCCTATAGCATTTTTTTACTATATGTTATCCTACACTTTAAGCTGTCTGATATTTCCATTACCTGTAACTCTTGGGTCTCTTTCTCACTTCTTCTGCCTCCTCCCTGAGTCTGCACTGTCACCACCACATCAACACAGGAGAGCAATACACGTATGAATACACTCAACTGGGTTGAACACATGATTTTTTTTTTCTATTTTTTATGCCATGTTCTACCTGGTTGGCTGGCTACACACACACACACACACACACACACACACAGTGTTAGTGAGGTAATTTAGTTAGGGCTAGTGCATATATATTTAACAGTTTTACAGGATGGCGCATCGATCAGGACACGAAGGAAGGTGAGGAGATGTATATTTCCTTTTGTGGAATTCTTGTCCATCAGGGTTTATTTTCTTTCTGCCAATATCCAGTTGTCATCACATTTAGCTGGAATAACAATAGTTGCTATTAGTTATTTGATAAGGTGTAAAGCAATTCACGGCTGAAGCATAAACAAGAACTGTCATACATAAGCATATATATTATTATACAAATGAACACAAATTATATCATATATATAAATATGAGTATATAAAATATTTAGCACATTTAACCAGTGACACAAACGGCACTATGCTAGCTTATACTGTACATGAAAGAAAATAACGACGGTTGGTATGTTAACTCAATCAGGAAATATCACCTTAACCTCTTCCAATCAATCACTGAACACAGCCGAATTTGCGTCTATTTAACAGGTGAAACGATAAACTGCGGGCACTAACTTTTATATCATTGACTTCTAACAATCTGAATCTTACAGGATGGATCCCACATAAATGAAATAATTATTCAAGTTAACGTTCACTTTCAACGAGTGTGTCTAACGGACTGAACTTCAACTCTCTCTACTACCTTCACACTCGCGAGCCACACACACAACAAGACAACCGGCGTCTTAAAGGGACAGTCTCCTAAATCTTGCTCCGCTTGCTCCATTGCTCAGGCGCCCATGTGCATGGACTGAACCATGCAATGAATGAAGGGAGGGGTGCTCATTCTGTCAAACAGAGTAACAAGCACCTGTTTGTTTCTTTTGTGACGTTTTCTTAAAATACAGGCAATTATACTTTTGATTAATCTACATTAACTTACTTTAGGATAATAATAAACCATATAAATAAAAAGATAATAATAGTGTTCTCTGCCCCCCCCCAGTGCTGGGCCCTTGGAATCATCCTAACCTCCCCCCCCCCCAGCTACGCCCCTGGGCACAGGTGATGGGCGTGGGCATAGGTCATGTTTATTGTATTGTAGCGAACCCCGTGGAGGAGCTTAAAGGAAGACACGACGAGCGGTGTTCTTTAGTACTACTCTGTGTCCCATACATCGTGGTGCAGAGTACAGTGTAATAATACAGTACAATACAGTAAAGTGTAACAATACAGCACGACACTAACCCCCACTCTCACCAACGGTGGCGAACACACACACACACAAACACAATAACAAACAGCCCACTAATTAAATAACTGATGTTCTGTAACACACAGAACAGAACCACAGAACAATAGAATAGAAGAAAAGAACCCGAATTACCCCCATCCCCAGTCCCCGTCCCCCCCACCGCTACAGTATTATTATACTAATCGCCTCACATGCACACACAGCGACTAACGTCTAATCATGACCATAAGCTATAACACATGTTTACATATCATATAAGCATATTACAATATGTAGTGTGAGTGAGTGACAGGGGAACGTTGTGAAATAAGACGTGGGCCAACCACCAATAACTGCATCAATAAAGTTCCAGTCCAGTTACAACATGCATTGTACATTATTATAAAGTATATTAGATATAGAGATACAAAGTCATCCGCACCAGGACGATCCACAACATTTCAGACTGAAAAACAAGAGAAAATGGCTTGAATTGGACACACCCAGAGACTTCATGGTATTCAAGGAAGGAGACGGTAATCTTTTGATATATCGTCTATTCAGGGCCCCTTTCTCTCTCTGCCATTGACCTACGACCCGGCAGTGTAAGAGCCTAAATGCATTAAAAATATAAATATGTGGCCCAATAATTGAAGTTGCTAAAAGTATATTACTTTATGATAACGTCATAAACAATGCGGTAATCATTGTTCATCAATCATTGTTCATATGATTAGGCCCTGTTATTAGATCTTATAATAGATGTGAGCCATTTCAAAAATAGGTGATAGATCTTTTGTTTACCACTGAGATGAAGCAACGAAACGGAAGGAAAGTTGGTCTCATATTCGTCTCCAACTGGTCGGGTCGTAACCATGGATGTATTAAAAGAGGGCGTAACGTCAACGTGAAATAGACTTTAACTGTGACTTCAAAGTGAAACTGAAAGTCTTCAAACCAATACGTCCATGCTTCAAAAGGCGTCGCACACCGGGTCAGGTCCACTCGAGACGGGATGGGGAAGCTCTACCAGGTCATCGTGAACGGGTTAAACGGAGAGAAGATGACAGTGGACCTGTGCAACACTGATGATCAGATGAAGGCCATGACCCTGCTGCAGCTCAAGACGAAGATAGCCGGGCGTCTCCCGGGGACCGGAGGTACGATTGGCACCTTTTTAAAATTCGATGATTGATTATTGATTTGTTATTATTTTTCCTTGCGTAGGCCTATTGCCATAAATAAAACAACTGTAACAACTGCATGAAGTCCAACGGGGGGGGGGGGGGGGGTTGTCGCGATCGTGAAGTCCGATGGTAAGGTGGTGGTCCGGGCCGGCAGGTATGCCAGATGGCCAGTCCAGCCCTAGTGCCTAGCAACTTAGCAGGGAGGGGGGGGGGGCCTGGGGGTGGGGGCCTCCTAAGCTCCGGGGCTCCGCCGCACCGCGGGGTTTGCGGGGGCCTCCGCTACGCCACTGACAACTGCACAACTATAGAGGGGCCCTCGTAGATGGATCCGGTTGGATCCGGTTTCGGATAGACAGATAGAAAGAGACAGACAGACAGTGAGACAGAGTGAGAGAGAGACAGACGGACAAACTCTTGGTCAATCTTCGATGTCTTTTACATATCATTTATATTTGTATATTGCTGCTTGTGATAAAGAGGATTGCTGGACAATTCCGTTGTACTTTTATACAATGACCATGAAGACGATAGGATCAGTTTCTGATTCAGATTCTAACACGTGACTTCACACTCGTCCGGGTTCCCCAGGTGGCGAGAACCTGCGCCTCATCTTCACCAACAAGACGCTGGACAACGACGAGGCGACGCTGGTCTCGTTTGGGATCCAGAGCCAGTCCGTCATCCACCTGGTGATGAAGGTCCCGGGCGGCGTCCTGTTCTCGCGATGAGGGTCCCGGGCGGCCCTGTTCTCGCGAGATTATAATAATAATAATAATAATAATAACCCGACGTGACGGGAACGCTCTTTTATCTGATCATCATTGTGTGAGCGCTTGTCAACGTCACTGCATTTGACGGAGTGCCTGAGGTGTGGAAGATATGCAGTTGGGTTGGTTTAATAATAATACAAAAATATGTTATGAAATAAAATGCTTTCAAGACACCGGACTCAGTGTTTGCCGTAGGCCTATCAGAATATAAAGTCACAGTAATCGCCTCACATGCACACACAGCGGGACATGGTAAGAACTAAGGTCTAATCATGACCATAAGCTATAACACATGTTTACATATTATATAAGCATATTACAATATGTAGTGTGAGTGAGTGACAGGGGAACGTTGTGAAATAAGACGTGGGCAAACCAGGGGAAAACAACCCATCAATAAAGTTCCAGTCCAGTTAGAACATGCATTGTGCATTATTATAAAGTATATTAGATATAGAGATACAAAGTCATCCGCACCAGGACGATCTACAACATTTAGACTCAAAAACAAGAGGTGCGCCATTTCCTCATTTAGACGTCATGGGTGTCACGGAATAGGGTTGGACCCAAATGCAGCACACGGACACCAAGGGCAGATAGTAACGTTTATTACAATCTCCCACCCAGACAGGGACCGGCAGAGACGTAGTGGGGGACAGGCAGGTCATCAGGAACAGGATCAGATCTGGTGACTGCTGGAATGTCTTCATACTCAGGAACAATCTGGCCTACGCCATTTCCTCATTTCGGTCTGAGGTGTGAATTGGACACACCCAGAGACTTCAAGGAAGGAGACGGTAATATTTTCCCATATTGTGGTAATGTAATGTAATGTAATGTTTGTTGTTCATCCATGTGGTCACACATCGTTTGTGGATTCGTATATATTTGGTATATTTATATATATTTACACCCTTATTTACGTGTTTAGATTGAACTGTGTTACTTTGTTCACAATTGTAAAGCCATAACATAAAAGAGACGGACATTCAACGTAGTTGAGTGACGTAGAACAGAATCCCACACGTTGTTGGAAAAGCTCCAAAACACACACAAAGCTCTCTCACACACACACACACACACACACACACACACACACACACACACACACACACACACACACACACACACACACACACACACACACACACACACACACACACACACACACACACACACACACACACACACACACAAACGGACGGCCAGGGGAAGACTAACCGGTTATATTTAAGAAGCTAACTTGGCATTCAAATAAAGGAGACACACGCATGCGTACATTCTCCAGATGTCCCATGTTAAATGTTATATGCCACGTATGCGTATAGATTAGATTAGATTAGCATTGCAGTAAAGTGCATTGTAATATAATATAATTTACAGTTTAAATGTACATGTTAAAAGACAGTCTAGGTATAAATGTGATATGAGCATAATAATAGGTATATGTATAAACAGGTAAGTGAGTATTTAAAAGGTAGTGATCAGGTAGTATGCTATTATTGAAAGCAGGATATAAATATATAGATATAAATGTATATACAAGTGAGCATATATAAATGTATGGCATATATAAATGTATATGTATATACAGGAGTAGGAGCAGTTCTATGAACAGATTTAAATATATATTGCAGGTACAGTAACCAGGTATCTTAGTAAGTTCAGTTTGTTTGTATACGTATGACTCAGCGAAATGAGTAAACATCATAGACACCAACAGGGCCATCGTTACGCCCTAGGAGGTACAGTTAAAGTTCTTCAGAATGACGTTACTCTATAGTCCTGTATCGTGTTGGAAGCATTAATGGGTGTATATCCTGTCCATGGCGGGTAACTGTGGCGTCTCTTCTGTTTCTGTGGGCAGAATCCAGGAGATCCCAGGACTCAGAGCCCAGGAGGTACCAGGACTCAGAGCCCAGGAGGAACCAGGACTCAGAGCCCAGGAGGTACCAGGACTCGGAGCCCAGGAGGTACCAGGACTCAGAGCCCAGGAGGAACCAGGACTCAGAGCCCAGGAGGTACCAGGACTCAGAGCCCAGGAGGAACCAGGACTCAGAGCCCAGGAGGTACCAGGACTCAGAGCCCAGGAGGTACCAGGACTCAGAGCCCAGGAGGTACCAGGACTCAGAGCCCAGGAGGTACCAGGACTCAGAGCCCATGAGGTACCAGGACTCAGAGCCCATGAGGTACTATGGCCTGAAGAACCAGGGGTCAACGTGCTACCTGAACAGCATGCTCCAAGTGCTGTTCATGACCCCGCAATTCAGACAAGCTGTCCAAAGGTTAGTCGTGTTTTTACGTAAGAGATTTTATCCCTACCCCTCTATCCCTAACTCTCCACCCCTAACTGTACCCCTCCACCCCCAACTATCCACCCCTAACTCTATCCCTTAATCTCTATTCCTAACTCTCTATCCCTAACTTGACCACTCCATCCTTAACTCTCTATCCCAATTTCTCCATCCCTAACTTGACCACTCCATCCCTAACTCAATTTCCATGATTCTCTTTTGCTAACTCTCTATCTCTAACTTTGTATCCCTTGCTGGACCCCTCCATCCCAAGTTCTCTATCCCTAACTTGACCACTCCATCCCTAACTCAATTTCCATGATTCTCTTTTCCTAACTCTCTATCTCTATCTCTCTATCCCTAGCTGGACCCCTCCATCCCTAACTCTCTAGCTCTTACTCAACGCCTCAATCCATAACTCTCTACCTCTTACCCAACCCTTCCATCCCTAACTCTATATCCCTAACTTTCCACCCTTAACTCTCTATCCCTAACTCTCCATCCCAAACTCTATCCCTAACTTTATCCCTTACTCGATATCCCAAACTCTAACAACTTCATCCCTAACTCTATCCTTACCTCTCTACCCCTAACCGATCCACTAACCCTACCCATGTGTATCTGCAGTAGTTGTGGACAGACGCCCCTGAACGATGAGCTCAGAGTTGTCTTCGAGGAGTTAAAGACAGGTTCTCCCTCCACGCTGCACGTCATCCAAGAACTGGGGATAGAAAATGGTACGCAGAGAACCCTGACACATACATACATCAAGAGAACATACACCAAGAGAACATACATCAAGAGAACATACACCAGGAGAACATACATCAAGAGAACATACACCAAGAGAACATACATCAAGAGAACATACACCAAGAGAACATACATCAAGAGAACATACACCAGGAGAACATACACCAAGAGAACATATATCAAGAGAGAACATACACCAAGAGAACATACACCAGGAGAACATACATCAAGAAAACATACACCTAGAGAACATACATCAAGAGAACATACACCAGGAGAACATACATCAAGAGAACATACACCAGGAGAACATACATCAAGAGAACATACACCAAGAGAACATACATCAAGAGAACATACATCAAGAGAACATACACCAAGAGAACATACACCAAGAGTACAGTGTGTCTGTCTCACAATCCACACTGTAGTCAAGTCAAGTCAACTTTATTAGTCTAGCCCTCAATCACAGTTACAGTTTTAAAGGGGCTTCACAGGCCACATATTTACGACCTCAACCTTAACTCTCCAACCCTAACTCTCTATCCCTAGCCCTAGGGCGGCTAGGGAAAAAAACTCCCTAAATGATGAAGGAAGACATTTTGAGAGGGAACCAGAGCGAGGGATCCCTCCTTCCAGGGATGGTTTAGGAGGGCAATGGGTGCCATAAGTGACATACATAGTATTAGTAACAAGTATGTGAGATACATGTTGTCCATGGGGCTGACTGGTGGGCAAGCTGGTAGTCAGGTGGGCTGGATCAGGATCAGGATCACCGGATGTAGAGAACCTCTAGTCTAGTACCTATCAGTCTGATGATTACATGGACCATTTAGAGAGCCTCTAGTCTAGTACCTATCAGTCTGGTGATTCAATGGACCATGTAGAGAACCTTTAGTCTAGAACCTATCAGTCTGATGATTACATGGACCATGTAGAGAACCTCTAGTCTAGAACCTATCAGTCTGATGATTACATGGACCATTTAGAGAGCCTCTAGTCTAGTACCTATCAGTCTGATGATTACATGGACCATGTACAGAACCTCTAGTCTAGTACCTATCAGTCTGGTGATTCAATGGACCATGTAGAGAACCTTTAGTCTAGTACCTATCAGGCTGATGATCAGATGGGGTAAGATGGACCAGAACCATGTAGAGAACCTCTAGTCTAGTACCTATCGGCAGCAGGGGGTGGGTGCTGACTAGCGTACCCTTGTCTTGTCGATTTTCTACAGATAAAGTATTGTCTCTTCTTCCCTTTTCCTGTCTCTTCTTCTTCTTTTTTTCTGAGCCACTAGATGACTAGATGGCCAGAACATGATCAAAAAGCAAATTGAAGTAATTGATTGTTAAAACATGTGACACGTTCTAATGCTTTGACTATTCTTTCATTTTAATACATTTCCGCGTTGCACGTCGGAATTGTCGCTAGTCAACTAACACAGTTTGTTTTGTAAAGTAGTGTTCTCGTTGACTAGGTAGCAGTGGGGATTACTCACCCACTCCATTGCACTGTTGCACTGTTGCATTGTTTCAAAAGAAAAGTCAGAACACCAAAGCATTAGAACGAGGGCTGTCAAAGTTAACGCGTTAGCGCATGTGATTAATCTCCAGACTTTAACGCACACTATTTTTTAGTTTTTAACTCAAATTAATTATAGAATCCGGTTTAGACTGAGGAGATGCAACGCGGAGTGCTTGGTGGGGAGGGGGTGCTGCGCGATCACGTTTGCGGCAAACGTTGACAGGGGGGGGGGGGGGGAATTGTGTCAGCCCAAAAGGCACGTCGGCCCACGGTATTTCAGATGGCCCTGGCGGAAAATGTCACTGCATTCTCGATACAGACATCATAGCCTATATGTGCGACTGTTGGTCCGATATTGTAAAAGAAATCAAATTCAAGAAAATGTCAAAAAAATGTTTTATTTTTATTCTCAAAATAATCTTCCGGTCCACCGGAAGATTATTGCTGGCGGGCCACCAATGGCCCGCGGGCCGCCTGTTGCCGACCCATGACGTAGGCAGTTGTCTGTCTGCGCTGTTCTCTCTCTGCTCATACGCTCAGCCCCGCCCCCAGCCCCGCCCCCTCTCTGCGTCTGCACGCAGGTTCTCACACAACTTTCCAGCAACATGGAGACGGACATAGTGCCGGTCGGTAATGTGGAAGGGCTAGTCTCAAAGAAAAAAAACAACGGTTCTATAATTTGGAGATATTTCAGTTTTCAGATGAGGAGCAAAGCGACGTTATCTGTAAAAGCTGCGTGCTTTTTATTATTTAGGCTATTTATTTAATGGATTTTGATTATTTCAATGTACCTTTTCATTTACGTGTTAATATGTAGTGTGCAGCTGTATATTTTCTAAATGTTGTTATTCTTGTGAATATGAGTGGTCTTAAAATAAAAGGGCTTGTGACATCATACATTGAGTTAATTTAGTACATTCATATAAAATACCGATCTTTCATCATTACTTACCTTCCACATTGCTGAAAGAATGTATACGGGGCCCACGTGGATCGGGACAATGCTAAAATGTTCAGTGCACGCGATGCGCGCACGGGGCAAGCCCATAAGGCGAGGCCTAGACGGCGTAGCCTATAAGAAATAGAACAATAAGTGTATTGTGTGAAGCCATGGATCCATGGCTTCACACCAAGGGGAGACGTCTGTGTGTATCTTGATTGCTGTGATCTTTTCCTTGTTGTCTGTGGCTTGTTGGCCGCTCAGGGCGTGAGCTATGATCTGTATGCCACCGTGGACCACTACGGCAACCTGAGGGGTGGCCACTACACAGCCACCATCAGGCCTCCGGAGAGTGTCCTGGGCCGCTGGTACAAGTTTGACAACTCCAGGGTCAAGGAGCTGGTGGGTCTGCCGTTCCTTTCAACCGTAGTCATCTTAAAGTCATCAATCTTTCTCGGTTCTCGTAACGTGGTAACTTTTTGCCTTTCTACTTTCTTCAGGCGACCTTCACTCCTAGGACACGTAGGATTACCGAGGAGGACGTCCACCATTCTCCCACAACACAAACTTCAGACAACAAAACACCTTGTCTTCTCCTCCTGCTCTTTCTTCTTCTTCTTCTTCTCCTTCTTCTTCTATTTCTTCTTCTGCAATGAGGGATTCACTCCAGCATGTGGACCACGGGTCGTCTGTGGAGCCGCCCAAGCTTGACGCCGTCCAGATGAGTGATAATGACGGAGCTGGCGAAGACGATGAAGATGACGGTGACAGCGGTGACGAGATCCGCCCCAAAGCTTTGAGGAAGGGAAGGGAGGCCGGCCCACCCGTCCTCGCCCCGGCGAGGTCCCCGGGTCGGGGGAGGGTGGCAAGAAGACAGGCGACACAGAGGTCTCCACCAACGAGACCAAGTCCCACAGCGAAGCGGCCGATCGCACCGTCCTCCAGCAGGAGGCCAGTGGCTCCGCCCACATGGCCGGCGGCTCCGCCCCCCAGGTGGGCGGCACGGAGGGTGGCGGCACCCAGAGGAAGAGGAGCCACCGACTTGAAGTCAATGTCCAGGAGGAGGAGAGGAAGGGCGATGTTTGGGGAGAGAGGAAAAATACAAAAATGGCTGTCATAGAGGACAAAAAGTTAAGGTTGGCTCCTTTTGCTTCTGGTTGTGTGTGGAAAACAGAGACCAGAAGAAGACATGTACGTGTCCAAAAATTAAGGAAAAACCAAGAAGCGTTTCCTGTGTTGAAGCACCCAGACCTCAGACACAGAATAAAAGGCAGAACTCTCTTTTAAACTCTTTTAAACATTTTGATCTTGCATTTATCAGCGTGATCATCATTGGGACATTGTGGTGTGTGTGTGTTTTTTTCCTCAAAATAAAGATGAATTGTAACTTTGTGAACGAAGCCTTCAGATATAAGATATAAGACTTTGTTAGTGATAATATTAATAATAATACATGTTTTTTGCCGGCCAAGCTTGACGCCATCCAGATGAGTGATGATGACAGGGCTGTCGAAGACGATGAAGATGACGATGACAGCGGTGACGAGGTCCGCCACAAAGGGGGAAAGGAAGGGAGGCCGGCCCACCCGTCCTCGCCCCGGCGAGGTCCCCGGGTTGGGGGAGGGTGGCAAGAAGACAGGCGACACAGAGGTCTCCAACGAGACCAAGTCCCACAGCGAAGCAGCCCATCTCACCGTCCTCCGGCAGGAGGCCGGCGGCTCCGCTAACAAGGCCGGCGGCTCCCTCCGCTAACAAGGCCGGCGGCTCCGCTCACAAGGCCAGCGTGATCATCATTGGGACTGTGTGTGTGTGTGTATATGTGTGTGTGTGTGTTTCCTGAAAATAAAGATGAATGGGCTATATGCACTAAGCTGTGTGAAGTACAGCAAACGAGCAAGTTCCAATTTCCAAGTTTTAGATACAATTACATTTATAGATTGTAGAACAAGGCACAGCTCAGCTCTCTAGAAGAACAGCTGATAATCAAATTATTGTCGGAGAAGCGTGGACGCCGTTTCCTTCAATATTAGGGATTGACCTGGTGAGTCTGCAATTTAGTTAGCAGCTGAAAGGTTTTGCCGCTTAACCAGTTAAAATAGGTTCAATAATGTTCAAATTGTGTTGAATGAGTGCATTAAATCTTATATGTTTAGAAAACCAGTCAGGATGTGAATGTGATGTGAATGTTTTTGAAAGAATGTAGCATATTAGCCGCTATGCGGCTAAGCAAATTGTGGCGCGCTTTGTCACCGATTGTTATTTTAGTCACTTTAATATGTGTTGGTATTGGTGAAAGGTTTTGTATAGCGTTTCTGCACACTTGTGGGCAGGCTGGTTTTTTACGAGGGACAATTCTGCCTGCCAACCTGGAGCGGAGCTCATCTGCCATCCGGAGCGCCATCGCTGCAGTGGAATTGTCCTGTTCTCTGGATCCTGTTTAGTGGATGTTGGGCCGTACCACAGGGCGGTAGGGACAGCTTAAGGACGCTGGACTATCTTTTGAGATTGTGTTTTTTTTGTTCTTCCCTTGGGCAATTATTTGAATACAATAATTTCCTATTTTCCTAAGTTGTTGTCCTGGTTTTAATTGTGCTGGCTGGAAGCCTTAACTCTTATTTATTTAGCTAAAACCAATCTCCTTAGCAAACATTGGAAAGGGTTACACAATGATCAGCGTGATCATAATTGGGTGTGGTGTGTGTGTGTTTCCAGCAAACAAAGATGAATTGTAACTTGGTGAAAGAAGCCTTCAGATATAAGGCTTTGTTAGTGATGATATTAATAATAATAATAATATGTATTTTGTCAGACACTTTACAGCAATAATAACGATTCATAATGCATAAATAATATATGTAACACTGATCCATCATGAAATGACGATATGTCATCAGATATTAATTAATTTTAAAGTGTTTTTTATTTAAGTGTTTCACCTAACATTGTCCAAGTCTGCCACCTAGAGGCGATGAGGAGACTATATTTAGTATATTTAGTATTTTCATATTTATTTTACAACACAAGCGCCCCTCTTAGATAAAGACAAGTAACCACTACACCAGCAGAGGGAAGAAGAAGATGATGATGATGATGAGGGTGATGATGATGGTTGTTCTGTCACGTGATCAATGTTGTTGCCGGAAGTATTTTCGAGATTTACGTCTTTTGCCTCGTTTGTCTGTATCCAGAAAATAAACTTTATAAACTATTTACATTCGATTAGATTTGATTCAAATTGATTGTCATTGCACAGCACAACTACAGTACAGCAAAAACAATCAAAGGCGTTATAGGTCATTGACATGTAGTTAGCTGTTAAACAGCTGTTAAACAGTTAGATAAAATAATACTGTCACCCATCCAAACAGGATGGGTGACAAAGCGCAGCCCTGGCAGAGGCAAGCACCCACTGGGAACAGGCCCGACTTACTACCGAGAATCCGGACACAGCTCTTGCTTTGGGAGTACAGAGATTGGATGGCCCTCAGTAGTGACCCCCGCACCCCATACTCCCACAGCACCCCCCACAGTATTTCCAGAGGGACGCGATCATATGCCTTCTCCAAATCCACAAAACACATGGATGGGCATACTCCCAAGCCCCCTCCAGGATCCTTGCAAGAGTGAAAAGCTGGTCCATTGTTCCACGACCAGGGCAGAATCCGCATTGTTCCTCTTCAATCTGAGGTTTGACTATCGGCCGAACCCTCCTTTCCAGCACCTTGGAGTAGACTTTCCCAGGGAGGCTGAGTAATGTGATACCCCTGTAATTGGTACACACCCTCTGGTCCCCCTTTTTGAACAGGGGTACCACCACCCCCGTTTGCCACTCCTCAGGCACTGTCCCAGACTTCCACGCAATGTTGAAAAGACGTGTCATCCTTGACAGCCCCTCAACACCCAGAGCCTTTAGCATTTTTGGATGGATCTCATCAACCCCTGGGGCTTTGCCACTGTGGAAATATTTGACTACCACAGAGACTTCCTCCAGGGTGATGGATGTTTGCTGGCTTCATCCTCCAGCTCTGGCTATACCGTTGAGGGTAGGTTAGAAGAAGTTCCTCAAAGTGCACTTTCCACCGCCTGATCGACTCCTCAGTTGAGGTCAGCCACCCTTACTGTACACAGCTTGGATGGATCCAAACTTCCCCCTCCTGAGGCGCCAGATTTTTTGCCAGAAATGCTTTGGTGCCGACGGAGTCTCACAGGCTAACATAGCCCTGAAGGCCTCCTTCTTCAGTCGGACGGCTTCCCTTGACCACCTGTGTCCACCACGAAGTCTGAGATTTGCCGCCCCTTTGAGGCACCAATGACCTTGAGGCCACAGCTCTCAACTGCAGCTTCAGCAATAGAAACTTTGAACACTGACCACTCTGGTTCAATGTCCCCAGCCTTCCGCCGGAGATGGGAGTTGAAAGTCTCCCGGACAGGGGCATCCACCAGACGTTCCCAGTTCATCCACACTACACGTTTGGGCTTACCAGGCCTATACAGAGGCTTCCCCCCCCATCTTACCTAACTCACCAACAGATGGTGATCGGTTGACAGCTCTGCCCCTCTCTTCACCTGAGTGTCCAAAACATGCGGCCTCAGGTCAGATGACACGTGAACAAAATCGATCATTGACCTTCGGCCTAAGGTACTCTGGTACCATGTACACTTATGAGCATCCTTATGTTTGAACATGGTGTTTGTTATGGCCAATCCATGACTAGCACAGAAATCTAATAACAAAACCCCACTCTGGTTCAGATCAGGTAGGCCGTTCATCCCCATCTCACCCCTCCAAGTTTCCCCATCGTTGCCCACGTGTGCGTTGAAGTCTCCCAGGAGGACTATTGAGTCCCCTATAGGAGCCCCATGCAGGACTCCATCCAGGGTATCCAAGAAGGCGGGATATTCTGAACTGTTGTTTGGTGCATAGGCACAAACAACAGTCAGAGTTTTCCCCCCCATGACCCTAAGGCGTAGGGAGGCGACCCTTTCGTCCACCGGGGTCCAACAAAGCGGCACTCAGCCGGGGACTTGTGAGTATCCCCACACCCGTGGGGGTGTGCCTATCCAGGAGTTTAGTTCCAGAGCCAATGCTGTGCGTAGAGGCCACCTCCTGCACAAGCTCAGGCTCCTTCCCCCCCAGAGAGGTGACATTCCACGTCGCCAAAGCCAGTCTCTGTTGGCTGGGTTTGGTCCATCGAGGCCCCATGCCTTCACTGCCACCTGACTGGCAGTGCATCCGGCCCCAGCGGTTCTTTCCGTAGATGGTGGGACCGCGGGAACGAGAAGTGGCCACGTTTCTTTTTCGGGCTATGCCCGACCGGGCTCCGTGGCTAACCCGGCCACCAGGCGCTCGCTGACGGGCCCTCTTTCCGGGCCTGGATCCGGAAAGGGACCCTGGGCTTCCGGGCAGGGTATCCTCACTTCTTCTTTTTTGTTTGTCCATTGAAGTCTTTGAACTATTCTTAGTCTGGCCCCTCCCCTGAGACCAATCTGCCAAGGCTAGCAGCCTAGCAAAACAGGGCTAGCGGGTACACAGCTAGCAGCCTAGCGGGTACACGGCTCGCAGGCTAGCCGTTCTTCAGGAGGTGTGTGAGAGAGTGTCATGTGAGTGTTGTTAGCAGTGCTACTAAATCTTAACCATCCCCCGTTCATGTTTATTCATCTTTAGACTTAGTTTGTTAAGAGTCTGAACTGCATATGTAACATAGACCGGTATATCAGTACAACAACATAGAAACATCTATTTCATCTTGACGGATATAACATTTATATTAAAAACAAGTTCACAGTAAACGTGACTGTTGTAGAGGGTAAAGGTTACCTACCGTGTAGTTAGACATAACCTTGTTACATATGTGACGCTGGCTTGTTTTGTTTGTTTTTCCCCTTTTTGATACTTGCTGTGAATGTCCTTTTGTTTACAGTTTCACACATCATTAAACGTCCTAAACATCACGTCGTGGTCAGAAGCGATTATTTGTGCCGGTATTTACCTTGCTGGATAGCTGAAAAGGAAGAATCCAGTGCAGCAGGCTACACCTGACAAGGCAGGAATGAAATCCAGTCAATCAAAGTGGATTCATATTATTCGCTGCATTAATTGGCAGGTACATGTCATACAGGATCCCACCGGTTTGAGCGTAACACCATCCAGAGATGAGTCTCTCCGAGGGTGAGAACGCCTGTGTGCTGTTTTTTAAGTTTTCCTGTAAAACCAAGTGAGCCTTCCGACCCAGAAGCAGCACCACTGTGAGACCTGAGAGATCTTTGAAGCAATGGGTCTGCAGAACCTTCAGGAGGGTGAAGGCAGGGAAGGCAGCCGGCCCAAATGGAGTTCCATCCCGTGTCTTCAAGACCTGCGCTGACCAGCTGGCTCCTGTGTTCACAGACATCTACAACGGCAATCACTTTGCATCAGTCTTTCTTCCCAGTGTGCTTCAAAGAGACAAACATTGTTCCGTTACCCAAAAAGATCAAGGTAACAAGCCTCAATGATTATCGTCCAATAGCCATGAAGTGCCTGGAAAAACTTGTCATGTCGAATATGAACTTTGAGTTCCTGAGTCCCTAGACCCACTCCAATTTGCATACAGACCCAACAGGTCTGTAGACGACGCCATCTCCCTGGCACTACACACGGCCCTGGAGCACCTAGACAGGAGGGACACCTACGTCAGATTGCTGTTCATAGACTACAGCTCGGCGTTCAACACCATCGTTCCCTCCAAGCTGGTCCTGAAACTAAGTGACCGGTCTGGGCGCCCCCATCTGTAACTGGATTATGGACTACCTGACGGGCAGGCCTCAAGTGGTGAAGATTGGGAGCAACATTTCATCCACTCTGGTCCTCAACACTCGCTATACACACATGACTGTACTGCCACGCACAGCAATAATCTGATTATCAAGTTTACCGACGACACCACAGTCATCGCCCTGATAAGCGAGGACGACAATATAGTACAGAGATGAGGTAGTCTGGCTGACGAGCTGGTGCAAGGATAACAGCCTCGAACTGAATGTCAGCAAGACTAAAGAGCTCACCGTGGACTTCAGGAGCCATCGGGTCATCCACTCCACCATCACCCTGGACGGGACACCGTTGGAAGTCGTCATCTGTTTCCATTTCCTAGGGCTACTCATTTCCGACTACCTGGCGTGGACCCACAACACGGAGGTTGTGCTGAAGAAAGCACACCAGCGCCTTTATGCCCTGCAGTGCCTTAGGGCACTCAGGGCACCGTGGCACTGTAGAGAGCGTCCTGATGAGTGTGGTCTGGCAACACCACTGCACAGGACAAGAAAGCCATCCAGAGGGTCATGAGGACGGCAGAAAAGATTATCGGGTGTGCACTTGCATGCATTGAGGAGATCTTTAGGACCAGGTCCATCATAAAGGACTGCAACCACCCTGAGCACCATCGCTAATAGCAGCAATAGACCACAAAAGGTCTGCACATTTAGACTTTGAATGGGAGACACCCTGAATATATCATTAGCTATTTCTTCCATTTGGGACACACGAAGCAGAACTCCACCCTGCAGTGGCGACAGATGATATATTTGCAGCGGGTGCCGGGTGCTCCACCTTCATGCCGCAGGTGGGGCAGGCCCGGGTGGAGGGGCAGGGCCCCACGCCCGGCACATCGAACAACATCATACGACGGCAGCGCCGCAGCAGCTGCCGGTCCTTGTCGACGCAGCCAGGGTTTTCGCAGGGTTTTTCCACCCGGGGCGCGGGCCCCTTCCACGGCTGCAGACACTGCCAGCAGAACTGATGGCTGGGCCTGTTGCTCTCCTCGCAGATGGGGCAGCTGAAGCAGAGGTTGTCCTCGGTCTTTCTCTCCACGTACGATACACGTACAATAATAATATAATATATATATATGTAAAGGATCCAATTCAGTTTTCTAATTATAATTTTATAAAGGAACTTAGATTTCCAATGTTTTAGTTATACTGTGTAATTATCTGTGTTTTCTTACTTCCTGTAACTTTTGAGTATGGTGACTTTTACTTTGTAAAAACGGAAGCTTAGTGTGTGCGCACTGTGCGGCAACTTAGCAAGGTTAACATCCGGTTTGGCTCCCGGCTTTCGTTGGAGTGAAAAAAGTACGTTGAAGGATAAAGTGTGGTGTCGTGAAAAGTTAGAATAAGTATATTTCAGTAGCGTGGCGTGGGGAAAATTTTAGGGGAAGCCAGTTTTTTTGGGTCAATAACGTAACCAGATGAGTGATTACAGCGCCCGGTATCATTTTACACAGTTGTATCATACAGATGCAGGACTTGCACACGCCTATCACGTTATCTAACCGACAGGTCCGCACGCGCTCTCCAGCCAAAACTCTCGTCTTATTAATTTAAGCATTCCCCCCCCCCCCCCCCCCCAAATGCATAAGCAGCCGCTCAATGCGCAGTGCAGATTCGGTAATGAATAAAAAAGAAGCATTCACGGGCCGTTCAGGCAACAGGTGTGCCACAGAGAGAAAGGGGTGGACATTTTACTCACCCTATTTGAAGAGGAAGGCCATTCTCCTGTCTTTCATGGTGGCGAAGTGGTCAATAACAATGTCATAGAACTTCCCAGTGGCCTTTAGGTCCTCCACAACAACAGAGTCAATGGATATTGTGGCTAGGTTGACAAGTCTGTCCTGTCCACAAGTGTTCCTCAGATACGTTTTTATCCTTTTTAGACAGGAAAAGGAGCGCTCTGCTGATGTGCTGGTGGCTGGTATCGTGAGCATGAGCTGGAGTAGCTTGTAGACCTGGGAGAGTGTGCCCTGTAGGTCATCCTCAATAAGAAGCTCTATCAGCTGTCCTGGTGGCTTGTGAAACAACCTGTTGTTGTACAGCGTGTGCAGCTCATTCCTTAACTTCTGCTGATCAAAGAATGGATACGTGTTGATCAGCTGAGCCAGTTCACTGCTGGGAAATGCAGCAGGCTTGCAGAAAGATGCGAATGATGTGTGTTCCAATATCCGAAAAAAGTTCAGGTGCTCCATATCTGCAAATCTTTGGGTCATGTGCAACACTACACCGTCAACAATCTGGAAGTAAAGACGCCGGAAAGACACAAGCGTTTCCTGGTCTCCTTCTTGGTGCTGGTTAAAGCCCTGCTCCAGGTCCTCCCAGCCGCGGCCACCTCGTTTACGTCGGGGCACAGGTTCTCCGACTGCCTTGCCTGTTTCATCGTAAATGCGACTGAATGTCTCATCTGTTCTTGTGGCTTTGAGAGCGCTGAGAGTGCTCATGATCCGATCCTGGCATTTTTTTATGTCCACGGTCTTACTTTGCAGAACCTGGAAGGGTTCTGTGAGGCCGAAAATGAACTGAAAGACCCTGAGGAGGAAGGTGAAGTCAAAATCCTCAAGTTTTTGCTTCAAGGAAGCACTCTGTGCAATGGTCTCTTTGTCCCATCCCGGCTCTGTCATTATCTTGTCGAAAGCGATACAGAGTGACCCGCGTCCTTCATGGATGGCGTGTACCGCATGGCTTTTAAAGTTCCACCTCACAGCAGAACCCCCTGGTACACGCACAGCTCCATCAACTTCACACAGTAATGCTGATCTCTTACATGAACGTGAGAAAAAATTGTGGAAGGCATCAAGATTGGCAAAAAACTGTTTGGCTGCTTGAATGTTGTTTGTGCCTTGTGCTAAAACCTAATTTAATTTATGAGCATAACAGTGGATGAATAGCGCATTGGGGCAGTGTGCTTTCACTAAAGCCTGAACGCCACCGTGCTTTCCACTCATGCAGCTTGCTCCGTCATAAGTCTGACAAATCAGCTTATTTGTTGGACTGTAGTTCCCGATGGCTCTCATGACAACTGATGTTACAGCTTTTGCGTCTCTTTCTAAGCTGACATCAAAAAAGCCGAGAAAACGTTCACACACACTGCCTTTTTCATTCACATATCTGATGATGACAGTGAGTTGGCACTTATTGGAAATGTCTGATGTGTCATCCACTTGTACAGCAATGAAAGGAGAAATGTGTATGTCTTTATCAGTCTCATCCTGGATAGAACGAGCTATGCTCTCAATGATGTCATTTTGTATGGTGTTTGACATACCGCTGAAGACTGTGGACGATCCCATGTGCTCCGCAAGTGCAGTGTCAAACTCGGCAAATGCATGTACCAGCTCTACAAAATTGCCCCGTTAGAGCTGCCAGCGGCCTCATTGTGTCCCCTGAATGCTTGTTCTTGGCGCGCAACGTACAGGGCAGCAATGATGAGTTTCCTCAGAATATCCCGGTTCTTTTGGACTTGTTCATTGTGCTTCTTTGTGCTAATGGTTCTTGCTAAATCCAGAGCCTCATCAATCCTGACGCGTCCAAAAAGCTTCAATTTCACAGCACAATCTATGTGATTTTTTGATTTACCGTGCCTCTCAATTGCCCGTGACAGGTTGGCAAGGTCGATGAATCCTGAAGTTGCCCAAGGATTGTTCAGGGAGCACGAATCCTTGTCAAAAAGAAGACATGGCCAGCAAAATAGACGCTGAAGTTCAGCGCTTCCAGTTAGCCACTCCGTGCGGACATAATTGTCCTCATTGAACGTCCGATTCGCTCCCTTTTTCCTCTGTGCACACAGCTCGAGTGTGGCCATGGGCCTGTCATCTGATTTAATTTTTAGTTGCTGCTGTAGCGGAAGTTTAGTAAAGTTGTTTTTTATTAAGTACGCCAAATCTCCACCCTCCATAATGCTTAATACTATCAAACGGCGAGGATGACAGTTACAGTACTACGTACTGATGTTGATGTGATTTGATTGGATTGTGAGTCAAGGGATTCCCTTCAAATCGATCCAATGGGATCAAGGGATCCCATTCCCTTGAAGGGAGGCCAGAGACGGCTGGCATCCCTTGGCATGGCCCTGACCAATCACAGGTTGGCAGGGGGGCATGACGTGGGCCTCATCTGATTGGTCAATCCGGGACAATCCCTCCATTTCTTTTTTCACCAAGGGAAGCTCATTCGGCTGGCCTCCTCTCGCAACAGTGAATGTTGCGAGTTTCACCATAACATCTAGGGGGCGCTGTTGTTTCACTCTTTGTAAAATACTCAATGAGAATGGGGGAGAGACGGTCTGGCAGCAACACACAGCAAAGGAGAATTACCGATTTTTTTTAATTTTAATTAAAAAAATGTATTAAAATTATAACTACAATCCGAAAAAACAGGGGAAGCCTGGCTTCCCTTGGCCTCCGGGAGAAAACGCCACTGGGATTCTCGTGTTAATCATAGCAACCCCCGAAGAAGCAAAAAGGTATGTTAATGTGGTGTGAACTTAACAATAATAACTTAACAATTTGTAACATTAACACAATTTTTGTAACAAATTTCTAACCGTTGTTTGGCTCTGTGTTGTAGCTAATGTTTTTTGCCTAGCTTAGAGCTTCTCGGAAGCTAACGTGTGTGTTAAGTGCTGGACAATGTTATGGAGAATATGTTCTAATTACCCCCCCCTTTTCTACTTTATGTACCACAGTTCTTACGGTGTTATATCATTCTGAAGGAACGGAAAATAAATGGTCAACATCAGTCAAAGACTCTGTTTTATTCGAGGGACTGCTACAGTAAGAACTTTGCTTTCACCTGCCACAACTAACTGCCAACGGACGGACGGCAAAGAACAAGGCAGTGAGTTGCAGCGTTCAACGGTGATTCATCGAAGCAAGTAAAGACGCGGCCACATTCAAAATGGACGGCGCCACGGAAGAGGCAGATAGCCAAATAAAGGAATTCAACGTTACAGAAACAACGGAAATAAAGGAAAGTAGCATTACAGAATTAACATTACCACGTCGTTCTGAACGTACTAGTGTGCCCACAGGAAAAATGCTAGCCTACCAAAGTGATGAACTTGATAAAAAAGAAAAAAGACTGCTTACACTTAGACATATCAGACATGGACATGGCTAAAATGGCAGACCTTATTGAAAAGGGAACTGCAGATGTCATGAAAGTGTACGGTGAAATAAGAGAACGTACAACAGTAACAAATGAAATGAGACGCAAAGTAGATGCATGCGAAGCAGTAACTAAAGACATGCTGAAAATAATCTATGAGCGCTTAGCAGAAGTAGATGGTGACTTTGATGCAGAGCGTGAAAGGAAGCGTCTCCGTAAGCTACACGCCCACGACTATGCCCACTCCATTTACAGCACTGCCTCTCAATCACAACACTCAAGTCGTCACTCAGCATCACTGAGTATAGCAGCCAAGAGAGCAGATGCAGTCGCAGAGCTCGCCGCTAAGGAAGTTCAATACAAATTAATGGAAGAAGAAATAGAGCAAAAGGAAAAAATAAGACGAATGGAAGAACAGCATAACAAGGAACTAGACCGGCAGAGGGTTGAATTACAGCGACTACAAGTAAAAGGGAACCTGGAGACTGCTCGCGTCAAACTCCAGACTTATGACAGAGAGATCAAACAGAATGTCCAGGAATATGATAAAACGAAACTACATTCAGCTCCCCTCAAGTCTGTTTCAGAACCCACAAGCTGTCACATCAGCTCACATTCTCCCCACCAGTCTAACTCAACAGAATGCACACGCTGTTACTTCAGCGCCATCTAGTGACGTGACCTGTCTGGCCAAAGCAATCCAAGACAGTATAGCCATAAACAGACTACCAGCGCCTAACCCAGTAGTGTTCAGTGGAGACCCACTGCTCTTCCTAGAATGGAAGGCTTCTTTCATGTCACTAGTAGATAGTAAAGGCATCTCTTCTGCAGATAAATTGTTTTATTTAAAGCAATACATAAGTGGCCCCGCACAAAAATGCCTTGAAGGCACATTCTATAGAAGCGACGACGAGGCATACAGAGATGCATGGGAAAAGCTTAACAAACGATACGGTCAATCATTCATCGTCCAGAGAGCCTTTAGGGATAAACTATCAAAATGGCCGAAAATACAGCCTAAAGATGCTGAAGGTTTAAGAGCATACTCTGACTTCCTCAACGCCTGCCTCCAAGCTACGCCTCACGTGAAGGGACTAGAAATCCTCAGTGACTGTGAAGAAAACCAGAAACTCATACAAAAGATCCCTGACTGGCTCGCATCCCGATGGAACCGTCAGGTTACAAAGGCCCTCATGGAAGGTAAAGACTTTCCCACTTTCAAAGAGTTTTCCGGCTTTGTGTCGATGGAAGCAGAGATATCATGCAACCCAGTCACCTCCCTATATGCTCTCCAGTCAAACACTTCAACTCATGAAAGAGTATTCTCAAAGGAAAGGAAAGGAAGTAAAGTAAACGTCCTCAGTACTCAGACCGCCGTAAACAACGACGCACAGGGAAAAGGAACAGGAAAGTCCCCGTGCATGTGGTGTAAAGAGGAAAGACACCAATTCCCAAAGTGCTGAAGCTTCAAGGACAAATCTCTGGAGGAGCGGCGAGCATATGTAAAGGACAATAGGCTGTGTTACGGTTGTCTGAAACCGGGCCACGGCGCCAAAGATTGCCGTCACCGCCATGCCTGTGACACGTGCAAAGGAAGGCACCCTACCTGTCTCCACGACGAAAGTTACAGGAAGCGTGAAAATCGTGAAAGATCTACTGAAGAACCGGCTGCAGCGGCAAACACTGCCAATGAAACCACGACAGCCATCTCACACAAGGTCTCCACGGGAGGCCAGTCAGACAGCACTTCTATGATCGTACCTGTCTGGGTGTCCTCTGCCAGAAATCCAGCAAAGGAACAGCTTGTCTACGCATTACTAGACACCCAAAGTGACAGCACCTTCGTCGACAGCGAAGTGAGTAACAAATTACAAGTTCAAGCCTGTCCTGTAAAACTGAAACTTACCACCATGCTCGGAGAGAGCGTTATTATGAAAAGTGAAAGAGTGTCTAGACTCCGTGTGAGAGGCTATCATTCCAGCGCTCACATTGATCTTCCTCCCGCATACACAAAGGACTGCATCCCCGTGAACCGTAATCACATACCTACTCATGAGACAGCAAGACGATGGCCTCACCTGAAATCGATCGCAGATGAAATGTCACCTCTTCTCAGCTGCGACGTAGGACTCCTGATTGGATACAACTGTCCCAGAGCGCTTACGCCAAGAAAGGTATTAACAGGAAAAGACGACGAGTCCTACGCCATCCTCACAGATCTAGGATGGAGCATAGTTGGCGGCTCATCAGCCTCCCACAGTGAAACGGAACGCGGCCTATGTCACAGAGTCACGGTCAAGGAACTCCCTCCCGCAACTCCGAGGGATGTGATAAGCGCCTTGGAGTCAGATTTCAAGGACACCAAAGGAGAGGACAAGACGGTCTCACAAGAGGATCTCATGTTCCTGAGAAAACTCAAAGAAGGAATAAAGGAGAATGACCAAGGACACTATGAGATGCCTCTCCCCTTTAAGCAACGGCCACTCCTACCTTATAATAGAAAACTCGCCGAGATCAGGCTCAGTCATCTACAACGGAAGCTCAGCAGAGATGAAAGGTACAAGAAAGACTACACAGCATACATGGCAGACATTATAGAAAGAGGTGATGTAGAAGAGGTACACGAAGATGGTACTCACGGTGAACGATGGTACATTCCACATCATGGCATCTACCACCCTAAAAAGCCTGGAAAACTGCGTGTAGTGTTCGATTGCTCCGCTAAGTACGGCGGCACTAGTCTGAACGAACATCTCCTGACAGGACCCGACATGATGAACAACCTGACGGGCGTCCTCATACGATTTAGACAACATCCTATCGCTCTTATATGTGACATCGAGAAAATGTTCCACCAGTTCCATGTCCAAGAGGATGACCGTGATTATCTTCGTTTCCTTTGGTGGAAAAATGGAGATACAAGCACACCACCACAAGACTATCGGATGAAAGTACATCTCTTCGGAGCGGCGTCATCCCCTGGCTGCGCGAACTATGGCCTGAAATACCTGGCAAAGGAAAACAGGCAATCATATCCAGCAGGATCCCAGTTCATTGCCAGAGATTTCTATGTGGACGACGGAGTCACAAGCACGGACACAGTGGAAAAGGCCATTCAGTTGGCACAAGAGGCAAAGGAGATTTGCGCCAAAGGCGGTCTCCGCCTTCACAAGTTTCTATCAAACAGTCCTGCTGTCCTACAGAGTATGCCTCCATCAGAGTGCGCAATAGACACTGGGTCAAAGAACCTCACCTTCCAGGACATGCCACTGGAACGAGCGCTAGGGATACACTGGAATATAGAAGAAGACAGCTTCAGATTCAATAACGATCTGAAAGACCAGCCAGAGACACGTAGAGGCATATTATCCACGGTAGCCTCCATATTTGACCCTCTTGGCTTCCTCGCGCCATACGTGCTCAATGGAAAAAGGATACTTCAAGAGATGTGTCACCAAGGCACCGGCTGGGATGACCTCCTGCCAGAGGTGCTGAAACCACGGTGGGAGAGCTGGCGACGTGACTTGACCAACCTAGAGAAAATCAACATCGCTCGAGTTTACATCCCTGCCAGCTTTGGAGAGGTCGTAGAAACAGAACTGCATCATTTCGCTGATGCGAGCACCAGCGGATACGGTCAATGCTCGTACCTGAGAGTCAAGAACCAAGGAGGAGAGATTCACTGCTCTCTAGTAATAGGAAAGGCCCGTGTTTCTCCCACAAAGTTGACTACGATCCCAAGGCTTGAATTAACTGCAGCGGTGGTCTCGGTAACCATCAGCAACATGCTCAGAGAGGAGCTTGGCTATGTCGTGAGTAAAGAATACTTCTGGACGGACTCTAAGGTGGTCTTAGGCTACATCAACAACGACGCGCGGTGTTTTCACACATTTGTCGCAAACCGCATCCAGAAGATCCGCCATAGCACCAACCCCCAACAATGGCACTACGTCCCCACGGATGACAACCCAGCAGATGGAGCATCTCGTGGAAAAACAGTGAACGAACTTCTTGGATCGGACTGGTTCACGGGACCAAGGTTTCTCTGGGAAAGGGACATACCTACACAACAGGACATAACACCGAACCTGTCCATAGGCGATCCAGAAGTAAAGAAGGCACAGACCCTGCAAACAGAGACCACGCAGGAACCGAAAAGTCTCGCTGACTGATTATCCAAGTTCTCAACTTGGTCGCGAGCCGTCAAGGCTGTAGCCCGCCTCATCCGACGAGCTAAGAAGATCAAATCATCCGCTCCATCTACAGTGAGTGAGCAGGAAAGCGCGGAGCGTGTCATAATCCAAGATCTGCAAAGACAAGCATACAAGAATGAAATCAAGATTGTGAGCAAGGGAAGTCAGCTACAACATAACAACAAACTGTACCACCTCGATGTCTTCCTACACACAGACGGCATCCTGAAGGTGGGAGGAAGACTCCAGCACTCGTCCCTCGCTGATTCATTCAAACGTCCAATCGTCATTCCCAAGGAGCATCATGTGACAAGACTCATAATAGCTCACAGCCACGAAAAGACAAACCATCAAGGAAAAGGCTTCACCACGAACGAAATCCGATCCAGTGGCTACTGGATACCTGGTATGAGCAGAGCAGTTGCTTCATACATCCGTCAGTGTGTGATCTGTCGTAAGCACAGAAGACCTACAGAGAACCAAAGAATGAGTGACTTACCTGCGGAACGCGTAGAACCATCTCCGCCGTTCATGTACAGCGGCATGGACTGCTTCGGTCCATTCTTCACTACAGAGGGAAGGAAACAGCACAAACGATATGGCCTGCTCTTTACCTGTTTCAGCTCAAGGGCCATACATATTGAGATGTTGGAGGATATGTCCACCGCCTTCATCAACGGCCTGCGTTGCTTCATTTCTATCCGAGGCGCAGTTCGACAGATTCAGTGTGACCAGGGCACTAACTTTGTTGGTGCAAAGAACGAGTTCAAAGCTGCTCTACAAGAGCTCGACACACAGAGACTAAGTACGTTCCTGTCACAAAAACAGTGTGACTTTGTTATGAACGCACCTCACTCAAGTCATGCAGGAGGCATGTGGGAACGTCAAATTAGAACCGTCCGAAGTGTCCTGAACTCCACCTTGTCACTCGCCCTGGCCGACTCAACGATGCCTCACTAAGGACTCTACTCTATGAAGCCATGGCCATAGTAAACAGTCGACCCCTCACTACTGATAACTTGAACAGCCCAGACAGCATGGAACCGCTGACCCCCAATCATCTGATCCACATGAAGTCCAGCACTGCACTGCCTCCACCTGGCTCCTTCGTAAGGGAAGACTTGTATGCAGCCAAGAGATGGCGCCGTGTACAGTATCTGGCAGAACAGTTCTGGAGTCGCTGGAAACGAGAGTATCTTCTGAACATTATCGCAAGGCAGCGTTGGCACACGCCAACAAGAAATCTACAAGTAGGTGATGTTGTGATGGACTCAGATGCTCTGTCACCCAGAAGTGAATGGAAACTGGCAAGAGTCGCAGAGACTGTCAGCAGCAAAGATGGACTTGTGAGGAGGGTCAAGATCTCAGTAGGAGATAAGTGTTTAAATAAAAAGGGTGAATGCCTTAGCAAACTGTCCATATTAGAACGTCCTGTGCAGAAGTTGGTTCTGCTGTTAGAGGCTCCCTGAGCCCATAGATAAAGGGTCCTTGTTATTTCAGATGTGAAAATTATTTTGTTATTTCATTGTGGGAAATTCTCATAATTTTGATGGGAGTGTAAAGGATCCAATTCAGTTTTCTAATTATAATTTTATAAAGGAACTTAGATTTCCAATGTTTTAGTTATACTGTGTAATTATCTGTGTTTTCTTACTTCCTGTAACTTTTGAGTATGGTGACTTTTACTTTGTAAAAACGGTGTGTGCGCACTGTGCGGCAACTTAGCAAGGTTAACATCCGGTTTGGCTCCCGGCTTTCGTTGGAGTGAAAAAAGTACTTTGAAGGATAAAGTGTGGTGTCGTGAAAAGTTACAATAAGTATATTTATAAGGATTCTCGTGTTAATCATAGCAACCCCCGAAGAAGCAAAACGGTATGTTAATGTGGTGTGAACTTAACAATAATAACTTAACAATTTGTAACATTAACAAATGTATTTGTTTAATTTGTGTAACAAATTAAACAGTAGCTAATGTTTTTTGCCTAGCTTAGAGCTTCTCGGTAGCTAACGTGTGTGTTAAGTGATGGAGAATGTTACGGAGAATATGTTCTAATTACCCCCCCCCCTTTTCTACTTTATGTACCACAGTTCTTACGGTGTTATACAGTGGCGGCCGGTGACATCCGAAGTAGGAGGGGCGCAGGGGTAAAAAAAAATATTTGAAATCATATCTGCTGTGCAATACTGGATTTGCCCAGACGGTGGCGCCATTTCACCATGTAAACGACCGAGAGGGCTAATTAAAAATAAAAAACTATACATAATATAAACCTCACCGTTACTCATTCTACTCTGTATTGTATATATGTATATTGACTGAACATTCCTTTACTTACTGCTTAATTTCTTTTTTTACTTACTTTATTTTTACTGTATGTAGCACAATCAATCAGTATTCTGTATTTTGTTGTGACAAATAATAAACAAACTTGAAACTTATGGTGAAAGAACATTTATTATATGGTGCCTAGTAGAAAAGCTAGCATTGGGGAAGCACGTGTCCACGATAAACTTACAAAACCCCAATCCACACCGTTTACATACACAATGACACAAGCTGCATGTTTATACAGCAAGACCAACATTTCTTATCCCCTTTACTTTACGTTTACATCGTCCACAATAAAAATAAATGTAAAACTATAACCGGGACAACAAAAACGTACCTTTCCTCAGACAGCAAGACGCGAACTGAGAGCAGAGCAGTACAGGCTTTACAAATAAGGTTCAACTAGGCTATGAATGGCGCATGCGTGACTGGTTTTCTTTGCTCACGCATTCACGCATGCGCCACTCAATTTGCTCACGCATGCGCCACTCAATTTGAGTCGCGCATGCGTGACTGGTTTCTTTGTTCGGGCGCAATGAAATGCGCTCCCACAGATCGTATTTAGGACCCTTGATAGGCTACATTTAATTGCTTGATCCATTTTCATTGGCCGCTTGCGCGCAGTGACGGGAGATCCTGGGCGCACCGCCGTGCGCCCAGGTTTGGAGGTAGGTACCAGATTTCTATGAGAGTGACGTCAATGACAAACGAGGGGGGAGAATAGCACGCACAACAATGATTTATATTTGCTATATTAACGTTATTGTGCATTTTAAACACAAACATACATAAAATGAGTAATTATTATTCATTTTAAACATGTTTAGTTTATTTTTAGGGGTCAAAAAAATCTAAAATCTAAAAACACAATTATTATAATTTTTTTCCTCTCTCAACCAGGTGGGGCAGCGCCCCTGCGCCCCTATGGACGAGCCGCCACTGGTGTTATATCATTCTGAAGGAACGGAAAATAAATGGTCAACATCCGTCAAAGACTCTGTTTTATTCGAGGGACTGCTACAATATATATATAATGTAATAATACTAATATATGTGTATACATATATATATATACATATTTATATGTATATATATACGTGTATATATATATGTATATATGTATATATATGTATATATATACGTATATATGTATATATACATATATATATGTATATATATATATACATATATATGTATATATATATACATATATATATGTAAATATATATACATATATATATGTATATATATACATATATATGTATATATATAAAACTGTATCTCGTATAGTAGTGTACATAGGACCCAGTACCTTTTTAATTTGTAAGCTTAACATTGTATTGCATTTTATCTCAGGACTTGTATCAGGTCTATTTTATTATCTTCTATTTTGTTCTAATTACTTTTGCACAATCGAATGTAAGACCATATTTAGGTATTATTTTTGATGGCACACTGGGTCTTTCTAATATAAGACCATATTTTTTTCTTACGTTTATTTTCTACTAGGTATTACTGTGTTCATAATTGCTAATTGAAGCACCATATAATAAATGTTCTTTCACCATAAGTTTCAAGTTTGTTTATTATTTGTCACAACAAAATACAGAATACTTTATAATGAAATGCTTGTTTCTGTATGAGCCCCTGAGATTGTGCTACATACAGTAAAAATAAAGTAAGTAAAAAAAGAAATTAAGCAGTAAGTAAAGGAATGTTCAGTCAATATACATATATACAATACAGAGTAGAATGAGTAACAGTGAGGTTTATATTTATATTATGTATAGTTTTTTATTTTTATTTCTTTAATTCGCCCTCTCGGTCGTTTACATGGAGAAATGACGCCACCGTCTGGGAAAATGCGGTATTGCACAGCAGATATGATTTAAAAGAAATTGCGATATATATTTTTTTTTTTAGCCCTGCGCCCCTCCTACTTCGGATGTCACCGGCCGCCACTGTAACGTACTATCTTCACACTCGCGAGTCGCGTGCCACACACAAGACAACTGGCGCGGCGTCTTCTCATTAGGAACGTGTGCTCCGCTCCGTCCTCTCCCCCCTCTGGTCTGTGTACACACTACAGTCTTGGTTCGCTCCCAGGAGAGCAACACTCCGATACAGCAGGTGACGTATGCACCTAGTTGGTTTTTGCGATCGCCAATGAGCCAATGAACACAAGGGTATACTTGTATATAGCAAGCCTCTTCCGTGTTTTGGTACGGTACGCTTGCACACCACGCCCCGCTCCGTCGTCGGGGACGCTGGCGCGCACCCGAAACCACCTTTTCAAGCGGTCCCGGCTTGGAGCGAATCAGCGTCCCCGGTGACGGGGGGTAGCGTTCTCATCACACTTATTTTGGTGCGATCGTGCTCGGATTCGACCCCGAATGGCTAGTGAGAAAGCCCCAAGGGACAGTCTCCTAAATCTTGCTCCATTGCTCAGGCGCCCATGTGCATGGACTGAACCATGCAATGAATGAAGGGAGGGGTGCTCATTCTGTCAAACAGTAACAAGCACCTGTTTGTTTCTTTTGTGACGTTTTTTTTTTAATACAGGCAATTATACTTTTGAGTCATCTACATTAACTTACTTTAGGATAATAATAAAACCATATTAATAAAAAAATAATAATAGTGTTCTCTGCCCTCCCCCCCCCAGTGCTGGGCCATTGGAATCATCCTAACCTCCCCCCCCCCCAGCTACGCCCCTGCATATATATACATATACACATATATATATATATATATATATATATACACTGGCGGCCTGGGAGACCAGCTGGCCCGCGCCAGCGCTTCCCCTATGCGGCTCCCGACATCTCCGAAATCGCCGTATCATATTTCTAAACAGGCTTTATTTGGATAAACTGACAACATATGTATAATCTACATAGGTACATTGTCGCGTAATAAAAGAATACAACTTAATAAAGTGACTTAATTACAGTCCTACAGCGAAATCTAAAACAGCTTTTAGCCGGGCTCAAATTCTCTACTGGTTGGTGCGAAATGCATTCTGGGAGATGCTGGGACAGAAGGCTGCAGAAGTCTGCATCGATGACACTTCAATTTCGGGAAAATAAGGCTGCATTTCAAGGCTGCATTTGAAGGGGCCTACGAAATGGAACAGCCTTGTCGCGGCTGCTGTGACGTAAGCGGTCTTCAATTGCGGCCTAAAAGGATGCAGACCCTGAAATGGAATACGGCCTATGTGTATTGTACATTCTACATCGTCGCTCTCGTCTCCGTCGTCTTCACTGGCAGGGTCAGCAGCTTCAAGTTCCTCGGCGTGCACATCTCCGAGGACCCCACACACGTGGTGAAAAGGGCCCAACAACGCCTGTATTTCCTCAGGCGTCTGAGGAAATTCAGCATGGGCCCCCGCATCCTGAGAACATTCTATAACGGCACCATCGAGAGCGTTGTTACAGGGTGTATCACCTCCCTCCTGGATATATACAACCAGCGGTGCGTGGCCAATGCCAAACGCATCATAAAGACAATGCCCACCAGCCACCAACTGTACTCACTGTTACCATCAGGCAGGCGATACCGCAGTATCAAGTGCCGTACAAATAGGCTTAGAGACAGCTTCCACAGTCAGGCCATCAGGCTGCTGAACAAGGAGCATGCAAGGAGACAGCCAGCACGTCAGGAGCAGTTAGGGTTAGGGTGTCTTGCTCAAGGACACCTCGACAGCTTTTGCTAGGAGGAGGCGGGGATCGAACCAGCAACCTTCCGGTTGTGAGGCGACCGCTCTACCTCCTGAGCTTTACTATACTACTGCCCCTTACACACAAGCTTACACATATTTAATAATAATAATATTTGTTGTTTTGTTTCTCTGTATACAGCTCTTAAGTTGGTTTTTGGACATGGATTAAATACAAAGCCATCAGTAAAGTGTATAGTTCATAGCGGGCTGTCCCCCAAAAAAAAGCTTACTGCAAACTCTCAACTAAAGTCTTTAGTTGTTGTATCATTACATTACATAACATAACATTACATATACAGTCATTTAGCAGACGCTTTTATCCAAAGCGACTTACAATAGTGCGTTTCAACAAAGGAAGGTAAGAGACCAACTCGTCACCAGAAGTCAAAAGTGAATTTCAGTCCTAACATTTCTATCTCTATCTATTCATTTATATCTCTATCTATTCTCTATCTATTCATTTATATCTCGACTTATTGCCGAAATCCAAGCTTCTCTTCTCTCTTCAGTACGTTTTTCGAACTCTTCCCCTTGATTATGTATAACAGAAGGTATTCGGAATAGTCCTACGCCGTCCAACTATAACCCAATGAACCATGTTGTTTTCTTATAACTATAACCCAATGAACCATGTGTGTTTGAAAACCAAGAATTGCCTGCTTTGCATAACATGTAACACGACGCCCCTGCCTCAACGTGTCCTCTTGAGTTCCTGGTTCGCAAAGCGAAACCAAAACGACTTTCCTCTCCTTTCCTCTCAGACCTTTCCTCTCACCAGTAGCGTGGCGTGGGGAAAATTTTAGGGGAAGCCAGTTTTTTTGGGTCAATAACGTAACCAGATGAGTGATTACAGCGCCCGGTATCATTTTACACAGTTGTATCATACAGATGCAGGACTTGCACGCGCCTGTTATCTAACCGACAGGTCCGCACGCACTCTCCAGCCAAAACTCTCGTCTTATTCATTTAAGCATCCCCCCCCCCCCCCAAATGCATAACCAGCCGCTCAATGCGCAGTGCAGATTCGGTAATGAATAAAAAAGCTTCAATTTCACAGCACAATCTATGTGATTTTTTGATTTACCGTGCCTCTCAATTGCCCGTGACAGGTTGGCAAGGTCGATGAATCCTGAAGTTGCCCAAGGATTGTTCAGGGAGCACGAATCCTTGTCAAAAAGAAGACATGGCCAGCAAAATAGACGCTGAAGTTCAGCGCTTCCAGTTAGCCACTCCGTGCGGACATAATTGTCCTCATTGAACGTCCGATTCGCTCCCTTTTTCCTCTGTGCACACAGCTCGAGTGTGGGCATGGGCCTGTCATCAGATTTAATTTTTAGTTGCTGCTGTAGCGGAAGTTTAGTAAAGTTGTTTTTTATTAAGTACGCCAAATCTCCACCCTCCATAATGCTTAATACTATCAAACGGCGAGGATGACAGTTACAGTACTACGTACTGATGTTGATGTGATTTGATTGGATTTGTGAGTCAAGGGATTCCCTTCAAATCGGGGATGCCAGCCGTCTCTGGCCTCCCTTGGCATGGCCCTGACCAATCACAGGTTGGCAGGGGGACATGACGTGGGCCTCATCTGATTGGTCAATCCGGGACAATCCCTCCATTTTTTTTTTCACCAAGGGAAGCTCATTCGGCTGGCCTCCTCAATTGCACCATAATATCTAGGGGGCGCTGTTGTTTCACTCTTTGTAAAATACTCAATGAGAATGGGGGAGAGACGGTCCGGCAGCAACACACAGGCTGTGTTGCTGCCGGACCGTCTCTCCTACATTTTTTAAATTAAAAGAAAAAAATGTCGGTAATTCTCCTTTGCTGTGTGACACAGCAAAGGAGAATTACCGAATATTTTTTATTTTAATAAAAAAAATGTATTAAAATGATAACTACAATCCGAAAAAACAGGGGAAGCCTGGCTTCCCTTGGCCTCCGGGAGAAAACGCCACTGCCTCTCAGACCTTTCCTCTCAGTCCCCGCAATTAACACCGTAAAACCACGATGAGCGATGAGAAGAAGAACGACCCGCTGGACGCCACGATGAAGTATGTCAAGAAGCTGGACGACATCGACCCGCTTCGTAAGTAATCAATCAATCAGTCAAAACCGTAGATCGATTTATTTCCGAGGAGGGGATGTCAAACCGGTTATATATATATTTACACACACACACACACACACACACACACACACACACACACACACACACACACACATATATATATATATATATATATATATATATATATATATATATATATATATATATATATATATAAAAGCTAAAATAGCTTTGAAAGAAAGGAGACACAGGAAGGTATTTCAAAGATAAGAATTGTTTTGTGATGTATCTCCCTCCCTCCTCCCTGTCTACCTCCCTCCTAGTCTCCCTCCCTCCCTCCCTCCCTCCCTCCCTCCCTCCCTCCCTCCCTCCCTCCCTCCCTCCCTCACCGTCTCCCTCTCTCACTCCCTGTCACCCTCTCTCTCTACCTCCCTCCCTCTCGCTCTCTCCCTCTCTCCCTGTCTCCCGATCTCCCCCCCTGTCACCCTCCCTCCCTCTCTCTCTCTCTCTCTCTCTATTTCACTGTCACCCTCCCTCTCTCTCTCTCTCTCTCTCCCTGTCTTCCTGTCTCCCTCCCTCCCACCTGTCTACCTCCCTCCCACCTGTCTACCTCCCTCCCGGTCACCCTCCCTCCCTCTCTCTCTCCCTGTCTCCCGGTCTCCCTCCCTCCCACCTGTCTACCTCCCTCCCGGTCACCCTCCCTCCCTCTCTCTCTCTCCCTCCCTGTCTTCCTCACCCATAGAGGAGGACGAGGACCTGGTCGTGGAGATGTCCTGTGGCCACTCCACAACCCCGGGCTCCCTGACTGGATGGTGTCGCAGTCTGCTCGAAGAGGTAGGGACTTTATACACCAGGGGCCCCTCCACACTTATTAACCCTGGACACGCCCCGCTCAACAACGGTGACTTATTATAGTGATAATAGAGGGCCCTTAGTAGGGCGTATTCCTCTGCAATACCAAAAAGATCTGGATTCGTATCCAGATGTTTCCCTAAATGTTCTTAAATCCTAATTAGCTTTCCACCTAAACCCTCACCAAGTGTTATGCAAATGTTTGAGTAACTTTGTGAAATATTACACACTTTGATCTAGGCCAACATCAATCATCAATCGTTCCTTGGCCCATAAGTAATCTTACCTACATATATAATAATATCCAATTCATAACTTTTTGAGTTATATTTCTAACAGACAAACTGACTAACAGAGGTGAAAACATAGCCTCTGAGGTAATGTTTTAGTCATTGAGTTAGTCCTAAACTATATAGAATAGTTAATGTGGTCCTGTGTGCTGTATGTTAATGATGTGTTCTCTGCCACCGCAGGGTCAGTGCAAATTCACGTGCCCCGCCCATAAGCCGGACGGGAAGCGGTGCGGCGTGGAGCTGTCCTACCGGGAGGTCCGGCGTGTGGCCGCGCTGACGGTCGACGAGATGCAACAGTTTGAGGAGAGGCTGGCGCAAATGACCATCAATGCCACGTGCAAAATCAAAGCGGTGAGTGTCCTGATGAAGTGTGTCTGTGGAGAGAAAGGGACCGACCACAGCCTAACGTTGAATGTTATCCGGTCTGGTTATTCCCACGCAGTGCCCCGGATGCGGGACGTACGTGGAGAGAAAGACCGAGGACAACCTCTGCTTCAGCTGCCCCATCTGCGAGGAGAGCAACAGGCCCAGCCATCAGTTCTGCTGGCAGTGTCTGCAGCCGTGGAAGGGGCCCGCGCCCCGGGTGGACCGCTGCAAAAACCCCGGCTGCGTCGACATAGACCTGCAGCTGCTGAAGAGCTGCCCTCTCATGGAGTTGCCCGAGGTGCGAGGCGTGGGGCCCTGCCCCTCCATCCGGGCCTGCCCCACCTGCGGCATGAAGGTGGAGCACACCGGCGTCGGCTGCAAATATATCATCTGTCGCCGCTGCACGGTGGAGTTCTGCTTCGTGTGTCTGAAGGTGAAGCAGCAGTGCCTGCAGACCAGCACCCACTACGTGGCGTGCAGCAGTGGCATCGCCCCGCGGCAGACCTCCATTCCCAAATGGAAGAAATAGCTAATGATATGTTCAGAGTGTCTCCCATTCAAAGTCTAAATGTGCAGACCTTTTGTGGTCTATTGCTGCAGGCTACTGTCTACTACACATGAATACATTATATTTCCATTTTAAATGGTACAATAAGTCATCGAGAAGTGAAAAAATAAAGTTGTTTATTCAAGTTTCAAAAACTGTTTATTTGTCACATACACATGCAGGATGAGCAGTGAAACTAAAGTGCCTTTACAGAAATTGTGCAAAAATATAGAAAAAATTTAAAACTCCAATAAACTATGTATAAACTAAGTACCGTATATATAAATATATATATTTTAAAGTCAATGCAACAGTATTTACAATTAAGCTGGATATATACAAGTATATGGTCCCTTAACTAGAAACAAATATATGGTAATATAAGAGTGTGTGTGTGTGTGTGAGTGAGTGAGAGAGAGATGGGCGGTGTGTGGGACTTGGTGGCCTGAGGGAAGAAACACTTTTCAAAAATGAATTATCGGTTTAAAAAAATAAAAGTGCGATTCAAGAATTGTATTTGCCATACAGTGGACTTACACAAGTACAGTGGAATGCTTACTCCCCATTCCCTCTCGGAGTAAGACATTCTAGAACAATACTATAAAAATACTATACACAATAACATTTTTTAAATGAACATAAAAAATAACAATAAAGTGATTGATGGGTGATATGTACATGTGTTATATTGTGCAAAAAGTGCCAGTAGTGCAGCAGTATTATGAATACAGTGCAGTACGGTGCAGAACAATGCAATAACTGTAATGAGTATTGAATGTGAGTCCAGAATGTCCAGCAAAGGAAGACAGTGTAATGTTAATAACAATGTTATGATAGTGGCAGTCCATAATCCAGTTACAGATGGGGCCGCCCAGACCTAGTTCCCTCAGTTTCAGGATCAGCTTGGAGGGAACGATGGTGTTGAACGACGAGCTGTAGTCAATGAACAGCAGTCTGACCTAGGTGTCCCTCCTGTCTAGGTGCTCCAGGGCCGTGTGTAGTGCCAGGGAGATAGCGTCGTCTACAGACCTGTTTGGTCTGTATGAGTGGGTCTAGGGACTCAGCGATGGAAAGGTTCATATGCGACATGACAAATTTCTCCAGGCTCTTCATGGCTATTGGTGTTAAAGCCACTGGACGATAATCATTGAGGCTTGTTACCTTGGTATTTTTGGTAATACCAAGGTATATATATATATATATATATATATATATCTGCGGACCCATTGCTTCAAAGATCTCCCAGGTATCACAGTGGTGCTGCTGCTGGGTCAGATGGCTCACTTTGTTTTACAGGAATACTTTAAACAACAGGGCTTGGGAGTATGCCCATCCGGTCTACATGTGTTTTGCGGATTTGGAGTATGGCATATGATCGGGTCCCTCGGGAAATACTGTGGGGGGTGCTGCGGGAGTATGGGGTGAGGGGATCACTATTGAGGGCCATCCAATCTCTGTACTCCCAAAGCAAGAGCTGTGTCCGGATTCTCGGTAGTAAGTCGGGGCTTGTTCTCAGTATGGTGGGCTCAGGATTGAATCGCTGCTGTTTGCAGATGATGTGGTCCTGTTTGCGTCATCAGTATGTGACCTTCAGCACTCACTGGATCGGTTTGCAGCGTGAAGTGGCTGGGATGAGGATCAGCACCTCCAAATCTGAGGCCATGGTTCTTAGCAGGAAACTGGTGGATTGTCTACTCCAAGTAGGGAGGGAGTCCTTATCCCAAGTGAAGGAGTTAAAGTATCTTGGGGTCTTGTTCTCGAGTGAGGGGAGGATGGAGCGTGAGATTGACCGGAGAATAGGTGCAGTAGGAGCGGTATTGGGTGCACTTTAGCGCACCGTTGTAACCAAAAGAGAGCTGAGCCAGAAGGCAAAGCTCTACCAATCAGTCTTCGTTCCTACCCTCACCTCTGGTCATGAACAATTGGTAATGACCGAAAGGACGAGATCGCGAATACAAGCGGCCAAAATTAGTTTCCTCAGGAGGGTGGCTGGTATCTCCCTGAGGGATAGGGTGAGAAGCTCAGTCACTCGTGAGAGACTCGGAGTAGAGCCGCTGCTCCTTCGCGTAGAAAGGAGCCAGTTGAGGTGGTTCGGGAATCTAGTGAGGATGCTTCCTGGTCGCCTTCCGAGGGAGGTTTTCCAGGCACATCCAACTGGGAAGAGACCACGGGGCAGACCAAGGTACAGGTGGGAGGAGACCATGGGGCAGACCAAGGTACAAGTGGGGTGATTACATCTCCACACTGGCCTGGGAACGCCTCGGGATCCCCCAGTCAGAGCTAGTCGATGTGTCCAGGGAGAGGGAAGTTTGGAGTCCCCTGCTGAAGCTGCTACCTCCGCGACCCGATTACGGATAAGCAGGAGAAGATGAATGGATGGATGGACTTTAAACAGCACACAGACATTCTTACCCTCGGGGATACCCATCTCTGGATGGTGTTACGCTCAAACCAGTGGGATCCTGTATGACATGTACCCACCAATTAATGCAGTGAATAATAGGAATCCACTTTGATTGACTGGATTTCATTCTGCCTTGTCAGGTGTAGCCTGCTGCACTAGAATTTTCCTTTTCAGCTATCCAGCAAGGTAAACACAAGCACAAGCACAAATAATCACCCATGACCACAACGTGAAGTTTTAATGATGCAGAGTAAACAAAAGGTACATTCACAGCAAGTATCAAAAAGGGGACAAACCAACAAAACAAGCCAGCGTTATGTAATGGTTGTAAAGGTTATGTCTCACTATACGGTAGGTAACCTTTACCCTCTTCAACAGTCACGTTGACTGTGAACATGTTTATAATAGAAATGTTATATCTGTCAAGATTAAATACATGTTTCTATGTTGTTGTACTGATATACCGGGTTTTTTTGGACTCTTTGAGTTGCTGCGGATGCCTTTCGGCCTCAAGGGGGCGGCGCAAACATTCCAGTGGCTTATGGACTCTGTGCTGCGAGAAATGCCATTCTTGTTTGTTTATTTAGACAACATTCTCGTAGTCAGCGCCTGTGCGAAAGAGCACCTGACACACCTCCGGCAGCTGTTTGAGTGGCTCAGCGCACATGGGCTCATCGTTAACCCAGTAAAGTGCCAGTTCGGTGTGCCATCCATTGACTTCCTCGGACACCGTGTCTCGCCGGAGGTAGGCCCACGTCTTATTTCACAACGTTCCCCTGTCACTCACTCACACTACATAATTTAATATGTTTATATTATATGTAAACATGTGTTATAGCTTATGGTCATGATTAGACGTTAGTCCTTACCATGTCCCGCTGTGTGTGCATGTGAGTTTAGCCTACATGAAGGACAAAAGGTAAAACATAAAACCTTCCGTGGAACATCAGCATAAATCAATCTCAAATGAAGTGGCGTGACGGAGGAATGTTGACGAGGCGGTCTGGTCACGTGTTTTCTCAGAGACACATAAAGTTATTTATACCAACATTATGTAACATGTAGGCCTACGGGATTTTGTATTCTAAGATATTGTAAGGGTTGTGTATGTAATTGTGTGTTGTATTGAGGTACTGGCTGCCGATCCTTTTTTCCCTCGGGATCAATAAAGTATAGGCTTAATAAAGTAGGCCTGTCCCTCCTTCTATATACCCTATAAGAGACAACAACACTAACATGTTACCAGACACGGAGACAGAGACGATGATCTATTTAGACATGATGACCTATTTAGACACACCTGTGCCGGGTTCGACCGCGGTGAGTCCCGGTTTGACCTTCGTGAGACAGGTTTGTTGGTGATGGTGTGTTATCATTCCTCTGGGAGTTTCCCCAGGATGACCTGCTTTATTCTAACACCTCCTCCTCCTCCTCCTCCTCCTCCTCCAGCCCTCTGAGCTCCGACACCACCTCCTCTGCCTCTCCCAGTCCTCTTGAGTTCCTGGTTCGCAGAGCAAAACCAAAAGCAAAACGAACAACGACGGAAGGTTCTCCTCTCCTCTCCTCTCCTCTCCTCTCCTCTCAGACCGGGGGATCACAGGAGACGAACAAGTCACCGTAATGAACACCGTACAACCACGATGAGCGATGAGAAGAAGTACGACCCGCTGGACGCCGCCATGAGCGATGAGAAGAAGAACGACCCGCTGGACGCCACGATGAGCGATGAGAAGAACAACGACCCGCTGGACGCCACGATGAGCGATGAGAAGAAGAACGACCCGCTGGACGCCACGATGAGCGATGAGAAAAAGTACGACCCGCTGGACGCCGCGATGAGCGATGAGAAGAAGTACGACCCGATGAACGATGAGAAGAAGAACGACCCGCTGGACGCCACGATGAGCGATGAGAAGAAGAACGACCCGCTGGACGCCGCGATGAGCGATGAGAAGAAGTACGACCCGATGAACGATGAGAAGAAGAACGACCCGCTGGACGCCACGATGAGCGATGAGAAGAACAACGACCCGCTGGACGCCACGATGAGCGATGAGAAGAAGAACGACCCGCTGGACGCCACGATGAGCGATGAGAAAAAGTACGACCCGCTGGACGCCGCGATGAGCGATGAGAAGAAGTACGACCCGATGAACGATGAGAAGAAGAACGACCCGCTGGACGCCACGATGAGCGATGAGAAGAAGAACGACCCGCTGGACGCCACGATGAGCGATGAGAAGAAGAACGACCCGCTGGACGCCACGATGAGCGATGAGAAAAAGTACGACCCGCTGGACGCCGCGATGAGCGATGAGAAGAAGTACGACCCGATGAACGATGAGAAGAAGAACGACCCGCTGGACGCCACGATGAGCGATGAGAAGAAGAACGACCCGCTGGACGCCACGATGAGCGATGAGAAGAAGAACGACCCGCTGGACGCCGCGATGAGCGATGAGAAGAAGTACGACCCGATGAGCGATGAGAAGAAGAACGACCCGCTGGACGCCACGATGAAGTATGTCAACAAGCCGGACGACATCGACCCGCTTCGTAAGTAATCAATCAATCAGTCAGTCAAACCCGTAGATCGATTTATTTCCCAGGAGGGGATGACAAACCGGTTATATATATATTTAGACACACACACACGCACAGTTGCAGTAAAGTGCATAGTAATATAATATAATTTACAGTTAATATGTACATGTTAAAATACCTCTAGTCTAGGTATAAATGTGATATGAGCATAATAATAGGTACATGTATATACAGGTAAGTGATCATTTAACAGGTAGTGATCAGGTAGTATGCTATTATTGAAAGCAGGATACAAATATATAAATGTAAATGTATAAACAAGTGAGCATATATAAATGTATGGCATATATAAATGTATATGTATATACAGGAGGATGAGCAGTTCTATCAACAGATTTAAATATATATGGCAGGTACAGTAAACAGGTATCTTAGTAATACATATGTAAACTATAGAGAGGGAGGTAGTTGTGATATGAGTAAACATCATAGACACCAACAGGGCCATCGTTACGCCCGAGGAGGTACAGTTAAAGTTCTTCAGAATGACGTTACTCTATAGTCCTGTATCGTGTTGGAAGCATTAATGGGCGTAGATCCTGTCCATGGCGGGTAACTGTGGCGTCTCTTCTGTTTCTGTGGGCAGAATCCAGGAGGTCCCAGGACTCAGAGCCCAGGAGGTACCAGGACTCAGAGCCCAGGAGGTACCAGGACTCAGAGCCCAGGAGGTACCAGGACTCAGAGCCCAGGAGGTACCAGGACTCAGAGCCCAGGAGGAACCAGGACTCAGAGCCCAGGAGGAACCAGGACTCAGAGCCCAGGAGGTACCAGGACTTAGAGCCCAGGAGGTACCAGGACTCAGAGCCCAGGAGGTACCAGGACTCAGAGCCCAGGAGGTACAAGGACTCAGAGCCCAGGAGGTACCAGGACTCAGAGCCCATGAGGTACCAGGACTCAGAGCCCATGAGGTACCAGGACTCAGAGCCCAGGAGGTACTATGGCCTGAAGAACCAGGGGTCAACGGACTACCTGAACAGCATGCTCCAAGTGCTGTTCATGACCCCGCAATTCAGACAAGCTGTCCAAAGGTTAGTCGTGTTTTTACATAGGAGATTTTATCCCTACCCCTCTATGTCCCTTATCTCTCCACCCCTATCTCGACCCCTCCACCCCCAACTATCCACCCCTAACTCTATCCCTTAATCTCTATTCCTAACTCTCTATCCCTAACTTGACCACTCCATCCCTAACTGAATTTCCATGAATCTCTCTTCCTAACTCTCTATCTCTAACTTTCTATCCCTAGCTGGACCCCTCCATCCCTAACTCTCTATCGCAAGTTCTCCATCCCTAACTTGACCACTCCATCCCTAACTCAATTTCCATTATTTTATTTTCCTAACTCTCTATCTCTAACTCTCTATCCCTAACTGGACCTCTCTATCCCTAGCTGGACCCCTCCATCCCTAACATCCTCTCTAGCTCTTACTCAACCCTTCCATCCCTAACTCTATATCCCTAACTTTCCACCCTTAACTCTCTATCCCTAACTCTCCATCCCAAACTCTATCCCTAACTTTATCCCTTACTCGATATCCCAAACTCTAACAACTTCATCCCTAACTCTATCCTTAACTCTCTACCCCTAACCTATCCACTAACCCTACCCATGTGTATCTGCAGTAGTTGTGGACAGACGCCCCTGAACGATGAGCTCAGAGTTGTCTTTGAGGAGCTAAAGACAGGTTCTCCCTCCACGCTGCCTGTCATCCGGGAACTGGGGATAGAAAACGGTACGCAGAGAACCCTGACACATACATACATCAATAGAACATACACCAGGAGAACATACATCAAGAGAAAATACACCAGGAGAACATACATCAAGAGAACATACACCAAGAGAACATACATCAAGAGAACATACACCAGGAGAACATACATCAAGAGAACATACACCAGGAGAACATACACCAGGAGAACATACACCAAGAGAACACGTGTGTCTGTCTCACAATCCACACTGTAGTCAAGTCAACTTTATTAGTCTAGCCCTTAATCACATATATTTACCACCTCAACCCTATCTCTCTATCCCTAGCCCTAAGGCAAAAAACTCCCTAAATGATGAAGGAAGACATTTTGAGAGGGAACCAGAGCGAGGGATCCCTCCTTCCAGGGATGGTTTAGGAGTGCAATGGTTGCCATAAGTGACAAACATAGTATTTACGAAATACATGTTGTCCATGGGGCTGACTGGTGGGCAAGCTGGTAGTCTTCAGGTGGGCTGGATCAGGATCAGGATCACCGGATGTAGAGAACCTCTAGTCTAGTACCTATCAGTCTGATGATTACATGGACCATGTAGAGAACCTCTAGTCTAGAACCTATCAGTCTGGTGATTTGATGGACCATGTAGAGAACCTCTAGTCTAGTGCCTATCAGTCTGGTTATTTGATGGTACGGGTGGACCAGAACCATGTAGAGAACCTCTAGTCTAGTACATCGGCAGCACGGGGTGGGCTAGTGCTGACTAGCTTACCCTTGTCTTGTCTCTTCTTCATCTTGTCTTGTCTCTTCTTCATCGTTCAGTCTGGGAGCAGAGGGACGCTGCAGAGTACTTTGAGAAGATCCTTACCCTGGCCAGTCCTCAGGCCTCCCAGGTGAGGACCACACAGGACTGAACACACACCAAGTAACCTTATTATTGCGTGCAGTTGATGTTCTGTGTGTGTGTGTGTGTGTGCAGTTTTTCCGTGGAAGGTTAACCCACCGCACGACGTGCTCTCGCTGCCATCGAACTGTTGACACTGACGGTTCATTTTGGACTTTGAATCTGGCCATCGAGAACAACTCCAAAGGGTACATTGTGGTAAGAAACATACAGTATATATACAGTATACAATATTTGTATATATATTTATAGTATACAATATATATACAGTTGAAACCAGAAGTTTACATACACAATATGAAAAGACACATACGATTTTTTTCCGCACTGTCTGACATGAAATCAGACTAAACTTTTCCTGATTTAGGTCCGTTAGGATTACCAAAATTATTTCTATTGGCTAAATGCTAGAATAATGAGAGAAGGAAAACATTTTTAAGAAGGAACAATTGTTTTATTACTTTCTTCAAAGTCAGAAGTTTACATACACTAAGACTACTATGCCTTTAAACAATTTGGGAAAGCCCAGATGATGATGTCATGTCTTTGGAAGCTTCTGATAGGTTTATTGACAACATCTGAGTTAATTAGATACACACCTGTGGATGTATTTTAAGGCATACCTGAAACACACTGCTTATTTGTGCAACATCATGGGAAAGTCAAAAGAAATCAGCCAAGATCTCAGGAAGAGAATTGTGGACTTGCACAAGACTGGTTCATCCTTGGGTGCAATTTCCAGATGCCTGAAGGTGCCACGTTCATCCGTTCAAACTATTATACGCAAGTATAAACACCATGGGAATGTCCAGCCATCATACCGCTCAGGAAGGAGACGGGTTCTGTGTCCCAGAGATGAACGTGCTTTGGTCCGAAAAGTGCATACCAACCCAAGAACCAAAGCAAAAGACCTTGTGAAGACGCTGGCTGAAGCTGGTAAGAGTGTGTCATTATCCACAGTGAAACGAGTACTGTACCGACATGGGCTGAAAGGCTACTCTGCCAGGAAGAAGCCATTACTCCAAAAGAAACACAAAAAAGCTAGATTACAGTTCGCAAATGCGCACAGAGACAAAGACCTTAATTTTTGGAGACATGTCCTGTGGTCTGACAAAACTAAAATTGAACTGTTTGGCCATAATGACCATCGATACGTTTGGAGGAAAAAGGGGGAAGCTTGCAAGCCTGAGAACACCATCCCAACTGTGAAATACGGAGGTGGCAGCATCATGTTATGGGGTTGTTTTGCTGCAGGAGGGACTGGTGCACTTCACAAAATAGATGGCATCATGAGAAAAGAACATTATGTGGAAATATTAAAGCAACATCTCAAGACATCAACCAGAAAGTTAAAGCTTGGGCGCAAATGGGTCTTCCAAATGGACAATGACCCGAAGCACACTGCCAAACTGGTTAAAAAGTGGCTTGAGGATAACAAAGTGAATGTTTTGGAGTGGCCATCACAAAGCCCTGATCTGAATCCCATTGAAAATGTATGGGCAGAGCTGAAAAGGCATGTGCGAGCAAGACGGCCTACAAACTTGGCTCAGTTACACCAGTTTTGTCAGGAGGAATGGGCCAAAATTCCTGCCAACTATTGTGAGAAGCTTGTGGAAGGATATCCAAAACGTTTGACCCAAGTCATACAGTTTAAAGGCAATGGTACCAAATACTAATGAAATGTATGTAAACTTCTGACTTTGAAGAAAGTAATAAAACAATTGTTCCTTCTTAAAAAAAATCGTATGTGTCTTTTCATATAGTGTATGTAAACTTCTGGTTTCAACTGTATATATATATATATATATATATATATATATATTTATATATAAATATATATATATATATATTTATATATAAATACATGTCTGAATTTTATATTTTATCATATATATGTTTGTATTATATATTATATGATATCTGTTTGTTTTATATATAATATTATATATGTATTTTATATACGGCTTATTATATATAAGCAGTGGCGGCTGGTGGTTGTAAAAGTAGGGGAGAAAGTATACACTATACATTTTGACAGTGTATTAGTGGGTCATTTGAGCAGACAAGCCAAACTGAATTGAAACTCAATTTCAACTAAAAAATCAATTTCTTCTGGGGAAGAAGCATTGTTTTGATGAAAAACAGCTATTTAGCGATTACTTCATTAATTATGAAAAGTTTGAGGGAGAAGCGTTTTTTGTTTTTTGTTATGTATTTAATAAAAATAACACGTACTATCGTATAGTAAAACCAGTTATGCACGTAAATCACATAAATTGTATAATCGCGATCCAAAGAAACACCACCTTGTCACGGTCAGCCATGCTTTCAAAATGTTAAAATAGTAATATTGTCAGTATTTTCACAGATAAATGTGTTACATTTATGTGTAATTATTCTTCTCAGAAATGTTCAGGAGGCTGGTCCTCCCTTTCCTCAATGGACGAGCCTCCACTGACATACAGTATATATTTGTCTGAGTTCTATATTATATTATATACAGTGTCTGTATTCAAGCTACAATACTGAATACTGATTATATTCTAACTGAACACGGTCCACTGAAATCAGTAACAACAAGGCTTTATTAACCTAATTTAACTGTGATTATACAAGAATATCAGTTACCAGGTTAACCAATCAGGAGCTGCCAATCAAGGGCTTTATCCAATAGGAACATGACTACACACACACACACACACACACACACACACACACACAACCACACACACACACAACCAATAAACAGCCGGTCTAAACGGCATGGTGCACAAGCTACTGCATGATTGACATCTTGTAGTTCATGTGCATGATTTTAGTCCTGTTTTATGCGGTGTATTTTGTCCGTCCCCTTTCACAAGACGGATGGCTTGAAGGCGCTTTTCCACCAGTCGAGGTTAACCGGAGACAACCAGCTGTACTGTGACCACTGCGATGACAAAGCGGACGCCACTATGGTAAGTCACGAACATTTTTGGACAATAAGGAACAACCGTTCATGGAGACAGAGGATTTTGACCCTTGTGTTTCAATTAGGAGTGTAAGTTAGGGGAACATCCGGAGGTTCTGGTGTTGCTGCTGAAAAGGTTCGTGTTGGACTACCACTGCATGGAATACGTGAAGAACGACAGCCTGGTGGACGTTCCTCTGAACATTGATGTACCTGAGGTACAGCAACACACACACACACACACACACACACACACACACACACACACACACACACACACACACACACACACACACACACACACACACACACACACACACACAATACCTGGCAGAGTAAACAGAGACACATGAACAATGATACACGTTGAACAGTGGGCTATGGTGCCACCCTGTGGCCATTATGGGTACATTACATTACATTACATTACATTTCAGTCATTGAGCAAGTCTTTCCACAGGTTGGCAAGAGAACCTCTAGTCACCAGAAATCATAAGTGCATTTGCTTCCTAACAAGCCATAATAACACACATACATAATATCATAATTGACATATATTAGATTTCCTTCCTGAAGAGCAGAACCAGTGCTCATGTAAAAGTACGATAGTTATGTTATTTAAACTCTAGTTCCATTCTAGGTGTAGCCGTCTAGGCTTTGCCTTATGAAACCTTCAGCAATGTACCAATCCACGTGGGTCCACATTCCCCACAACGTGCATATGAGGCCGCACAGAGCGCCGCTCACCCTCAACGCTATTTATTTCAGTAATGGGGTTGCAGCAGAAAATAGAAAAAGGGCCAACGTCTTAGTGTATCTTGATTGCTGTGATCTTTTCCTTGTTGTCTGTGGCTTGTTGGCCGCTCAGGGTGTGAGCTATGATCTGTATGCCACCGTGGACCACTACGGCAACCTGAGGGGTGGCCACTACACAGCCACCATCAGGCCTCCGGACAGTGCCCAAGGCCGCTGGTACAAGTTTAACGACTCCAGTGTCGAGGAACTGGTGGGTCTGCCGTTCCTTTCAACCGTAGTCGTCTTAAAGTCATCAATCTTTCTCAGTTCTTGTAACGTGGTCCCTTTCTGCCTTTCTACTTTCTTCAGGCGACCTTCACTCCTGAAAAGTATGTGTGAACTTCTTTCTCAACGTTTTAAGTTTCTGTGTCAGTGTGTGGCGTTCCTTGTGTTCATACGGAGGATAAAACATTGATGTGAACTCCTTCTTCACAGGAGCTCCAGCGCCTTCCTCCTCCTCTACAGGAGAAACTGACGTATGTTTACCGAGGAGGACGTCCACCATTCTCCCACGACCAGACAGCAATACACCTTGTCTTCTCCTGCTCTTTCTTCTTCTTCTTCTTCTTCTTCTTCTTCTTCTTCTTCTTCTTCTTCTTCTTCTTCTTCTTCTTCTTCTTCTTCTTCTTCTTCTTCTACTTCTACTTCTACTTCTTCTTCTATTTCTTCTTCTGCAGTGAGTGAATCACCCCAGCAGGTGGACCACGGGTCGTCTGTGGAGCCGCCCAAGCTTGACGCCGTCCACAGGAGTGATGATGACGGGGCTGACGAAGACGATGAAGATCACAATGACAACAGTGACGACGTCCACCACAAAGCGCAGCCACCCCGTCCTCGCCCCGGCGAGGTCCCCGGGTCGGGGGAGGGTGGCAAGAAGACAGACGACACGGAGGTCTCCACCAACGAGACCAAGTCCCACAGCGAAGCGGCCGATCGCACCGTCCTCCAGCAGGAGGCCGACGGCTCCGCCGGCCAGAACTCTCTTAAAGTCTTTTAAACATTTAGATCTTGCATTGATCAGCGTGATCATCATGGGACATTGGTGTGTGTGTGTGTGTGTGTGTGTGTGTGTGTGTGTGTGTGTGTGTGTGTGTGTGTGTGTGTTTCCAGCAAACAAAGATGAATTGTAACTTGGTGAACTAAATCTGATATAAGGATTTGTTAATGATAATAATAATAATAATAACATGTATTTTCTAAGACACTTTACAGCAATAATAAAAATTAATTATACATCATTTGTAGAGATTTTTATGTAACACTGGTCCATCATGAAATGACGATATGTCATCAGATATTAATTTATATTGTTTGTATAATAGGAGACACAACAATGGAATACTTATATTGTACAAGTGTTCCACCTAACATTGTCCAAGTCCACCACCTAGAGGCGATGAGAACACTATATTTAGTATATTTAGTCATTTCATATTTATTTAACACAAGCGCCCCTCTTCTTCTTGGATGGCCCTCAGTAGTGACCCCCACACCCCATACTCCCACAGCACCCCCACAGTATTTCCAGAGGGACCCGATCATATGCCTTCTCCATATCCACAAACCACATGTAGACCGGATGGGCATACTCCCAAGCCCCCTCCAGGATCCGTGTAAGAGTGAAAAGCTGGTCCGTTGTTCCACAACCACGGCGGAATCCGCATTGTTCCTCTTCAATCTGAGGTTTGACTATCGGCCAAACTCTCCTTTCCAGCACCTTGGAGTAGACTTTCCCAGGGAGTAATGTGATACCCCTGTAATTGGTACACACCCTCTGGTCCCCCTTTTTGAACAGGGTTACCACCACCCCCGTTTGCCACTCCTCAGGCACTGTCCGGGACTTCCACGCAATGTTGAAAAGACGTGTCATCCATGACAGTACCTCAACACCCAGAGCCTTTAGCATTTCTGGATGGATCTCTTCAACCCCTGGGGCTTTGCCACTGTGGAGATGTTTGACTACCGCAGTGACTTCCTCCAGGGAGATTGATGTTTGCTGGCTTCATCCTCCAGATCTGCCTCTACCATTGAGGAAAGGTTAGTTGGGTTAAGAAGTTCCTCAAAGTGTGCTATCCACTGCCCGATCACCTCCTCAGTTGAGGTCAGCAATGTCCCACCCTTACTGTACACGGCTTGGATGGACCCACGCTTCCCCCTCCTGAGGCGCTGGATTGTTTGCCAGAAATGCTTTGGTGCCGACTGAAATTCCTTCTCCATGGCTTCTCCCAATTCCTCCCACACCCGCTGCTTTTCCTCCGCTACGGCTGAGGCTGCCGTTCTCTTGGCCTGTCGATACCTCGCAACTGAGTCCGGAGTCTCACAGGCTAACATAGCCCTGAAGGCCTTCTTCTTCAGTCGGACGGCTTCCCTGGCCACAGCTCTCAACTGCAGCTTCAGCAATAGAAGCTTTGAACACTGACCACTCTGGTTCAATGTCCCCAGCCTCCATAGAAATAAAGACAGGGGAATCCACCAGACGTTCCCTGTTCACCCGCACTAAACGTTTGGGCTTACCAGGCCTATACAGAGGCTTCCCCCCCCCCATCTTACCCAACTCACCACCAGATGGTGATCGGTTGACAGCTCTGCCCCTCTCTTCACCCGAGTGTCCAAAACATGCGGCCTCAGGTCAAATGACACAATAACTAAATTGATCATTGACCTTTGGCCTAAGGTACTCTAACTGTTGTTTGGCGCATAGGCACAAACAACAGTCAGAGTTTTCCCTCCCCATGACCCTAAGGCGTAGGGAGGTGACCCTCTCGTCCACTGGGGTAAACTCCAACATAGCGGCACTCAGCCGGGGACTTGTGAGTATCCCCACACCCGCCCGGCACCTCTGAGCAACTCCAGAGAAGGAGAAGAAGAAGAATCCCACCCCTATCCAGGAGTTTAGTTCCAGAGCCAATGCTGTCCGCCTCCCGCACAAGCTCAGGCTCCTTCCCCCCCAGAGAGGTGATATTCCATGTCCCCAAAGCCAGTCTCTGTTGGCTGTGTTTGGTCCGTCGAGGCCCCATGCCTTCACTGCCACCTGACTGGCAGTACACCCGACCCCAGCAGTTCTTTCCGTAGATGGGGAGGAGACATGGCCACGTTACTTTTTTGGGCTATGCCCGACCGGCTATGTCCATGGCTAACCCGGCCACCAGGCACTCGCTGACGGGCCCTCTTTCTGGGCCTGGCTCTGGAAAGGGGCCCTGGGCTTCCGGGCAGGGTATCCTCACTTCTTCTTGTTTGTTTGTCCATTGAAGTCTTTGAACCATTGTTAGGCTGGCCCCTCCCCTGAGACCAATCTTCCATGGCTAGCAGCCTAGCGGGTACAAGGCTAGCAGCCTAGCGGGTACAGGGCTAGTGGGTACACAGCGAGTAGCCTAGCGGGTACACGGCTCGCAGGCTAGCCGTGCTTCAGGAGGTCTGTGAGAGAATGTCATGTGAGTGTTGTTAGCAGTGCTACTAAACCTTTACCATCCCCTGTTAATGTTTATCCATCTTTGCACTTAGTTTGTTAAGAGTCTGAACTGCATATGTAACATAGACCGGTATATCAGTACAACAACATAGAAACATACATATGTGATGCTGGCTTGTTTTGTTTGTTTGTCCCCTTTTTGATACTTTTTGATGCTGTGAATGTCCTTTTGTTTACAGTTTCACACATCATTAAACATCCTAAACATCACGTCGTGGTCAGGGGTGATTATTTGTGCTTGTGTTTACCTTGCTGGATAGCTAAAAGGAGGAATCCAGTGCAGCAGGCTACACCTGACAAGGCGGAATGAAATCCAGTCAATCAAAGTGGATTCATATTATTCGCTGCATTAATTGGCGGGTACATGGGTCATACAGGATCCCACCGGTTTGAGCGTAACACCATCCAAAGATGGGTCTCTCCGAGGGTGAGAACGTCTGTGTGCTGTTTTTTAAGTATTCCTGTAAAACCAAGTGAGCCTTCCGACCCAGAAGCAGCACCACTGTGAGACCTGATAGATCTTTGAAGCAATGGGTCTGCAGAACCTTCAGGAGGGTGAAGGCAGGGAAGGCAGCCGGCCCAAATGGAGTTCCATCCCTTGTCTTCAAGACATTACATTACATTACAGTCATTTAGCAGACGCTTTTATCCAAAGTGACTTACAATAGTGTGTTTCAACAAAGGAAGGTAAGAGAACAACTCGTCACCAGAAGTCAAAAGTGCATTTCATTTTTAACAAGTCTCCAATAACTGAACCAGTGCTCAGGTAGAAGTACAATAATTCAGGGAAAAGTCTAGGGGAAAAGTACAATAAGTTGGAAAACAATATATACCAATATCTACCTAGCTATAATATGTAATCTACTTAGATAATCGAGATGGGTTTTCAGCCTGCGGCGTAAGATGGGGAGTGACTCTGCAGTCGTGACCTCCGTGGGGAGTTTGTTCCACCAAAGTGGGGCCATGACGGAGAAGAGCCGTGACCGCGCATTGTTGGGCCCTTTTCACCACGTGTGTGGTGTGCGTGGACCACTCCGCGGCGCCGATCGCCTCCGATCGCCAATTAAGTTGCCAGAATGATGTAATCCAATTCCAAAAAGATTGTGTCGGGTGTACGTGATAAGAGCAAGACTGTTCTGTGTGAACAGACTAAGAATTATGAGGTATATTAACGCTAATTTGCAAAAGCTGGTCAGACGCTGGGCGTCGCAATGTTTACGCACCGCCATCTTGGTCGATATCAGGTACGAATTATCTCAGTTATTGGAATTTAAACCGTTCGAAAACTCATAATAAAATGCATTTTGCATGAAATCAAATCAAAAAGCGCCGCCACGTGCACTGGCGGCGCACACACACCTGTCGGCAATTGCCGTGGCTGATTGTTAATCACATCACCTGGGGTATATATACCCTGGCTTCCCGTTACCCCAGTGTTAGGTCGTACTTTTTACTGCACGTCACATGTTGTTCACGTTAAGTCGTACATTCTGGACGGAATCGCCACGTTGATGTCCCGGAGGTCCAGATCCCGATCCCTTGCCTGTCCCGTGTCACCCGCCTGTCTCGCGTTACTCTCCATACGAGCTCCCCGGTCATTATAATTACCTGTCTGGTACCTGTCGCTACTCCGACCTCCCGGTACCCAGACTCCTACCCCGTCCCGGACTACTCGCCGGTCTACTACCTGCCGGTACTCCGCGGATCGACCTCCCGGTACCCTGACCCCTGGACTGTCCCTGATCACTCTTGAGTTGTGTTTGAGTTGTGTTGTGCTTTAAATAAAGCTTTATGTTATAGCTCCACTGTCTTGGTCTGCGTTCTGGGTCCCACCGAACAATCCCACTCGTGACAGAGAGACTCCTTTGTGTCTTTCCCTAACGTGTCGATCAGGTGTAAATAACACTAAAGCTCAAATCTGGCGTGTGGAGTAGGTTATTTTGCCATTCTTTAATGCAAACGGTCTGGAAGTGAAGCCCAACCATTGACAGACTGGAATGTTCCACAAAAAGGCGGAGGCAGGACTGACGTGCTCGGTTCTTTTATTGTCTTGTTATCAGTGTGGTGTTATTGTTAATTGGTGTGCAGGCCACCGTAGTGACGTCACGGCTGGGTACGCTAGGGCAGGCTAGGCGAGGAGCGGAGCGAGACGGCTGTGTGTGGATCTAGCAATAAAATACACTTACAACCGAACACAGAGGACTCACGTGTATGCTTGTGGAATAACACGACATGGTGTCAGAAGTCCTGTGAGTGAAGTGTAAAAGTTAGTCGGACAATAAGTGTCATTTGGAGCTGGTTGACGGCGAGAAGGGAGGACGAACAGCATGGTTGATAATGCTAATGCGGGAGCAGCTGCAGCCCAGAGGGCGGCGCCAGGCTCAAGTGCTGCGTTCAGCATCCAGCCTCCCGAGTCCTTTGACTTTTCAAAGCCGCAAGAGTGGGCCAAATGGATACGCAGGTTCGAACGATTCCGTCTGGCAAGTAACCTGAATGCTAGCTCTGAAGAGAATCAAGTCAACACGCTAATATATTGCATGGGAGATGAGGCGGATGATATTTTACGTGGACTAAATCTGACAGACGATCTAAGAGGTACTTACCAAGGAGTGCGCAATGGATTACAGGGTTTCTTCGTAGTCAAGAAAAATGTCATCTACGAGCGTGCCAAATTTAACATGCGCAAGCAGGGAGAATGTGAAACAGTGGACTCATTTGTGACGGCACTGTATGCGCTGGCGGAGCATTGTACGTACGGAGTGCTACATGATGAGCTTATTCGCGACAGGCTTGTCGTCGGACTGATGGATAAGCGGCTGTCCGAACGCATGCAACTGGACCCGGACTTGACCCTGGAAAAGGCAATAAACATGGCGAGGCAGAGTGAAGAGGTGAAAAGACAGCAATCTTCTCTGCGAGGGGACACCAGGACAGAGGCAAGTGATGCTACATCTGTGGACAGAGTGTTTAAGAGCAGTAGCAGGACATATGCTAGAAATAAACCTCAACAGGCTAACGGCTACCAAGCCAAGCCACACAGTGCCCAATACTTAAAGGGGAAAAGTGTCCAGTGTCATAAATGTGGCAGTTCTATGTCACATTCACAACGCGATTGCCCTGCTAATGAAGTGAAATGTCATTCATGTGGGAAGATGGGACATTACAAGCGTGTGTGTAAGTCATCCAAAGCTGTACATGAGGTTGAAGAGGACTATTCCTGCTCCTGTGAAGAAGACGAGGACTGTATGTTCTTAGGCAGCATCACAGCTGATGGTGAGCCATGGTGTCAGCATAGCATCGTGACAGTCATGTGCCATTCAAAATAGACACCGGTGCTGATGTTACAGTGATGCCTCACACTGTATTCCAAGAGATTTACAGAGACAAACATCCACCTACCCTCCAGAAGTCAACTAAGCCACTGATGGGACCTGGGAGGAGTCCACTAGATGTTGTGGGCGTCGCCACGCTGTTGCTGAGGAGGGGAGAGAAAGAGGTGTTGGAGGATGTGTATGTCACTCGACACCTGCACACAGCGTTGCTGGGGAGGCCTGCTATCGGTAAGATGGAGCTTGTGGCACGTCTAGACAGTATCACAATGGAGACGCTCAAGAAAACCTACCCGAAGATATGCAGCGGTCTAGGTGAGATGAGACAGCCGTATGCAATCAGGCTGAAACCTGGGGCCCAACCATTCTCGCTGAAGACGCCCAGAAGGATTCCATTGCCACTGATGGATAAAGTCAAGAATGAATCCCGCATGGAAAGCCTCGGGGTGATCAGCCGGATCGAAGAGCCAACTGACTGGTGTGCCGGCATTGTGGTGGTTCCCAAGAAGACAGGTGCTGTACGCATATGTGTTGATCTCACAAACCTCAATGAGTCAGTGTGCCGGGAAAAGTACACCCTGCCGACAGTGGAGGAAACACTGGGAATGCTGGCTGGAGCCCGAATATTCAGCAAGTTGGACGCAAATATGGGATTTTGGCAAATCCCTCTGACTGAAGATTCGTCAAAGTACACAACCTTCATTACGCCCTTTGGCCGATATTTCTTCAATCGTCTACCTTTCGGCATCGCTTCCGCCCCCGAACACTTCCAAAACAGAATGGTGACTGAGGTCACGGAAGGGCTGGAGGGTGTCGTCTGCCACATGGACGATGTGCTAGTGTGGGGCCGAACACAAGAGGAACATGATGCTCGTCTGCATGTCGTGTTGGGGAGGATCGAGAAGGCCGGAATCACCCTGAACATAGATAAGTGCGACCTGTCAAAGGAAGAGGTGACCTTTCTAGGCCATATCATCTCCACCAGCGGCATTAGCCCCGACCCGAGTAAGACGGAGGCCGTAAGGAGGATGAAGGAGCCGACGAACGTGAGTGAGCTGAGAAGCTTTCTCAGCATGGTAAACCAGCTGGGGAAGTTTATCCCGCAGCTGGCGGAGAGAGACAAGCCTCTGCGAGACCTTCTGTCAAAGAAGAACTGCTGGCTGTGGGGCATCGAGCAGGCCAGAGCCTTCCAAGATTTGAAGGATGCACTAATATCCCCACCAGTATTGGCCATGTATGATCCCAACAGGGAGTGCAAAGTCTCAGCAGACGCGTCGTCTTATGGCTTAGGGTGTGCTCCTCCAAAAATGGGATGGAGTGTGGAGACCAGTAGCCTACGTGTCGCGGTCTCTCACACAAACTGAGCAGAGATACGCGCAGGTCGAGAAGGAGGCCTTAGGCCTGACCTGGGCTTGTGAGAGGTTTCGCAACTTTCTCATCGGCAGACACTTCCAGCTAGAGACGGATCACAAGCCTCTCCTGAGTCTCCTGGGGTCTCAGGCGTTGGATGCTCTCCCTCCGCGGATTCTGCGATTCCGGATGCACCTGATGCGCTATTCCTACTCCATTGCTCATGTGCCAGGGAAGTGCCTGTGGACTGCCGATACGCTCTCACGTGCTCCTGTGAAGAGGAGGGAAACACCGGATGAGAAGGAGTTGTTTGAGAGTACAAACATCTACGTGGACATGATAATGGAGAACCTGCCAGCGAGCACCGCCTACCTGGACGAGCTGAGAGAGCAGCTGGGGAGGGACAGTGTGTGCGCACGGGTAATGCAGCTGAGTGCAGCGGGATGGCCAGCACACAACAGTGAACCGGCTCTCAGGCTGTACTGGGCGGAACAGGCGTTATTCACAGTAGAGGAGGGACTCTTGCTGAGGGGAAGTAGGCTTGTCATCCCTTCAACAATGAGGAATGATGTGCTTGCCAGGCTGCATGAAGGCCACCAGGGGGTGGTAAAGTGCAGGGAGCGCGCACGACAGTCTGTATGGTGGCCCGGGCTGAGCCAGCAGCTGAGTGAGTTAGTTCTCAACTGCCGAACATGCAGCAAAGAGAGACAAAACCAAATGAAGCCACTGATGCCATCTCAATACCCGGGGAGACCATGGCAGAAGTTGGGAGCAGACTTGTTCATGCTGGAGAGCAAGACATACCTGCTGGTGGTGGACTATGCATCGAGATACGTGGAGATCGCTCTGCTGACTCCCACAAAATCAACATCACCTCAAATCGATCTTCGCACGGCACGGTATCCCAGAGGAACTGGTGACGGACAACGGGCCGCAGTTCTCCGGAATGGCCTTTGCAGCGTTTGCAGCGTCCTACGGGTTTCGCCATGTCACAAGCAGCCCGAGATATCCGGAAAGTAATGGGGAAGCAGAACGTGCGGTCAAGACAGTAAAAAGTTTTCTGAAGAAAGCAGCTGACCCATACCGCGCTCTGCTAGCATACAGGGCCACCCCGTTGCATAACGGATACAGCCCAGCTCAACTTCTGATGGGCAGGAGACTCCGCACGACAGTGCCAACGCATCCTGCTCTACTGGTCCCTGCTCTTCCTAACAGTGAGGTGGTTGTCCTGAAAGAAGAGGAAAAGAGGATGAGAGATGCGCAAAGCTACAACCGGCGTCATCGTGCACGAAGCCTCGACGGGCTCATTCCCGGAAAGGAAGTGTGGGTCACAGATCAAAGTGCAACTGGAGTTGTGGTCAGCAGCGTTCATACATTGTGGATGGACCTCATGGGACAGTAAGGCGAAACCGCCGCCATCTCATCCCCATGGAGTCGTCACTGGCGCGGAGTGGAGGTGGTGCTACTGAGCAACTTCTGGGAGGGAGTTCGACAGAACCTCCAAAGCAGAATGTCCCGCAACCGCCAGCTACTCCCAGAACCAGGTCTGGGAGAGTCGTGGTGAAACCAACTAGGTTGGACCTGTAAGAGACTAAAAAGAAAAATACATTCCCATAATAGAAGCAGTGGCGGCTCGTCCATAGGGGCGCAGGGGCGCCGCCCCACCTGGTTGAGAGAGGAAAAAAAAGAAAAAAATTATAATAATTGTGTTTTTGGATTTTGGATTTTTTGACCCCTAAAAATAAACTAAACATGTTTAAAATGAATAATAATTACTCATTTTAAGTATGTTTGTGTTTAAAATGCACAATAACGTTAATATAGCAAATATAAATCATTGTTTTGTGCGTGCTATTCTCCCCCTCGTTTGTCATTGACGTCACTCTCATAGAAATCTGGTACCTACCTCCAAACCTGGGCGCAAGACCGGTGCGCCCAGGATCTCCGCGTCACTGCGGCAAGCGGCCAATGAAAATGGATCAAGCAATTAAATGTAGCCTATCAAGGGTCCTAAATACGATCTGTGGGAGCGCATATTCTTGCGCCCGAACAAAGAAACCAGTCACGCATGCGCCACTCAATTTGAGTGGCGCATGCGTGACTGGTTTCAAATTGAGTGGCGCATGCGTGAATGCGTGAGCAAAGAAAACCAGTCACGCATGCGCCACTCAATTGTAGCCTAGTTGAACCTTATTCGTAAAGCCTGTACTGCTCTGCTCTCAGTTCGGTCTTGCTGTCTGAGGAGAGGTACGTTTTTGTTGTCCCGGTTATAGTTTTACATTTATTTTTATTGTGGACGATGTAAACGTAAAGTAAAGGGGATAAGAAATGTTGGTCTTGCTGTATAAACATGCAGCTTGTGTCATTTGTATGTAAACGGTGTGGATTGGGGTTTTGTAAGTTTATCGTGGACACGTGCTTCCCCAATGCTAGCTACAGGGTCCTCCATGTGTTTGTCTGCTAATATTGGCTGTGGTCGAATGTATTAAGCATTTGTATTTTATTTAATTAGTTTAATTCAGAAGCATTTGTTAATGAGTCAGTTCGCGTCTTGACGTCTGAGGAGAGAATAGTTGTATAGTTATAGTTATAGTTGTGTAGTTCTTGTATAGTTAGTATAGCATAGGTACATAGATTAGGGTGACCAGACGTCCCCGTTTTCCGGGGACAGTCCCCGTTTTTATTGGCCTGTCCCCGGTTGAAACTGTCCCCGGAAATGTCCCCGTTTTTTAATATACGTTAAAAACACATAGCAAGGTGAAATAAAACGTTTCATGTAAGGAAACACTGGGTAAACAGTATACGGCTCAATCGTGTTTATGCAATCGTGTTTATGCAATTATGCAAGCTCCTCCCATTTCTCTTTGGCTGTGACAGAGAGATGCTCATTGTGGTTTGGTAAGTAAACATTTTTACAAAAAAACGTTTTTTGCTTGTCAAAGTACATTTTCTAGATGTCAGCTATATCGGCTGTCATGTCAAACAAAATGTATCCAGGTTTAAAAACATATATTATTGTATATGTTGATGTGTTGGCAGCGTATTAAACCATGTGAATCATTAAGATAAAGATGACTGAATTTTTAAGCTAGGCTATTTTTTCTAAAATGGTGGCTATGGGGAAAAGTGAACCATGGGCCTTGGGGTAAGTTGAATCAGTGGTTCAATGGAGTAGCAGAATGAAATTTATAAATTGACAAAAACAATGTGACTGTTAACCCAAGTGTATCTAATAATGTACTATCTCTTTTTAAATATCAGAGAGGAAGAACAGAATGAGAAGGGAAAAACCGGAATAAAGATAAAGAAGCAAAGACATTGTACAATAGTGAGGAAGAGAAGGAAAGGAAGAAAGAAGAAAAGGGAGAAAGTTTGGAGGGGAAGAAAAAGTTAACAGAGTACGAAGAGTATACAAGGATAGTGACAAAGAGCAGAAAAAAATGTGCAATGGCTCTTTCCAAGAAACGAAAATGTCACTTAAATGACAATATGAGGAAAGAATTTTCATTCATACGCCCAGGTGGTCAAGATGATACAATGGTTTACTGTACCATTTGTAATTCAACATTTTCAGTTGCCAGTGGAGGAAGAACAGCAGTAATAGAACATCAACAGACAAAAAAGCATAAAGCCTCTCTCATTGCCCGTGCTGGTGTGCCCTCTGTCACCACATTCTTCAAGAAGGTAGACCCTTCCCAGGAAGAATACGATCTAGCTGTGCAGGAAGCTGTCTTTGCATACCACACTTTGCGACACAATCATAGTTTCAGATCTATGGATTGCACAGCACAACTGACAAGGAAGCTTTATGAATCAAAATTTACATGTGCTAGGACAAAATGCGATGCCATAGTGAGTAACGTGTTAGCACCATGGGCAACTACCTTGGTAACACAGGACCTAGACCAGGTGGAATTTGTGTCTCTGTCCATTGATGCATCCAATCATGGACATGTAAAGCTGCTGCCAATATTAGTAAGATATTGTAAGATACATGATAGCACATCAGTGGAAACAAAACTACTCGATTTTGTTGAACTCAAAGGAGAAACAGCAGAGGAAATTGCAGCTGAGGTCCTTGGTGTTATCCAAAAATTCAACCTGGAAAACAAAGTTGTGGCATTCTCTGCTGACAACACAAATACAAATTTTGGAGGACTGAATAGACTGGGGAGGGTCAATGTCCATACCAAAGTTAAAAATGCTCTGCAGCGGGAGGTCATTGGCTTAGGTTGCCCTGCACACATTATTCATAACACGGCCAGAACAGCTTTGGATATGATTCCCCTTGATGTTGAGTACCTTCTTACAAAGATATTTGGTTATTTTCACATTTTCACCGTCAGAGTAGAAAGACTAAAGGGCTTTTGTGAGTTTGTTGGCCAGGAGTACCATAACATCTTAAGACACTGCAATGTTCGCTGGTTGTCTATGCTCCCAGCTCTAGAGAGAGTGCTGAAAATGTATTTGCCCTTGAAATCATTTTTCCTCTCTGAAGAAAAGTGCCCAGCTGTCCTGCAAAAAATATTCCAAGATCCTCTGACTGAACTTTGGCTGGCCTTTGTCCATGGAAACCTGTCCATATTCAGTGACACAATCAAAATGCTTGAAGGCCAAGACCGCTGTGCTGTGGAGTCAGCTGCAATATTGAAAAGCTTTGAGGCAAAGTTGACTGCAAGAAGTGACGATAACTTCATTCCAGTTTTGGTCCGAGGGCTTCTGAGAGAACTGGAGGAAAATGGAGCAATGAAAAAAGCGAGCTTTCTCAAAACATCCCAATCATTCTTCACTACAGCTGTCAACTACTTGCAAGCATGGGGAAAGCACACAGATGATCTCAAGGATTTGCATTGTCTCCTTCTGAAAAGGCAACCTCAGCGTGAAGAGATTCAGAAGGCAGCGGCCACACTGCAAGAAAAATGCCCCAATGTCAAGATCAATGAGGATGAATTGTTTGATGAGGTCACTGGCCTGCATGAGTTCCTGAAGGGAGGAACACTTGAAGAGTGGAAAGAATCTGAGACACCGCTTAATCACAGATGGAGCAAGGTGGTTACCCACTTCCAAGACAACGAAATCCCATTCAATAACCTGGCAAGGTTAGCGTCGGTGGTTATGTGCCTACCTGGGAGTAATGCACCAGTTGAAAGAGTGTTCTCCCAAATGAATGATGTATGGACAGCAGCAAGAAATAGGTTCACTATTCCTACCATCAAGGCCATGCTTGTTGTGAAAACAAACTTCAACTTCCCCTGCCAGGAGTTCATGGAGAAGCTGGCCAAAGACAAAGCAATCTTAAAGAAAATTCACTCTTCTGAAAAGTACAGAGATTAGGTTAGTAGAAGTTTTTATGTACTTAGAAATCTCATCTTATTTATTATATTGTTAAGTATTTTACATGTATTATCTCAGTATTTTCCTTTTCTCATGTTCTCTTTTGATCTTATTCCATCCAGAATACCAGGACAGATACAGATGGGACAGTTCTGGCTTTGTTTTATCTGTTTGTCCCAGTGTGTCTGTCATATTGTGTTTGACAGTTGTGTCTCTCTGTTGAAGTGTCTTTGATAGTGTGTCATTCTGCTAGTGTTACTTGTCTGTTGTCTCTATATATCTTGTACATATGTTAATTATCAAATAAACTTGAGGCTATAACCTATGTAGTTTGAAAATGTTTTGTTATTAACTATGGAAAACTCAATAAGTGAGTTAATACTTTACTCCGCACTTACCATGGTATTGAAATCAGATTTTCGGAAAGATTTCATTAATTAGTTAGTGCATTTATGGTAATTAGTTAGTACACAGTTGTATCAGTATGTCTACACATCAGTTTATTACAGCACAACAGTTAACATTTTCGAATTACATTGAACCAGAATTGTCCCCCTTTTTTCTTTAAAAGTGAAGAAAATTGGATATGTTAATGATATATTGACCGCAAAACTCAAAATGTCCCCGGTTTTAATTTAGAAAATCTGGTCACCTTAACATAGATTAAACTGTATCTCGTATAGTAGTGTACATAGGACCCAGTACCTTTTTAATTTGTAAGCTTAACATTGTATTGCATTTTATCTCAGGACTTGTATCAGGTCTATTTTATTATCTTCTATTTTGTTCTAATTACTTTTGCACAATCGAATGTAAGACCATATTTAGGTATTATTTTTGATGGCACACTGGGTCTTTCTAATATAAGACCATATTTTTTTCTTACGTTTATTTTCT
>CM051021.1:16107815-16122815 GCA_027704905.1 Muraenolepis orangiensis | reverse complement strand
AGAGAAAGACCGAGGACAACCTCTGCTTCAGCTGCCCCATCTGCGAGGAGAGCAACAGGCCCAGCCATCAGTTCTGCTGGCAGTGTCTGCAGCCGTGGAAGGGGCCCGCGCCCCGGGTGGACCGCTGCAAAAACCCCGGCTGCGTCGACATAGACCTGCAGCTGCTGAAGAGCTGCCCTCTCATGGAGTTGCCCGAGGTGCAAGGCGTGGGGCCCTGCCCCTCCATCCGGGCCTGCCCCACCTGCGGCATGAAGGTGGAGCACACTGGCGTCGGCTGCAAAAATATCATCTGTCACCGCTGCACGGTGGAGTTCTGCTTCGTGTGTCTGAAGGTGACGCAGCAGTGCCTGCAGACCAGCTCCTACTTCGTGGCGTGCAGCAGTGGCATCGCCCCGCGGCAGACCTCCATTCCCAAATGGAAGAAATAGCTAATGATATGTTCAGGGTGTCTCCCATTCAAAGTCTAAATGTGCAGACCTTTTGTGGTCTATTGCTGCAGGCTACTGTCTACTACACATGAATACATTATATTTCCATTTTAAATGGTACAATAAGTCATCGAGAAGTGAAAAAATAAAGTTGTTTATTCAAGTTTCAAAAACTGTTTATTTGTCACATACACATGCAGGATGAGCAGTGAAACTAAAGTGCCTTTACAGAAATTGTGCAAAAATATAGAAAAAATTAAAAACTCCAATAAACTATGTATAAACTAAGTACCGTATATATAAATATATATATTTTAAAGTCAATGCAACAGTATTTACAATTAAGCTGGATATTGTGGTGGAAATTTACGTGAATAAGAAGGCAAATTATCAATCAATAAGAACTGTCACGCATGAACTCAATTAAGTTTGAAGATTTATCAAGCAAGCAGAAACACAATGAACATATCCAAATAGACAAGTAGACAAGTAGTCAAGTGGTCAAGTAGTCAAGTAGTAAAACAGACATATAGTCAGACAGTCAGACAAACAGACAGACAGACAGACAGACAAAGCTTTGTCGGGAGCCCCGAATCCTATGAGGTGAGGATAGGGAAGTCCGCCGTAATGCTGGCAACACTCAGTATTTATCCCTCCTTAGGACTGCCCCTAAGATACTGTCTTTCACCCCAATGATGCAAGTCTTGACCACCTGGCTCCACCAGCCCCATCCCCAGCACGGGAACAGAGGAACTCTCGTGCAGGCAGAGGAAGCCAGAGGTGTTGAACCAGGAGCGGCCAAGCCTTTGATCCAGCTCAATAGTTGTATGCCAACCCCCCCTCAACAGCTGTAGACTGCAATAGCCACTGTCCCCCGCTGTGAGATAAACATTACAGTTGGTCAAGCAGGATGAGGATAAGGATAAGGATAAGAACCCCTCAGGACAATAGGACAAAAGGGTGATAGGGAGAATTACATAGGGGGGTCACAAGGTCAAAGAAACAGAGAGTGATAGAAGGGACAACATATGATTTTTCCATTACATTTCCTCCCTTTTGATTATTATCATCATAATTATCACAACAATCTTAAATGGAAAAAACCTTCATTGATGATTTGAATGATTCATAACAATTTAATACATTTGCATAGCCAGGCATCAACTGTGCATCACAGTAAAATAATTAGTTACAAATAAAGTTCATCCCATCCATTTAGGGGAAGGAAAAAAACAGAACACATATTCAATCCATTAAACACATTTCATATGCGGTAGGGGATTCAGTTTGGCACACACCAGTGAGGTCCCCATCTTAGTGAATAGCAATGCCTCCTCTTACCCCACCTTCATGATCACGGTTCTGCGACTTGGGACCTTAGGGGGAACTTCCCCCCACCGTCCCTCCTCAATGATCATAGATTAGGGGAAAGGTTCAGGATCCCTATTCATTCAGATGTGCCAAGTTAACGTCCACGAATGGTGGAGTCCAGTCGTCGCTATCAGCATTCCACTTCATGAGGACGTGTGCCTCCCTTTTGTTTATGGCCTTATCTACCAGATTCCGCATGCAGGGAATCCCACACATTGAACATATGCAAAGTAACACCAACAGTCCCCCTACCCAAATACCTATCATTACTAGCCAGTGTTTCCAAGACGAAAGCATGCCCCGTAGCCAGTCATCGTCTGCAGTGATATTGTCCTCGCTCATGGCGTCGCGAAGGGCTGTCAGGTTCTGCATTGCTTGGTCTATCTCCTTGCCATCCGCATCGTTGTCTGGAATATATGTACAACATGACGAACCCACAACAACACAAACCCCTCCTGAAGACGCTGTCAGCTGGTCCAAGACCATTCTATTTTGCATTACAACCAACCGTAAGCTAGTTAGTTCCTCCTTGATCGCCCCAACGGAGGCTAGTGTGCTGCAAACGATTGAAGTCGATAGTCAGTTGTCTCTGTCATAAGAAGAAGCTTACCCACGCCTAGTTGCGGAAATAGTGCAAGACCGAATTTCTGTGCGGTCGTCCATATTTTGAAATCGTTGGGGACGTCGGTTCCCCACATTCCATCATGCTTTTTAAAATATACCGCTCGCTTTTCTCGCCTAACTTTTGATATCGGGGTTGCCGTAATGATGCCGTATGTCTGGGGTGTAATTGATATTGGTGCGCAAAGACCAGACCAGTCGTTCGGGAGGCTGTGATAGACCCTAGATCCACACAGCCACCTCAAACCCTCTACGACTCTGGTTCCTTATGGGCCTGGTACCATTAACGCACACTGAGAATTGCTGGTGCCTGAGGGTATCGTTATTGCCATGCACGTATCGTACTCGCTTGACGCCATCTGTGTTGTTTTAGTCGTGCCTTTAACCGTGCAAAAGGAAAATATCTTCATACATTTATCCACGTGTATATCTCCAAGCGGTTGGAACCCAACTGCTACTACACACATGTCAAAGGTCATCTCTGGATCTATTATTACCGTCACAAGGGAACTAGGATGCGCCTCCTGTGGGGCCACATGTACGGTTAAATTTGTGCAGTCTGAGTGTATGTTATTTAGTGATATTGTCGGGTCAAACTTTGCAAAATCATTACTCGGTAATGCTGTCCCCATCATCATTAGACACCCGGCCACACTGTGAGTCATCTTCCTAGACATGATTGGGGGTGCATGAGATGACGTTGGCATTGTGGAACAGACATTACAATTCAATTTATCAGTTGATCTTGTATTATTGGCATTTCTCCACCACATATTGGCGGCGTACGTGTGGATCAGGATGATATATGTTATGTGTGTTAGGGCGACGTGCTCTCGTAAGTCAGGTCGTCTGTTCTAGGGAGGTTTTTGTCTCCCACCCTAGGATAGGACCTACAATAAGAATGGTTAGCACAGTTCCAATATGTATGTGTACCGTGTATAGAGTTAGAGCCATATTCATCATCGAGTGTATTGAGCTACTTCTCTTCCTGGCTTAGAGGCCTGTGGTCTCCTGCTGGTGATGGTGAACATTTGCAGTGGTACTCGTGAACCCACGTGGCTCGTCCCTCCACCTTCACTGCCGCATGAGTAATGAGGATTTGGAATGGTCCAAACCACACCCCCTCCCTTTCGGTAGAACCACCCTTTGTTCAGTGGTTCTTCTCATTAGCATCCGCCTATTGTTGGACCTCCTGTAGGGAGAGAGGAGGTACTTCCAGTGGAGTGTGCACGTTAGTACTATGCATTTCCTGTCTTAATGTCTACTCTATCATTTCCTTTAGACACATCATCTTGATTCCTCACATGAAATTCACTTTTTACAGCTGCCAGTGGCCTAGGAAATAGCAAAGCGTTCAAGAAAACCACAATCAGTTTGTGATGAAAAAAGTTGTTCCTTACACAGTATTCATTGCACTTTGACCTTCTTTATGGTAATCATTATTACTCCAAAAATGTGTGTGAGAAAAATTTGTGAGTAATTTGAGACGACCTTTGAATATATTGGTGTAGGGCAGTCTTCCTCCCTCCTCTTGACACATGGTCCCTCCCATGTGTCAACTTATCATAATACGGAAACTACCATGCTGGGAGGCAAAGCCTCCTGTCTAGGGCCATTCACACCCCCTCCTTTATCTCGCACCCGTATAAACCATGAATGGGACATCATTACAACATGTGTTGAGTCGATACTACCTCCAAGTTTGTGATGATAGAATTGTCTATGTAACTGACACAACGGCTACCGCTTGACCGTCTGAACTCAGTTTTTCTGCTGAGATGTCGAATCTAGGAATGACAAAAACAAAAACAAACCAAAAATAATACAAAACAAACAAAACATGTGCTCATATTTTGTGAGTTATCCCTTGAAGAAAACACAAGAGGAGCTTTATCCTGTGCATAAAGAAACCAGTCAGCCTGCCTCTCGCCAGACACCAAGGAGAAGCTAGAGATCACTACAAGGGGAGGAAAGGACGGGGGAAGGGAATCTTCACTTGACAACTGATAAGCAGGGACCGCTTGGTTCCCTGTCCCAGTTAGACGAGCACCTTAAGTGATTTCCTCCTAAATGTCTGCTAGCACGCACTGACCAAGTATTAAGAAATGAAATGATAAAAAAAACTTTTCCTAATTGTGCGAAAATTGTAATCTTAAAATAGCAAACCTTAAAGTTTACCATAACATTATTAAAACAGTTCTTATAGAACCTGATAACATGAATCCAGACTAGTTAAAGGGTGTTCTCAGTGAAATAATTGTATTGGTCTATCCTGGCCTCCACTTTTCTTTTCTTTTTTCTAAGTAAAATGTCACACCTTTGTTTACATATTTTACTTAACATTCTTATTGGCGCTGTCCTATTCAAAGCAATCATATAGGGTTCGTAGGTTTTTAATTTAAGTTTCATAAAAGGTTCCGGTCAATTTGAACTATTTAAGGTTTAATCACTTTGTCAACAGCAACACAGCATTGACTCCAATGCAAGTAACATTATCATTTTATATAGCTGTTATTTTATTATACTCTTTGGTTGTATACCAGCTCATGTGCAATACGGACGTATTCTACTTGTACTCTAACATTCAACATGTACAAAATTAGCAATCCCCTCAGTATCATACGGATCCTTCAACATTAACATATTAACCTCATTAACATGATTGATATCAACATTGCTCTTTTTTAGGGTTAGTGGTTGGAGTCAGGGTTAGGGTCAGGTTATTGACAAGTTGTATTTTCCCAAATTAAATACCATTGCAAATTGTAATATTAATCAATTATAGAAAAGGCAACATCTTTTGGATCAATATGTTCTAGATATACGGTACGTATGTGCCTGTTTGTGGTGTGTGTCGTGCTTCTAATGCCCATGGCTTCCCTCATGTGTGTGTGTGTTGCTGCATGTCTACGTGTGTCACTTCCCTGTTTGTTGACCTCAGCTCTGGTGGACCCGTCGCCCTCCTGCTCCTCCCCGCCAGTCAGCTGGACCCTCTGCGCTGGTTGCGTTTGGAATCATGATCATCACTGTGGCCACGCCTCTGGTTGAATCGGCTTTCCTCCGGGCAATCTCTTGCAAAGTGTCCTTCTTTATTGCGGTTATACACTCGAAGCTGCCGTTTGTGCCGGAGCCAGTGTAACCGCTTTTCAAAGTAAAGTTCTTGCCTCCGTGTTGGTTCTGTTGCTGGCCAACTCTCTGTGCGCCTTGCTTATGGTCATGTCTCTCGTCATGACATCGGTCAGCTTCACTCGTGGCTTGCTGCAGTGGTAGTAGCAGGTTGGCTGGGCCGCTGGTAGGGTCGCTGGGGGAGGGCAGTCAAGGTCCAGGTCCACCTTAGCCTGGGTAGTTGACTCAAGAGAACAGTCATTATGGCCCTGCCTATTCGTCCCTTACATTCTGACAATTAAATGAGCTAACTGAGTTACACCCAGACACCCTATGGGCCCCCCGGGGCCCTCCATCCTAGTACAGAGTGTAAAACCTTCCCCCCAAAATGCCTTCTCATGTAAATGCATTTCAACACTTGATGCAACCTCTGCCTTGCCATCCTCCCTCGCTCCCTGCGAACCCATATGTTATTATTTAATTATTCTATTATTCTCATTATTTTATCATATTTTTTATGAACTTTAGTTTAGAGTTCTATTCCGAATCGTAGTTTCAATGTTGTATTCCCTGCACAAAATAAAGTTGTAGAAAGAGAGAGAGAGAGAGAGAGAGAGAGAGAGAGAGAGAGAGAGAGAGAGAGATGTCAGAGAGGTGTGAGAGAGAGAGAGGTGTGAGAGAGGTGAGAGAGAGGTGAGAGAGAGAGAGAGAGAGAGAGAGAGAGAATGTGGATCGATAGATAGATAGATAGATAGATCACCGTGTTGCGCCCTGCAAAATTAATCTTTTTTAACAAATAATCGTTTTAACAAATAATAATTGTTTCCAATATCTTTCAGACCTCTAATTTTATTTAAATTGCGTTCATTTACCTCAGTGACAGCTCTTAAAAGTTATACTATTTTATCCACCGCCAGGTGGACCTTGCACACACCAAGGCCTTATCCCGCGTATATACGACTTCCGTCCAACGTATTCCCTGAATACGGAAATGTAGTGCCCCTAATTTATTACGTCAACGTACTCCCTGCGAATACGGATAAATTAGTCATCTATTACGTCAACGTACTCCCTGGAATACGGATAAATGCGTCATCTATAATGCGCCATCTATTACGTCAACGTATCCCCTGGAATACGGATAAATGCGTCACTCTCTAAATATTAACACACGTCTGCGCTAATCCAGGTTTCTACTAAACCTTGGTTAAAAACAAGCTCCGAATGATGTATGCAATCCACCTCTAACGGCTGGCCAACAAGTATTCACGCGTATTTCTCACCATAACCAAAAGATCGTCGACCTCAACCGGCGTCTCCACGGACCAAACAGTCGACTCCTCCCTGTGAAGCCCGAAGGGGTGATTAACCAGCCGCGGTCTGCGTCCGGGTATCCTACCGCGATGAGAGTGACGATCCCACTTCTGACACCAAATTGTGGTGGAAATTTACGTGAATAAGAAGGCAAATTATCAATCAATAAGAACTGTCACGCATGAACTCAATTAAGTTTGAAGATTTATCAAGCAAGCAGAAACACAATGAACATATCCAAATAGACAAGTAGACAAGTAGTCAAGTGGTCAAGTAGTCAAGTAGTAAAACAGACATATAGTCAGACAGTCAGACAAACAGACAGACAGACAGACAGACAAAGCTTTGTCGGGAGCCCCGAATCCTATGAGGTGAGGATAGGGAAGTCCGCCGTAATGCTGGCAACACTCAGTATTTATCCCTCCTTAGGACTGCCCCTAAGATACTGTCTTTCACCCCAATGATGCAAGTCTTGACCACCTGGCTCCACCAGCCCCATCCCCAGCACGGGAACAGAGGAACTCTCGTGCAGGCAGAGGAAGCCAGAGGTGTTGAACCAGGAGCGGCCAAGCCTTTGATCCAGCTCAATAGTTGTATGCCAACCCCCCCTCAACAGCTGTAGACTGCAATAGCCACTGTCCCCCGCTGTGAGATAAACATTACAGTTGGTCAAGCAGGATGAGGATAAGGATAAGGATAAGAACCCCTCAGGACAATAGGACAAAAGGGTGATAGGGAGAATTACATAGGGGGGTCACAAGGTCAAAGAAACAGAGAGTGATAGAAGGGACAACATATGATTTTTCCATTACAATATATACAAGTATATGGTCCCTTAACTAGAAACAAATATATGGTAATATAAGAGTGTGTGTGTGTGTGTGAGTGAGTGAGAGAGAGATGGGCGGTGTGTGGGACTTGGTGGCCTGAGGGAAGAAACACTTTTCAAAAATGAATTATCGGTTTAAAAAAAAAAAGTGCGATTCAAGAATTGTATTTGCCATACAGTGGACTTACACAAGTACAGTGGAATGCTTACTCCCCATTCCCTCTCGGAGTAAGACATTCTAGAACAATACTATAAAAATACTATACACAATAACATTTTTTAAATGAACATAAAAAATAACAATAAAGTGATTGATGGGTGATATGTACATGTGTTATATTGTGCAAAAAGTGCCAGTAGTGCAGCAGTATTATGAATACAGTGCAGTACGGTGCAGAACAATGCAATAACTGTAATGAGTATTGAATGTGAGTCCAGAATGTCCAGCAAAGGAAGACAGTGTAATGTTAATAACAATGTTATGATAGTGGCAGTCCATAATCCAGTTACAGATGGGGCCGCCCAGACCTAGTTCCCTCAGTTTCAGGATCAGCTTGGAGGGAACGATGGTGTTGAACGACGAGCTGTAGTCAATGAACAGCAGTCTGACCTAGGTGTCCCTCCTGTCTAGGTGCTCCAGGGCCGTGTGTAGTGCCAGGGAGATAGCGTCGTCTACAGACCTGTTTGGTCTGTATGAGTGGGTCTAGGGACTCAGCGATGGAAAGGTTCATATGCAACATGACAAATTTCTCCAGGCTCTTCATGGCTGTTGGTGTTAAAGCCACTGGACGATAATCATTGAGGCTTGTTACCTTGGTATTTTTGGTAATACCAAGGTATATATATATATATATATGTATATATATATATATATCTGCGGACCCATTGCTTCAAAGATCTCCCAGGTATCACAGTGGTGCTGCTGCTGGGTCAGATGGCTCACTTTGTTTTACAGGAATACTTTAAACAACAGGGCTTGGGAGTATGCCCATCCGGTCTACATGTGTTTTGCGGATTTGGAGTATGGCATATGATCGGGTCCCTCGGGAAATACTGTGGGGGGTGCTGCGGGAGTATGGGGTGAGGGGATCACTATTGAGGGCCATCCAATCTCTGTACTCCCAAAGCAAGAGCTGTGTCCGGATTCTCGGTAGTAAGTCGGGGCTTGTTCTCAGTATGGTGGGCTCAGGATTGAATCGCTGCTGTTTGCAGATGATGTGGTCCTGTTTGCGTCATCAGTATGTGACCTTCAGCACTCACTGGATCGGTTTGCCGCATAGCTGGGATGAGGATCAGCACCTCCAAATCTGAGGCCATGGTTCTTAGCAGGAAACTGGTGGATTGTCTACTCCAAGTAGGGAGGGAGTCCTTATCCCAAGTGAAGGAGTTAAAGTATCTTGGGGTCTTGTTCTCGAGTGAGGGGAGGATGGAGCGTGAGATTGACCGGAGAATAGGTGCAGTAGGAGCGGTATTGGGTGCACTTTAGCGCACCGTTGTAACCAAAAGAGAGCTGAGCCAGAAGGCAAAGCTCTACCAATCAGTCTTCGTTCCTACCCTCACCTCTGGTCATGAACAATTGGTAATGACCGAAAGGACGAGATCGCGAATACAAGCGGCCAAAATGAGTTTCCTCAGGAGGGTGGCTGGTATCTCCCTGAGGGATAGGGTGAGAAGCTCAGTCACTCGTGAGAGACTCGGAGTAGAGCCACTGCTCCTTCGCGTAGAAAGGAGCCAGTTGAGGTGGTTCGGGAATCTAGTGAGGATGCTTCCTGGTCGCCTCTCGAGGGAGGTTTTCCAGGCACATCCAACTGGGAAGAGACTACGGGGTAGACCGAGGTACAGGTGGGGTGATTACATCTCCACACTGGCCTGGGAACGCCTCGGGATACCCCAGTCAGAGCTAGTCGATGTGTCCAGGGAGAGGGATGTTTGGAGTCCCCTGCTGAAGCTGCTACCTCCGCGACCCGATTACGGATAAGCAGGAGAAGATGAATGGATGGATGGACTTTAAACAGCACACAGACATTCTTACCCTCGGAGATACCCATCTCTGGATGGTGTTACGCTCAAACCAGTGGGATCCTGTATGACATGTACCCACCAATTAATGCAGTGAATAATAGGAATCCACTTTGATTGACTGGATTTCATTCTGCCTTGTCAGGTGTAGCCTGCTGCACTAGAATTTTCCTTTTCAGCTATCCAGCAAGGTAAACAACACACAAGCACAAATAATCACCCATGACCACAACGTGAAGTTTTAATGATGCAGAGTAAACAAAAGGTACATTCACAGCAAGTATCAAAAAGGGGACAAACCAACAAAACAAGCCAGCGTTATGTAATGGTTGTAAAGGTTATGTCTCACTATACGGTAGGTAACCTTTACCCTCTTCAACAGTCACGTTGACTGTGAACATGTTTATAATAGAAATGTTATATCTGTCAAGATGAAATAGATGTTTCTATGTTGTTGTACTGATATACCGGTCTATGTTACATATGCAGTTCAGACTCTTAACAAACTAAGTGTAAAGATGAATAAACATTAACAGGGGATGGTAAAGGTTTAGTAGCACTGCTAACAACACTCACATGACACTCTCACACCTCCTGAAGCACGGCTAGCCTGCGAGCCGTGTACCCGCTAGGCAGCTAGCTGTGTACCCGCTAGGCAGCTAGCTGTGTACCCGCTAGGCAGCTCAGCTAGCAGAGTACCCGCTAGGCTGCTAGCCATGTATACGCTATTTTCTTGATTCTTCACCCTTTCATACCCACACAGCTTCATGCCCAGGCTCTGCCTATCAGCCCCTGGCGTCCACACTTCCTGCGGCCGCTGACCGGGGAAAGCCGCATTCCCTAACTGGCCCCGCCTTCTGCCACACTAGCCACGTTTCTCGCCAGGGTCCATCTCTGAAACACGACAACGTTATAAAAACGAGGCTCCATTCGAGGACGAGAGGCCTAAGGAGTTCAGCACAACCAGGAGGCCATTTTGCTTTAAAATACGTACAAAAATGTTGCCCATGTCATTGACACGGGCGAGTATTGATACCTAATCGTTTTAATAGTTTGATTATTACTATATAGTAGTTGTAACAATAGTAGGAGAAATAGCTGCAAACATACCTTTTCTGTACATCAGTAGATATGCTGAGGACCTAGTGGATGTAAGAAGAATCTGTTAGTGGATGACTTTGTAAACAATTCATAATTCATCCAATTTAGGCTTAAAGCTTTGATTGATCTCCAAGTGGGAGCTTCAGTGGCTATCTGCGCTCACACTCCAGGATTTGATGGCTGTGTTTGATGTCATGTACAGTTTGATTGATTATGGGCGTGAGTCACTTCCCATAATGGCGTGCGGCGCTAAACGACGGAATCTAACTCAATAAACAATCCAAGTAAATAAACCAATAAGACTTTATTTAGGTTAACAAAGCAAACATATTTACTCGGTAATGCGTTGTCCTTCCTGGAAGGGCTGTGGGTTGACCTGTGCAGATTGGAACAGATAATAAATAATATAATAAAAAAGTATAATCATCCCGGGACATCCCGTAATATCAGATATTAATTGAACTGCGGACAGCTTCCTTCCTCACCAATCGGACCCTGGCGTCATCGAAGCGGTACCAGCAGCCGGTCTCGTACGACCTGACCGTGGCGGTGTAATGGCCGCCCCTCAGACTCCCGCCGTGGTTCACGTGAGCATAGAGCTGGTAGCAGCAGCCCTGACGACCACACGACAATGAGGCGTTGAGAGTGATGAAGAGAAACTCAAGTGAAAATAACCAAACATTAGCTGCTTGACAGACGGAAACTAGAGGGCCCTCTGTAGAACCCATACATTCGCCACACCAAAAAGTCTCCTGGCTCCCAAATCGAATCAGCTGTTCCTTGGCCCATAAGTTATCTAACCACCAGTTTTGTCCAATTCCATACTTTATTTGTTTAGTAATCTTGCTAACAGACAGACGGGAGTAAACATAACCTCTGTCAAAATAAATATGTGGCTGCCTTTCTCCACTCAACTTGCTGGCTGCTCATCAGATAAAGAACGGAGATTTGAAATAAATTAATGTGGCCTGGATTTTCATAACATTTTATAGACATTTTATATTTAAAATTATTTGAAGTGTTAAAATGGGGATGGTTTGGTCTTGTCAATCTTCACTCTGCTGTTCTTAAAAGGCTTCAAAAAGCCGATAGGAATGTAAAACACAGAGGGCTGTGAGGGTCTGTGTTGTTCCCTGTGTCGGGGGTCTGTGTTGTGGAGAACCTTTGTGTGTCGGGGGTCTGTCTTGTGGAGAACCTTTGTGTGTCGGGGGTCTGTGTTGTGGAGAACCTTTGTGTGTCGGGGGTCTGTGTTGTGCAGAACCTTTGTGTGTCGGGGGTCTGTGTTGTGGAGAACCTTTGTGTGTCGGGGGTCTGTGTTCTGGAGAACCTTTGTATGTCGGGGGTCTGTGTTGTGGAGAACCTTCGTGTGTCGGGGGTCTGTGTTCTGGAGAACCTTTGTGTGTCGGGGGTCTGTGTTCTGGAGAACCTGTGTGTGTAGTTTCTGAGGCACGTCAACACGAACGGTGTCCTTCACGTAACACTGGAGTCGGCGGTCGAAGCTGAACCCGTTGAGCTGCAGCATGAGTATCACTGGAGGGTGCGTCCAACTGCACTCCTTCCAAAGGCAGGAGATCACAAGGAGATAATAATGACTCACCCTGAAGACATCTTGAACGTTCCGTCTCTCTGCTGGTGATTACAACCAAGACAGGTAAACCAGGCCAATTCCATTCAAGACATGCGATGGTTAGAGATCTGGAGTCAGATCTGGATCTGCGGATCCAAAACCGAATCAACTGTTCCTTGGCCCATAATTAATCAAACCACTAAGTTGTGCCCAATTCGCAGATCACTTTTTGAGTTATTTTGCTAACAGACAGACAGACAGACAGACAGGCAAACATGATAATAATTATTGTTTAATTAATAATTATTAGACGGCACACTTACGATGGTCGCGTCTTCTTTCGCTTCGCAGTTGTTGCAGTAAATCTGGTTATTCCTGGTCACAGTGGACAGCATGAAGAGATCCTTAAACGCCATTTCCTGGAACCACCACAGAAAGCAAAACCACAATTAATGATTACACTATACCCGTCGGTCGACTTAATACTATGGATGATGCCACGGCGGGCCATAGATACGGTAGGTTACCAGGTCGTAAGGCGACTGCTGAAGTGAGCCAGGGAATACAGAGAGTGGCAGAGTCCAGAATAGCTCCTTCATCTTGTTATTAGTCCCACACGCACAGCATCTGATGCTGCGCTCTAGCTCCCCTTGAAACATCTGCACACAGACAGACTGTTCAAACATCTGCACACAGACGGACGGTTCAAACATCTGCACACAAACGGACGGTTAAAAGATTTGCACACAGACTGCTCAAACAACTAAACATCTGCACATAGACAGACGGTTCAAACATCTAAACATCTGCACATAGACAGACGGTTCAAACATCTAAACATCTGCACACAGGATACAGTATAGTATTGCATAGTATAGTATAGCATAGTAAAGTCATTTTATTGACATTCATACTGCGGGAGTCAATGGGGAGTAAGCGTTCCATTGTACTTGTTACACATGACAAATAAGCTACCTTGAATCTTAAATATCTGCACACAGGGGACAGGGGGACCAGCTGCGGTAGGAACACTATCTTCTACGGGGCCGGTGTGAGCATGTACATTCCCTCGGCTGCCTACCTGGGAAGCTTCAGGGCTGACTCTACTCAGAATCTTCTGGAAACACTCTGCGGCGTCTCTCTGTTGGTGTACTGCAGGCAGGCAAGTGGAGGTCAGTCAGTGTCATGTTGCAATAGACCCTTTGTTTTCCAGAGAGGCGTTGGTGCAGTCATTACTGGTACGAACAAGGAGCGGAGAGGCCGTTCGTGTGATATGGGCGACACCTGTGTTTCAACTTTTCAACAATGCTCGGCACAAAAAAAATGTCTTCTGACTAAAAAGACACAACTGACTTTGTTCCTCGGTGATGCCCAATGCGTTGGTGATAACGTCTACTTCGACTGTCCTCTTCTTCAAATCCTGGAACAGACTTGCCAAGTGTTGGTCCAAGTAGTCTGAATGTGTGGCGGACTCACTATAAATAAAAACACAAAACATTTAAAGGGTCATTTAAAGGGGAAATGTAAAACCGAATTGAACTGTAGTAACAACAGCCGTAATCATTTACGGCTGTTGTTACTACAGTTCAGAGAGTTACGGCATGCACATATTTACGGGAAGGCCATTCCTGGGTTATTATCGAGCCAAGAGCTCTTTCCAGTTGCCGTCCGTTTAATAAAGGCAGTAAGTAGAAACAACCAATGTAATTTCTCTACTACACCGAGGTCAACACTGCCATCTATCAGCCATTTCAGTTTCTCCCGACGCGCACACGAATGTGCTTATTTATTAACATAATAGCAATGATGTCCTTTTCACGCATGCACAGTTTTACGGTTGGCAAAAGGTCCTTGTTATTGGTATCTTTTACATTGAAAGTATGGCGTCCTCGACTGCTTAACGTGATTTTCTAGTCTCTGAATAAGGAAAAAAACCTCAAGCAAGTCGCTAGTTCGAGATATTCTTCTAAACTAACGTATGATAGAAGTTCGGCCTTTTTTTAATTGCAGTCGGGCTAGTGTTTCTGAAGTTTGCTCACTTCAATGTGAAGTGCGTCCAATGCGATGTTCGCATCTGCCCGTGGTTGGATGTAAACCGCCGCTATAAGAATAGCGGAGATTTCCCTCGGCAAGTAAAAAGGGCGACACTTGATTGCCAGTAATTCCAGATTAGATGAGCAGTGTTGAGAAAGCACCTGAACGTCCGTACACCAGCTGTTGTTCAGAAAGCAGCATACGCCCCCACCTATAGGTGGGAGCTGTTCTGTCGGTCCGAAACAAAGAGAATCCCGGTGGTTGCACTCCTTCGTCAGGTATCATCATATGTGATAACACACATGGTGACTTGCAATAGTCCTATAAAGTTACTGAAATATACAAGAACAGTGTGAAGTAAAAAGTACTAGTAAACCAAGTAAAAAAAAAACAAATAAAAGCACTCGTCACTATCGCCGTCCCCCGCCAACAGCGTCAGCTCTCTGCGATCTCAGAGTTCACCACAGACATACAGCACATAGCCGGCAAGCACAACTTGGTCGCCGACTGCCTCTCTCGACCGGATAGATTACGGCCGGCTGCTGCGGGTCCCGGGTCTGTTGCCTCACATCTGACAGCGCACCGGGACAGCACTGGCTACTTTGCTCCTA